>JAKSZP010009223.1:0-310927 GCA_022478985.1 Massospora cicadina
TGTTGTTTATTTAGTAAGAGGTTCCATTAAATTAAACCCTTAATATTATTAAATTTGGCTAGAAATAATGCATATTTTTATCAGAGTCTGGAAGCTTAGGAAGCCTAAGAAATTTATGAGTATTAAAAACTATTTTTTTACTTTGGGAGAAAAAGAGCAGGGAATTATTTACTATAACACACTCTTTTTTTAGAATATCTTTTTTTGAAAAGTTTTTATGATACCACTGCTTTACAATAAACCTATTTACTATATTCTTAACTCTTAGAATTTAACTTTTGGCCAAGACCTAACTAAGTATTAAGACTGGGGCCTCCAAACCTAGAAGAGTGAATCCTGCTGCTTTGCTTTATGTTCCTAAAAACTAAAATGTATGTGTCTTTCAAAACTATTTATCATTGTGCAAACCAAACAGAAGCAGAACTTAATATTTGGAAAATAGGTAAGCGTTGACCCAATATTATGCTCAGGTGATGAAAGGTCACATAACACCTGGCTGAAAGTGTAGGGAAGCTACCTTTGACCATACCATCTATAGTTGCTTAGCAGGTAGACTTTAGGTGTAAGTACTGCTGAGCACCCCTTGCATCTTAGAAGGGAGAATATCCATTATTAACCAAGAAGGGGCTCAAGAAGGCTGCTTACCGCTTCATCAACAAGGGGTGATCTAGCCCATGTTGTTGATGAGAGGATGGTGATAGCCTACCCCTGAAGGATGGCCCGTTGTCCCCTTTTTTTCACCACCAAAGAGTTGGTGGAAAGGATCAAGGAAGTTGTAAGGAAGTGGTCGTGGCTAGAAGCCATCAGCAACATGAAGGTTGTACCTCCTCATCTTGCCAGAAAGCTTCCTTTTTTCTAAATCTTGATAATGATGGTAAGTTGATATCTGACAGAATAAAATTAGTCAAAATTACTCATAATTTAAATTAGGCCAATGTTCTTCCCCATATTGCCAGTAAAGGTGAGTCTGCCCTCTTCAGGTCAGGTAAACTAAACCCATTTGATTAACATAAGACTGCCCCTACCTGCTCTGGCCTTAAACACATCCTGTCAGCTGTTATGTAAATCCTAGCCAGCTCAAGAGGCAGAAGAGTGCTGGAAACCCCTTTGTAAATAAAAGATACTGATATGGATGGTCAAACCAGATCTGGATTAACCATGGTAGCAAATTTTTGTGTTAATCTGCCATCGTAAAATTGCAAAGATATTCCCTAGGCATTAGTATCAGTTTCTCTTTTCTCCAATGGTGAGCTTATAATTAAGAATCCCCAACAGGTACTTCTGAAGCTCCATTTTTATCATCTTCATTCCCTTAGATTAATTAAAAAGATTCCATTTATTTTCCCTTTTGATTAAATTCATGTAATTTAAAAATGCCAATTTTCAGCTATGTAGGCTAAGATTGGGATTCCCTGGAAGGTTGTGGTATTGTCCCTAATTATTATCAATCAAACTGTGTGGATGGCTGAACCAGAGATATTCTGTCTGCTGCTTTGGGTGATAACTCATCCTGTGTGGCAGTGAAGTCTTAACTATATCAGCAAGTTTCAAGACATGAGTCATGTACACAGTGGGAGCTCTTTCAAGGCTCAGCATTCTTTAGGAGCATTGGGACAAATATAGTTTTCGCAGCCTCTAGTCACCTGTGGGGACCCAAGTAGCACGTTCTTGCAAGCAGCTTAGTATGCGCCAGCATTAGGATGTGGTGTGGAGGCACAAGGTTAGACTAACTTATGATCACCTGTTGATTCCTGGAGAACAATTGACTCTTTTGGTGGCTTGTTGAAGAAATGACAGCAGTGCTGAGGAGTTTCCAAGTAATTGTCATATTCATATAAATAAGTTCTTATGGTTTAAAATTCAAGATAAGCAAATAAAGTAGAAAATGGCTTCCTATTAATATGATAAGAAGACAGAGAAGAAAAACTTTCTAAATTGTTTGATGGAAAAGTAACCCCATTAAAAACTACGCTAAATATTTAGAATCATTGTTTTGTTTTAGGCATACAGAACTAGTTTATTATGGCAACACTCCTAAGGCCTGTCCATAAATAGCAATCAAAAATTTTAAGTTAAGATCCTAAAACTTACATAAGATTCTTAATATGAGCAAATTTAATTGCATTTAAATATAAATTCTTCTAAAATCAAAGATTTATGTAATCTATGTACAAATTTATTGGGTTGTTACATCACATCTCACATAAAATGCCCCTGAAATGCCCCAAACGTGGGTAATAGTTACTGACATAATTTATAATGACATTTTTTAGGGGATTGTACATTCTGAAAAGCCAGTGGTCATATAAATCATTGATAGTTCCCCTGGAGGTCTCTTGGTGCATGCAACAGGACTCAACCTCTTGCAATTTAAATGGCTCCTCTATTTTTCTCACTATAAGATGCCAGACAAACCAATTTTGATGGCAACAAAGTAATACAATGCTTATGACATTGCCATCCTCCATTTTTGGGGCGGCAGATACCAATTCCGCCAAGATGAATATAATTTTTTGAATCATTTAAAGATGGGTCTCCCAAGGACCCATTCTTCATTAGGCTTTAAAACTAACTAAAAGCTCTCTCTGTATTGATTAGGTAAGTTTAATACTCTCAATCCCTTCTCAGTTGATGGCAGGTCGCAACCCACTTGGGTGAATTTCGAGAGACCCACCTTTTATCAGCCTGAGATCAAGTCTCCTAATGGTAGAACCTAAAGTATGCGCTTTAAGCCATCTTCAATTTTAGCTCAGAATCAGGTAAGGCGCAGTTGAGATAGAAACTATTGCCAAATCTTTTATCCTATAAATGGACCCAAGAAGCATGCTCTTCCTAGCAGCTCAGTTGCCTTCCATAATCAGGTTGAGGTGCAAGGGGAACACAAGCTAAGGCCAGACTCTGGTCACCTATGGGGCCTGTGTAGCACGTTGGTATTTTGTGGCTTATTGGTGAGATGGCGTTAGTGCCAGGGGATCTTAGGCCATCTTTGGCCTTATTATAGATAAACTTAAAATTGATTACAAATTAAGATAGTTAATTATATTGTAGCAATATGTTTTTAAGTATTCAGTAGCATAGAAAAAGTCCTATTTAGGCTTGAAGGAAAAATAGCCATTTTAAACAAAGTTGAATGGTAATATGATGATTCATGATCTAGGCTTACAATCCTAGTCATTACGGCACCACTTTTTAGATTTGGTTTGGAAACATATAAGAAATTTAAAACCTTATTTATTTTCTAACATTTATCTGTAATTCCATAGTACAGGTACATAAGTATTGGGATTTTGCCAAATTCTCTCTTTTTATAATATTCTACTTCCATGATTTCCCTGGCAATATCAGAATGGGAGCTTGTTTTATCTAAACCTATTATGGTTAATAAGATTGATCAGGCTCATCACGATCAGGGGATAGAAGATTTGATCACTCAGCAATTAATTAAATCGGAAAAATGCCAAATCATTTTAAACCTATAAATATTCAATCCTTCCAATAATAAAAACTAGGTCAATTATACCCTGTTTTTACTTTATTTGTCGCTTTTTGGAGAATCCACCTAAGTAACTTCAAAAGAAAACCTGCCAATCTGGAAGTGTAATTCAAAACTTCCAGAGTGGTGTCACTACAGGGGCTACTCTGAGTTACGCACCAGTGATAACATCAATAACTACAGTGGATTCTCATTTTTCACTGAAGAAGCTCATGATCATGAGCAAGGCAGTATATTACAATGGGTCCATTCAACTAGAACCAAAATCCTTTGAGTACCCTCCACGTTGAAATTCCATGCCAAATTGGAGTTTTATGGTCCTAACTTAAGTTTTACCTCAAATTTTCAAATACAGCCTGAAATTTAAGATCAATTACCAATCAAATGCTTGTAGGGGCCATAATTCCTGGAATCTGTTCCACTCAATCTCAATCTAATGCCATACCCTCTATCTTGCAGGAATATTGCAAACATCATAAATACCAGGAATTGGTACTGAGTAATATTTGAACCAACTTGTACACCCTACTTTATACCATTTATTACCAGTAGTAGGAATGCATCATAAAGGGATGCTTAATTTAGTAGAAGGACTCCAGTCCTTGAATAATTATGTCTCCAAGTTTTTTAAGTATGCCTATGAGTATAGCAGAGATAATCGTACTGCCATCATTAGTAATTGGACCATTCTCAATGAAGTACATCAACAGCTTATTCAGCTTGACCATGGGATGTCCAGTTTTGTTAGTTTACAGTTCAAAAGCGAGCCCAGGAAATTCAAAATAAAATGGAAGAGAGTATTTCCCAACTCTCTGAGCATAGTCATTCAATGGAAGAGGAAATTAAAACCTATCTCTTCCAATTGGAGCAATTGTACTCAGGAATTTAATTCTGAGTCAATGAAGTAGAGAAAGCCTCTGGAACTATGGGTCCTCCTGGGGTTGAAGGACCTCATGGACCACCTGGGGGTGAAGGACCATGTGGACCTCCAGGCGCTGATGGACCTCGTGGACCCCCAGGGGTTGAAGTACACCACGGACTGCCAGGCACATATGGACCTTGATGACCACTGGGTGCTGATGGGCATTCAGTATCCCTTCAATAAATTCACTCTCTATTAAGCATGATGGACCACTTACGTGAGCAATTTTTATAAAGTGGCCAAGGAGTGTAACTTAACCTCCAATGTGGTACCAATTGACCCACTCTTGTCACTTCATTCTTTATCTGACAATTTGAATAATCTGGGTAAATGGGCAAAAGATACTAATATCCTGCTACAAGATTACAAATTTAAAGGGGAGATGCTTCAAGAAAAAGTTGAATTATTGGAACTTAAGATCAATGCACAGCAGGAGCAAAATTATGAGTTACCTTGCAGGTGGATGAGAAAGTGGGGCATGCTGAACTGAATCATTAGATTAGTAAAATTTTTATTATAGCAGTTGGTCCTTATCATGAATTTTCTTCTCAAGATTTGGACTCTAACTATTATGTCTCCACTCAATAGTAACAACCTGGAGTGCATGTTTTGACAGCCAATGCTCCAATGAGTTTTAAACCTGTATTTAAATATAAATACTATCCTGGGGAAGGCAGCATTATCTCCTTCCTTTATTTATATGAGAAGGCTCTAAGTGAGGCCACTTATCACCAAATGATGAAATAATTGCCTAATTGCCTTACTTAATTGGCCCAGGCTATCATGGTACCCCACTTGATAACTTTCTCTTCTTGGACTCAGGTCAAAGAAGCGTTAATCAAAGAATTTGGGAGTGAGCAAACCTTATACTCTCAGAAACAGGCTTTTATGGGTATATAGCCCCACCAAAATGAATCTATTAAAGACTTTGCTCTTCTGTTCTATCATGAAGCTCAGACTTTGGTAGCGTGCAGCCAGTTAAATTTGGATAATGCAATTACTGTAGTTAAGTCTGCTTCTACTTATAGGAATCAGATGCAAGTTTACCTTGTCAGCGTAAAAAAGAACTTCATAAGTATTTTAGACATAAAGGAGGCCTTGTTGGAATTTCCTCCTCAATTTTCTGAAAACCCTAAGTTTACGATTCTCCAAGACCTATTCGCCCTAAAGTTTACGCTGTGCCTTAAAATGCTAGAGTAATTCAGTGTAATTACTATCAATAATATTTCCATACTGAGGACCGTTATTTATAAAGAAGCTGATGAAAAGAAGAAAAGAGATAAAACCAATAAGTTTCTCCACCTTGATAAGAATATGAGTATTTAACAGGAACATCAAAGCCCTGTAGAGTATAATAAAGATGAACATTCTTCTTATTCCTTGCCCTCCTTGTAGGCTTTATCCTCTCAGTTTAAAAGTACTATCACCCATATTGTCTTTTAAGTGAATCAAGTCAACGCCAAAACTATCATTGACACTGGATCCCAGTAAATGTCATCTCATCAAAATTTATCAGGTGGATCAAGTTAACGCCTGATATTTCACATTATGAAGAATATGGCACTGTGGGACCTCAGAGTACTCAGTCAATTTGAGCTTTCTTGTCACTTCCACTAATAGTTTTGATGATAACTTTTGCAATCCCTGCAATCATCCTTGATAACATGAGTTATAATATAATTTTGGGGACTCAATTTTTGTGGGAATTTGATAGAATTTATTAATTACCCCGACTCTTCTCTATCCTTTTTGGGGTATAGAGTTCCTGGATTTTATCTGAACATGCTCATACTAAACGTCGGTTATGTCTTCTAGAGGGTTCAAAAGGGTCTTATTCCATTCAATACCATGTTGAAGACCCTCAAGTAAAATTACCCCCTACAATGGAGGATTTAGACGAAGGGATGCCTATTTTCTCCCCTGAAAATTTAGTTTTTACAAAAATCTCAGGTAATTGTTAATACCTTTTAACATTTTTCTATTCCAAAAGGACATTTGTTACAAGTCCAAGGCATTTTCAACCCTTCTGCTAAAGAACTCTTGCCTTGTCCTAGGGTATTGATTATGCTTATTCTGGATCGTTATCTGTTTTCTTGGCAACCCTACCAATGATACAAAAATGGTAGATTGAAAATACCCAATTGCTTATGTAAAGTTATTGCCCTTATCTTTAATCTATGACGTTAAAACTTTTGGTAGCTTACAAGATTTTGGGCTGGAAAGTAATCAGAAGATCCTTACTGTGGGACCTGCAAAAGTGGAACACCTCTCTAAAAAACAGGAGTAACAAGTACTTCAACTATTAGAAGAATACTCTGAAATTTTTGCTAAGCATACTTACGATTTTAATAAAATGAAAGGAGTAATGCACTCCGTTAAAACTGGCGATCATCTTCCTATTCATGCTAAGCCCTATCATAAGTCCAAAGTGGAGGAAGCCCAGGTTACCAAATAAGTGCATCAATTATTGGAGGCTGGATTATTAAAACCCTCCAACAATCATTAGGCCTCCCAATTGCTACTGATAAGAAAAAAGATGGTTCTCATTAGATGGTTATGGATTATCATAGATTGAACGCCATTACTCGATGAAGTAGCTATCCTTTACCATGGATTGATGATTCACTTCGGTTGTTGGCTGGATTAACTTATTTTTCAGCAATGGACTTAGCCAGTGGATACTGGAAAATTTGAGTATCCCCAAAAGACTGAGCTAAATGTGCCCTAATATCTAGTGAGGGTTTATTGAACCAACATGAATGACACAAGGGTTGAGCAACGCCCCAGCAACTTTCTAAATGGCTATGGATGATATGTTATGGGACTTAAAGCTAACCTGTGTTCTGGTATATTTGGATGATACTACTATGTTTCAAAAACATTTACCAAACATTTGGGCCATCTAAAAGAAGTTTTCAGACGAATCCAAACTTTTCCCTAAAACTCAAACCCTCCAAATGTTCCTTTTTTCAGAATGAAATGAAGTTCTTAGGTCATCAGGTATCAGCTAGAGGGATATGACCCATCTCCAATAAAATTCAAGCTATTTAATAAATGCCACCTCTAACCTCTCTGTGGGATATACAAGTCTTTCTCAGTATGGTTGGGTATTATCAGCAATTTATACACAAGTTTGCTGATATGGCTGAACCGTTATTCCATCTGTTACAAAAAGGGGTGCCATTTAAGTTAAGTTCAGCTCAGGGACAGTCGTTAAATTCTCTGTGAACTACTCAATTAATGCACCTGTTTTTAATTAATCCTGAATTTGATAAGCTTTTTTCTTACATACCAATGCAAGTAGTGTTGCTATTGGGGCTAACTATCCCATTGTGACAAAGAGCAGAATGATCATCCCGTCGTGTTTTATAGCAAAACTTAATCTAACGCTGAATGAAATTACAGCATAACGGAATGGGAGTGTTTAGCTGTAATTTTAGCAATTAAGCACTTTTGTCCCTTCTTTTATGGTAACCATTTTACTGTTATTACTGAACATTCTTCTTTGAGATGGTTACAAAATGTGAAGGATCCTGATGGGAGACTAGCCCGTTAGGCCATAAGATTGCAAAAATTATGATCTTCCAATTGTTCATCGCTCAGGTACTCAACATCAAAATGCTGATGGCTTGTCCTGGTTGCCTATACTGACCTTGGATCTGGGAAAGGAAGAACGTCTATATAATATCATTGGACGACCTGAGTTGTTGGATCAAAATCTGAAGAAGATTGAGCTTTTCTAAAACTATTACAAAAGATGCCATGATTTGGGAAGGAGCTTTTTGTAAGAAGGTCAAATCCAAGTGGTTACCCTTTCTACATTCAAGCTTAAGATACCACGCTATCATGGATGGCCATGAACAAGTAGGTCATAGCAGGTTAAGGAAAACTCAAGAGTGGTTGAAAACCCAAAATTGTTGGAATAATATGACTGAAACCATTTGAGAGACCCTTAACTCATGTATCATCTGTAAAAGTCATGGAGCCACCAACCCTGCATATCAACATCAAGTGATTCCACTGACTAAAGCGTTTGAAGTGGTAAGCATTAACTTTGTAGGCCCTTTTCCTTAGGAGATTGCATGGACTTCAGTACATTATTATGGCTGTCAACCATTTACCAAAATGGGTTGAGGCCATTTCTATTGCCACCTCCTATTCTAAGACTACTGAGATATTCCTTTACCAGCACACCATCACTCAACATGAGAGTCCCAAGGTCCTTATGTCAGACAATGGGACTAATTTTACCTGCAACTTTTACAGGAATTATAGAATTTATTTAATACTTCCCAATGATTTGTTATTCCTTACAATCCATCCACAAACGGGGCCATTGAACGAGTCAATGGAAATTTAGTCTCAATTTTAAGGAAGATGGCCTCAATTGACCCATCTCAGTGGAACTTTTACTAACCTAGTGCTTTGTTTGCAGATTGAATAAGTTATCATTGAATTATCAAGATGTCGCCTTTCAAATGAATTTTTGGGCGAGATCCCTCAGTCCCTTCAAGTGTTCAGGTAATACTTGAAGAAGTTATACCAGAAAACTCTTATTTAATTATGAGAAATATGGCTGATGAGATTATTCCTCTTCAAACTCAAGCCATAATTTTAATTTTAGTAACCACTAAAAATGAGACCCAAAAAAAGTAATCAACTTAAACCCGCCTTACATGAATATCAAATTGGAGATTATGTTAAGTATTATCACTCCCAACCTAGTGGCAAACTGAGAAATTAGGATCTATCTGGTCTGGTTTTTATTGAGTTATATTCCAAAATGGATTAGAATACTCAATTGTCCACGTTGATACAGTAAGTGGTAAACCATAACCATCCTAGATTTTTAAGAGAATTCACCCTCCTCCACAATAGAATCTTAAGGGGGAGTTTCATGAATTTGCCTTATTCTCTTGTTTTCAAATATTTACTTCCACGATTTCCTCGGCAATATTAGAAGGGGAGCTTAATTTATTTAAATCTATTAAGATTAATAAGAATGATCAGCCTCATCACAATCAGAGAAAAGAAGATTCAATTGCTCAGCGATTTATTAGATTGGATAGATCCCAAACCATTTTAAAACCTATAAGTATTCAATCCTTATGATAATAGAAACTAGGTTGATTTATAACTTGCTTTTACTTTATTTGTCACTTTTTGGAGAATCTAACAAAGTACCTTCGAGAGAAAACCTGCCAATTTGGAAGTGTAATCCAAAACTTCCAGAATAAGACTGCAATTATTTATTAAAAACAATATTATTTAAACAAAATGAGCCATATGCTAACGAATGGTTTTTAACATAAAAACTAAGGGTTTACCATTTTTGAGGGATAAATATTCCCCTGAGGATGTTAGCAGAAATTCATTTCTTTTAATCTATTAAAGAACAATAAAAGCATCTGATAATCATCTTAAGGCAGAAAACAATCCCCTTTATTGAGTTATTGAATCATAACATCATAATTTATTTAAGAGTGATCCATAATTTGGGCAAAAATGGAGGCTCTGATAAAGTAATTTTGAGTAATAAAACCCTTAATGACCAGAAAAGACGTTAGTTTATATTCCACCTAAAATAGGGTTAGTTCACTGACACCTTTCTATATCCACTTCTACAATAAGGCCCAGATTCATAAGACTCATGGCCATATCACTCTATATGACTCTATTGTTGCTGATATTTTTACAATGGCTTCTAAGGCTGAGCTACTGTTGCTGATAATAGAATAAAGCGCTCCTTCTCCTTTATTATTTAATAAGGAAGAACATTTGAAAATCTCATTATTTTTATTAGTTATCTAAGAATATACTGGTAGAAATTAGTAAATCAAGTTTTTTATTATAAAGATCTGATATAAAGTCTAATTACTTTTATCTACTATAATAGAAAAGTATCACACTTTAGAGACTTGTCTAAAGTAGTAGACTATGAGGATTAAAGAGTGTTTAGATTATTGACGATGCTTACTATGGTAATCAATCCTCTATGCCTCACCTTCAGTGTACACAAAAGAATTCAAATGGTAATAGTTGTTTTAGTAGGCACTCTTGAAGAGATGAATGTGGATTTTTATCTCATCAGCAATCATCTTTAATTTTTTTTGTTAACCACTTAAGTGCCAATTTAAACCGCTCATAATTAAAGATAAACCCATCAACACTCAGACCTCAAAGCTTTCCCATAAAAATATGGGCAGTACATCTAAATTTTCGGATAACTGCTATATAAAAAAATTTTCTTGAATTCAGAATATAATTCTGGTCATTACCAGATAATAGATTATCATTAAGCGTTTCATAATTGTTGAACAAGAGAAAAAGGGAACTTTAAATTATAAAAAAAACTTTTGAACACAAGACCATTAACCATATAGCACATGAGCTATTGAGGACTACTACTCTTTATAAATACAGTTATAAGCTTAGCAACAGATATAGCTCTAGATAATAGAAGCTTTAATTTAAACATCAACACGCAATTCATAGTTAAATTCAATGGAGTTATTAATCTGTATATTTTTATCTATCTTGCTTAGAATATTATGCTCCCCTAGTAATGTATTTTAATAGAAGTCTAAATTTCTCATCTAAAACAAAAAAATAATTTATATAAAAGAATGGTCTGTTATTTATTGTCTTGTATACAGTGTGAAAGTAAGATTTTAATTTGATGGTGGATTCTAGAAAGGACATTCCATTATATACACTGAATCTGAATTCTATTCTGTATAGACTCAAGTGGTTGTTTATATTCAAAATAAATTCACTACATGCAGTATTCTGGACAACGTGATGAAGCGATTCGCCTCTCTCAGAGCCCACCCTACTTCCCTTACTGGCAGGGTTGTTTTAGCCAACTCTATGCTCTTATCCAAAGTCTGGTTTAGAGCCCACGCCATCTCCTTCTCCCCAAGCTTCTTCAAATCCTTGTATGCCTTGCTGCAAGGATGGCTTTGGTCAGGCCGCCCTCCACCAGTGCGGCTAGTGGTCATGTTTGGCCCTCATCATCATGGTGGCATGGGCCTGCTTGACTTCAAAGCCCATGCTGCCAAGATCCTGGGCACCTGGATCGCGGCTGTCACCGCTCCTACACTCCCATCTCAACACTGGTCCCACGCAGCCCACTCCAACTTCTCCTGAGCCTTGGGCCTCAACAATCCATCGAACCCCCACTCCCTGATGAAATACCTCGCATCACACACATTGGCCACAGGTCCTCACGGGACCAAAACCCACTACAAACGAATCCTACTCTCCATGCGGAGTGCAGAGTGGAGAATTCATATTAGCAGACATACAACCCAAAGAGGCCGCCCCTCTCCTCAGTTCACACAAGAGGTACAGGGGCTACCCATCCATGATGGCGTGATCCCCATTCGGCCCCATGTCCTATACAGGGTGGACTACCTGGACATGATGGACATCCCTTATTCCATTGAGACCCAAAAAACAATCTAAAATATGTACATCACCCTCTGTTGCAGCCTCAAGTCCGCTCCCATGTGTGGCGCTGCCTGAGGCGGGTGTATCATACAGCTGAGCGCTCTAACGTTTTACACTCATCCTGTGTCATGTGCGGCCAGTATAAAACGCTATTCCACCGCCTGGAGAAGTGCCCCACCTTTAAAGCGATATGGCGCGAAGTTCAACGTCTGCTGGGCCTGGATCAAACGCATCCCTTCAGTCTGTCAAGAGATATGTTTGCTCTATCAATGGCCTCCTCCCTTCCACCCTCCCTCCATGCTCTGGTGGTTGCAATCGCCATGTGGACCATCCACACAATTGTCTTAGATGCCATCACAGGCTCCACCCCCACCCTCCCAGAAACTGTCCACAGATTCCAGTCTCATTTGGTGGACCACTTTCAAGCGTGGATGTTTGGATACCTCCCACTGCATCGCTGACAGCTGGTCTCCTCCTGGTTCCCAGTCTGGTTCATCAAATCAGACCCCTTCCTCCACACGTGCTCAATAGTGGCTACAGCCCCTTCACACGTTCCCTCCCCCTCCCCATAAGTGGCGTTCCCGCTGGCAACAAGAGATAGCATTGCTTCTCTGGGGTGCCTCCCCCGGTACTAAGTTTATCTGTCCTGAGTCATATTTGGAAGTGTCCGTCCCATGGTCAGCCTTCCCCACAATAAATTTAAAAAATAGGTTCACTACACAATATAACTATTTGCTTGAAGATTTTTAGTACTTGAGGAACTTTTAGTACAAGACCTCTTAATCTGCCCAAGTCTTCTTTATTACAATTATTGGTACCATATTTAATATCTTAAAGAAATCAACTATTAAACAAATATAGTTATATGCAAAGTTATATTGTACAAATTTTCCGTTACAAAATTAAGGTTGATTTTCTGTGATCTTTTTTTCTAGCTCAAATAATTTTTTGTTATAAGTTGATACTTCAATTATTAGATCAAGATTTTAAGATAGGATGTATCATTTCTTCTATATCATAAAAGCTAAAGACATTAAAAATTTTAGATTATTATGACAATCCTTTTTCAAATAGACTCAATTTTTTTAAAGAACTGGAATCTGCACATTATGCAAATTCTCAGGCCACTTTATTCATATATTCCTATGAAATTCATAGGTTTAGTAGGAACAAGTGTTACATATTTTAGACATCTGTTGGACGAAAATTATAAATTATTTTCAAATCTTGTCTCCCTATTGATGCTTATTTTAAAAAGGATTGGACACCTGTTTGAGATATTTAATGTGTAATTGAAACTCCCTAGATATTAAGGAAAGCTACCCCTTCTAGAGTTGACAATTTCCTGCATCTAATGGTTTTGGATAATTTTTTGTTAGAATCCTGGCTAATATATAGAAGCAAATTTATTTATCACTAAAATTGAACCAAATTCTTTTAACCTTCAAAGAGAAAAATCAACCCAAATAGGAATAATCAAAGGCTTTGTATCTTCTCAGCCACTTTTTGATTATCAATAATTATATTTCTTGGAAACATTAAGCTGATAGATTTGCTCATGTACTAAAGTATGATATCACAATTTTCCTAAAAATTTTAATCTCTTTTATAATATTTATGTGAAGTCAAGTAACTTTAAATGCCCTTTGAAACTAAAACCATCTTTTTTTAGTCTAGTAAGAACCAAATTTTTTGTTACAGTTTTTAAGCATCTGTAAATATGGAAAATGAAATAGGGTTATCACAAATAAATGAGTTCTCCAAGAAAATATTGAGAAGAAAAGTTTGTCTTGGCATGGTAGTCTATTATAAAATAATTGTTTTCTTTAGTTCTCTTTGATAGCAAAGCCCAAGTATATCTACTGAATATAAATTTATCTTTTATATTCTCTAAGTTGCTGGAAAAGGCTTTTGACCAGTTACATCTTTTTATTTTTTTCTTCTCCAATAACAATCTCATAATTCAACAAATGATTTTGCCATCAATCTATTAGCAACTTGATAGTAGTAACTATCTCTCAAATCCTAAGGACCAGGTAGTTGATAGCCCTGTGTATTTACTAGAAAAAAGTTTATCAAGGTGGAGAGGACCCACATTATCACTAAAAAGTATGCTGGCTGTTTTGATGTATATCAATCATTTATACCTATCCTTTATTTCACTCAAATTTATTAAGCCATTTTACTTCACTCAAATGACTGATACATATTAAGGACGGTTGAATGACTGGCATGATGGGCCTTGTACCTCCATAGCTATTTCTGAGATTTAACATCACATGGGCAAAGAACTCAAAAATAATCTATCTTCTTTCTTTCTACCAGTTATAAATTAGTATTGCTTATAAATATCAGGTATACGTTTTTATTGGTTTCCAGAACTCTGGAAAATGGAAACTTCAGAATTTGAGCTGCATATAAATAAAAAACTTTATACTTTATAATTTTGACAGTTTGCTTCATAAAAAAGAGAACAAGAAATGATTACAAATAATCAGCCATCATTTTTAATTAGAAATAGTAATCAAAATCACATACTACTGTTGGTCATGGGGATGCATGAGAGACCATTACTGGTTTGAGAATTAGTTATAAGGATGGGATGTTTAAATCTACTTAGGTCGAAATGAATTCTCTCATACCTGTCAGAATCATGATAGAATTAGCCTAAACAATAAGCATAAATCGTACCTTCTTTGGATTTTATCCTTGTGGTTTGCAATATATAGTTTAAAATTTCTCATTGAGGTTAAATAGATAAATATAATTTGTTGCTATTTATTAATGTAAAATGGTTTAACATCACTTTAGTCACCGTCATATAACTAAAGGCAATACCTCATTCTTATACTGTCATACTTTTTCATGCCACAGGAATCCTCATGTTCTGCTGTAATAATAGCTAAGATTTTATCATAGATGGCCTAAGGACTGAATTTGGTTTAAGGCACTTCTTACTAATTCATTACTCCTTGCATTACATCAAGCCATTGGGGAGTAAAACGAGTTAATGTTACTTTGGTCTCTAATATGCTTAAATTTGCTTCCAATGAGCCTTTCATTGTAACCTCCACTTTATGAGTGCTCTGTTTGATTCAAAAATATCTAATACAAAATATGAGCATGACACAACTCAAAGCTCTATATGGCTGAAAGCCAGACTTTCAATCAAGTTTACAAATAATTAGAAAATTAAACAAATGAAACTATTGAACTGAGTCTAGGAGTCATAACAAATGCAATCACATATTTTTTAGAATTATTATATGTACTCTTCATTTTTGATATAGTTGGAAAGCTTTTGACTTATTTATTAAAGTTCCACCCTATTTGAATTTCAATAAAGAGAATTTGTTATTTCATCATGATAAGGGTGAATTGAACCATAATTTAGCATTATTTGGTTGGTCCAAAAAAAGCTCTATTGGATAAGCCCATATGATATCAAAGCGTTTGCAAATGGTATGGTTGCAAGTCTAGTTTATGTTTCCTGAGGATTTATAATTATACAATAGGATCTGGAATAAATTTTATCAGGCTTTGAGACCAAAATAAACTAAAAAACAGTTTTTTCTCCATTAAACTATAGCTTTGGGATTTTACCTCACGCATAACTAATACATAGAATATTGCTTTGCTTCCTGAGGCATCAAGGACCTCCAACGTAAGTGAAAGACATATATATAACTTGGGAAAAATAGTTTAGCTCTTAGCTAAATAAACGTCCATAAAATATACAAAAGCATACTTTTAATTGAGAAGCCAGAATAATGAAATATATAATTCACATATTATATAGAGAAAGTGATTGATAATGTAAAATAGCTTACCTACTACATTGCATGCCTATATGTCCTCTGTTAAATTTTATGTACAATTTTGAAAATGGCACTTTAATGTCTACTAGATAAAAGCTCTAAATTATAGTTATATACTTGATGATTACCTTTCAAATCTGAAATCTCAATAAGATTAGCTTAAAACATTATTTTACATTTTAAATAGCAACAGAAAAAATAATTTATGTCTCAGATATAATAAATAATGAAACTTTAGAGCTTCTTTTTTAGATCTAACTTTTTAAGGCAAAGAAACAAAATACAGAAATAGCCTCTTACTAGACTAAAGAGACGACTAAATAATTTCTTCAGTTAGTAATTGAATTGTGAATATCTCTTAAAGATTATAGCAGGCTCTTGATCTGCTTGTAGCTATATATTGAGAGTATGAAGATGATGAGTAATTGAAAGTTATAAACATGGTGCTTGTCCTACACATTAATTATTTTTTATAGTGAATATTTTAGGCTCTTATATTGAGCGCTTACATATTAGTACAATATACTTAATTTTTTAATTTATATAATTTTAAACACTATTTGATTAGTAACCTATAAATATTTATATCTATATTATACTTCTTAATTAAAGGATCTACCAAAACTTTACTCATTATTCTAAATGGCTTAAAAAATGCTATCCTATTTGCTGATACTAGAAACTCAGATTTTTTACTTCTATTGCTTATCAAGAACTATTATGTAATATAGTTAGAATCTATTAATATTACAGTATTGATAGATTCATCTTAATTCTAATGCATATAGCACTCTTTCATGTCCTTTATTATGTCTTAATCTAGATAGGGGTCTCATATATGATATCATATCTATTACTCGACTTATGAAATTGGCCTATTAGTTTTTCATGTTCAACTTTTTTAAATTTATTCTATGATTCTCTTCACTTTGTTATTATATTTGTCATATATTCAGTATTAAGGCGAGCACTAAAGCATGGGTTATTAATTAGCCATGTACTGTTTTATAAGGCAAAGAAATTTATAGTTTATAATCTTTGCTGATAACCACATATAGATAAACTGCCAGCATAATATCTTATATTTAATGCCAACGAGTTAAGTATATAAAAGTACTTTAGATAGTAATATATATAAATTGGTGCTTTATTGTCCCCAGATCAGCCCACCTCAAATAGACAAATATTGTATATTTATTCAGGAAAGGTCAACCAGGGGATGAACATTTCCAATGTAATTGTGATACTAATGATATAATATGTCAAAAGAACAACTCCAAAGGGTTCATAGCCCCTCCTGTTGTCATCTAGGGCCGCCAGGTTAAGTATGATGGTTTATACCGACTTATACCTGGATTCAGCATGAGTGAAGGAATGGTTCAATGTTTGGGAACATATTGGGAAACATGAATTAATTATACTTCTGTTACATGGGGTCATGTTGCCAAACAACCATGCTTAAAAATGTTCCATTATGTGGTATTGAGAGTGATTGATGACTTCTTGGAGGGTGGACGTTGTTCCTGATATTGATCCAATAATATAGTAATGATTGTCCATAGTGCTATTGCTACTATTAACGCCCAAAGAGATGGATGAATAGGTGACTCCATGTTGAGAGCAAGCATGCCTCTAGCTGTTATAAAATGTGGCGGTATTTCAGAGATATGCCAAAGTGGTTTTACACAGGGTTAACCTCACTGAGCAATATGACTGATAATATGATGATCGTCATTTTCAAAACAACATAATAAACTTTTAATTGTGTAGCAATTTCTCCAATGACACTCTCTTATCTAATTTAATATATATAGTGGATTATCGCTGTTCTGCTCGCTTTAAACTACTAACAACCTCCCTTCTTCAATCATCTCATCTTGCTTATATTTCAGCAACTTCAGTTGATACCATTTCCTCAGCTTAATATTCAGTTCTGCTGTATCTCATTGGTTCCAGCAGAGTATGGTATTCAATTTTCTATCGCCTTAGTTTGAGGCGATCCACTTATTATTTGTCATACATCAAAATCGCATTATTTATCATTTGTTGACATTACTTTATTGCCTGATTTAGAGGAGATCCAATATTATCCTTTCAACCCAATATCGCCTCATCCTAAGGCACTCAAATAATTTATTTCATATCATGATTGGTGGATCTACCCATTCCACCACAACAACTTAGGGCTTATTGTCCAGTAATATCAGAATTTTGACACTAGCTAAATTGAATGACTGTCCATTATCCTGGCGGAATAGGTGCATGACCTCTTTCCAGATATCTACCTTTGGTGACATTGTTCTAGGCTGTGTGCTAAGCTTCGTTATTGGCCACATATTGTTCATGAAAAGTGGGCGGCGTTTGATTGTTCTGCCATGCAATACACTCTCCACATACATCTCCATACATGTTCACATAACCTGGGTTGTAGTAGTAAATGGCGTGTTTAATTCCAAACCATTCTTTGGGTCTCCAGGCTGTATGTGTGTCCATTGTATCCAGGTAATCAATCCTGGCAGTGGTATTTGGGTTTAGGTTTATCATGTTGTTTGTAACTACTTGGCCATTAATTTCTTGTCTGTGAGTTAGCCTTAGGCAGCCTCAGTGGCTGGTTTGGACACTTATATGGAACTTCCATTATGCTCTTCTCATTGCTAAAAAGGTATTTTTTAAAGTGTAGAGGAGTTCCGGGCGATCCTACATCAGCTGGGTGAGATTCCAGATACTTAATCAACGAGTTTGGATGATATGGATTTCATAATTGGAGTGCCCATGCAATTTTTGATCTTACTCCTCTTGCCCAATGTATGTCTGGAAGGTCTGGACTAGTCAACTGGACTATCCAGGATCCTAGTATGGGCTTCTTGTTTTACATAAATTTTTAGCCTCATACCTACATTCCTCCTAGGGCAAATTAAGTTTTAAAGCGCACAGGAGCTTTGTGTCCAGACCAAATCCTCTACTGTATTAAAGCATATATTGTGTTAGGAAAGGATGGTAAGAAAGCGATTACATGGTCTGTAAACCAGATGAGTGATAATATCATAGAGTTTGCTATCACAACACGTCCAGCTAGACCTGTGTGTTTGATATGTAAGGAAAAAATGTGTTTTGTTATTTTATCTAGGATATGATTCACCATGATGGTGTTGGCGTACCCCCTGCCTCTAACTTATACTCTCAAGTGGCGGACAGGTCCAGCTGTCAGCTTGGTAGTAAAGGGAAGTTCAAATGGGGTAATTGGTGATTTTCACCTAAAAAATCCGGTGAGGAGCTTTAATGGTGTGTTAGTCTTCTGAACCAAGGTGGATGGTATCCAATGGTTATAGTATTACCAGAAGTATAATTTCCGTTTTCTCAAAATTGAGTGATGCGTTGCTGATGGATGAGTACTCTTGTATTGCTTTCTCTGTATGCGAACATCTTGGTTGCTGGATATACCTACCATGCAATCATCAGAGAAATCCATCTTTTTAACTGGTGGTTCTGAACATTGATTCCATTGATGAGGGCATTTGCATTCTGGATAAGAGGATCAAGACTAAAAATATATAGTAGAGGGCTTAGAGGGTCCCCTTATCTAAGTCCCCTCTGTGGAAAAACTAGGTTGGTTTAAAAACCTGCTCCACGCATAGCCATGGTGGCTTACTCTGTGACCAGCATCACCCAGTTTATAGATATAATTGGGAGTTTACATTTTTACTGGTAGGCCCAGAGATAAGTCCAGATCACTAAGTCGTATGCTTTCTGTTGATCTAAAAAATGAGCATATGAGAGGCTCTAGATGGCAGACATTTGCAACACTGTAAATTATTGCCCATATGGATCTCCTGGGGATAAATCCATATTGTGATGGGGATATAACATCAGTTGCTATTTCCCTTAATCGTTTGGTTCTAAGTTTTGTAAATATTTTAGTGTCAGTATTAGTTATAAAGTTGGGCACAAATGGATAGGTTTAGTCAATCTCATTTTTGAAGAGAGTGACTGTGTATGCTTCTTGACCTCCAGGTAGAAGGCACGTTTTTCATAAAACACTTAATCATGGACGCTATAGGAATAATAGAAATGTTTCTAAAATATTTTTAATAAATTCATAGGGAAGCCCATCAGGTCCAGGGCATTCCCTTGTTGTGCACTGCACACCGCTTCCCAAAATTCCTCATGCAAAAATTAAGGTAATTAAATTATGGTCCAAGTTGTGGTGCCAATATGTGCATTAGCGAAAAATTTTTCGATTTTTGCTGGTTAGACTGGGTCAGATTTATATAGATTTGTGTGAAACCTGTGTAATTGGTCACAGCCTCCTCAGGTGTTTCTGCTATAGATGTATCCAGCCATTGGACCTGTGTGCAGGCTACTGTGTTCTTTCAGGCGTAAAATAGTGGAAAAAAATAAATCAAATGTTTCCTTGTTGTTTAAGTTTATTGCTTTGTATTGAACACCAACGTGGTGTTGGTGAACACATACCAAAGTGTTTAAACGTGTAGAAACCTCTGCCCATTTGTGTCCCCATCCAGGGCTGTATCCTGTGCATGAAACATTGTTTTTCAATGTGATTAATTGCGGCCAAAGTGCGATTAATGATGGCCAAAGTTTCCAAGTATCTTCTTGATGCTGTATATTAAATCTGGTGTATTGTTGATTTCTTGAAAATTTCCCATGTGATCAGTGAATATGAACAAAAAAGTGTTTGATAAGCCCGTGCTGAGGATATTTCCTCCACCTAGAATGAAATTATTAGTTGGCTAGATTTTTGGGTGTATTCTGCACCATCTAGGTGCTTAAGTACTTGTTTTCAATATTGTGAAGGACACCAAATATAGCCAGTAGTTAAAAATTCGATTTTTGTAGTTTTAAATTTATATTTTTTGTGTCAGAAAATTAGTGGCATGAGTATTAGGTCTATTTGCGACATAAAATAAGTTTACCATTGTGCATATGTGGGCGTGTCATGTTCTGCAGGTGAGGTGATCATTTAGGTAGGATCATATGGGCCCAAAATGGCTTTTAACATGTGAAGTTCCACATGCCCTTGTAGTGACTCCGTTGTGTGTGACTATCAGTTAATGTCAGTTAATCCAGCAGTTTATTTCTCCCTTGACAAAAGTGTTTTCTTGAAGATGGAGGTGAGTCAAGGATGATAGAAAATTATGATTTTATTGCAAAGTCTAATGCGTACATGATGGCTATTGTGTGCACCTCTTTGTGCCACGAGAATTTAACAGCTAGTAGCAGCCATCCAAAAACGAATTTTTATTACTAAATTTAAATACTTTTTTTCACATACTATCACCCCAAAGTGTTACAACCAAAACGATATTGTTGGAAGGCCATGTTTCCCATGCCTCCTCCTTTCCCTATGGACAGTTGGTTTCCTGCATTGCCAGGATGTCTACAAGGGGGTTTCGCAGGAGACTCAAATTCTTGGCCAGGGATGTTAAGGCCTTGAGTTCTGCTATGTATAGCGTCCCTATCTCTACTGAGATGCCCAGTGCACCTCAGAAGCGGTTAGCAGGGTCTCTGGCCCTACTCCCTCGCCCTCTTTGCTCACCTTTTCAACCTTGCTGCAGGTGCCATAATGATGAGTAGGCATCTGGGGTATATTCACACCCATTTCACCACTTCTGTTTTTGTTCTCTTATTTCCTTTGTTAGCTTTCAATTTATCATTGCGGCGCACTTGTGTGTTCTAATTAGGCACAGTTTGTCTGACGCATTCAATTATTGATTTTCATTCCCGTTTGGGCTGAAATATATAATCTTGGGGGATTTGCCAAATCCCTGTGATGACGAATGCTTTCAAATCAAATCCCACCAAATCCTGTTTGATTAGATTAGTTGTTTGACTAAATTATGGCATTTAATTGCCTCAATTTTGCTAGATCTTCCATGTCTTCCTGAATTTATTCAGGCGAGATGGATGATTCCGCCAAGGCCTTTGCCTTGGCTGCGGCCAACTTGTAAGCCTGTTTAGCCATTTTCCGCTCCTTTGGGGAATTTGGGTCAAAATTTATGATGTCCAAATTCTCCCCAGTTAGATGCTGGTGTGGTATCAGTGATTTTGGCATACTTTGAGTCATCTTCGCCCATTTCTCCTCACAGAATTACATTTCTCTTAGGCCTTCTTATATGGACAGGCATATATCTTGTGCCCAAAGGCCTGACAGTGGTTTCATATGGGTGGCGCACTCTCCACTGTTGCACGGAATAATAGGGATTTTTTTCACATCAATATTAATGGATGCAATATGGGAGATTTTCGTAAGATCCTCTACTACCTCTGGGTTTGGTAAAATATTTGCAATTGCCTTCCCTGTGCTAAAAATAAGCAATATCTGCAATCTTTGCATCTTGAATTGCTTAATTTCCCATAGGATTCCAAACCCTCACAGAGATATTGTTTGAATACTGTGAGTTCCAGTGTTGCCTAAAGATTTTCAAAATTATATATATCTCTTTAATTTCTGTCCAACATGTAAGTTTGGTCAATACTTAACGTTGACATCAAGAAGGACAATAACTACTATGACTTTTTGGCTTCATTTGCTTCTTCCACTGTCTCAAACCCAAGGTTCACCCAGCCACAGCATATAGTGTGGGTTGTCATGTATATAGTATGCAGGAATAAGTTTAGTTGGGCTTTTCCAAACTTTTCCCACATTGCCAGTGCTGCTGTGCCCAAAATTACATGGAATTAGTGTTCAACCAATGACAGCGGCTTTGAGTGGGATACTTCCATGTTAATACAGTACTTTATTAGAAAATCCACAAAACCTGTGGGTTGCACCACCCTGGGGTTTTATTTTAACTTGGTTTTTGTTAGCTATGTGCACTTTGTGCCTTTGGGCGGTGCAGATCCAGGTCTGCTACTCTTTACTACATTTGACCAATCCTATCCTTGTTTATTAATTGTGTTTATCTCACCCAGTGTTAATTAATTTGTTCTGTTTTTAATTGAATTGTTTACTAATAAATGATATTAATTGAGTAGTTGTATATAAAAGTAAATGAGACGGGTTGACCTTGGGACAAATATACCACACCAAGTTTTTTTAGCCTATGCTGGTTTCAAACTTGTGTCAATCAAAACCTGACACAGATTGGAGCAGGAACCACCCCACTATATTATTACTCCTCAAAATAGTTGTATATAGAATACAGAAAAGGTTTTAGTGAGATATAGATATTAAGAAATAATTTAAAAACTATAGCTTACCTAATTTTATTATCTTTGTCATATTATTTTTGCAAAAATTTGCTAAATATTTTTACATTTAGCTAGGATTGCGCTTACTCTATATTGCATATAATTATGGATATGACATAAAAATACTAAAAAAACTCAAACTTTGTTTATATATAAGCTTCTTAAAGATATGGAGGCCAGTTTATAGTGATTAATTACATCACACATCCATGCTAAAAGTAAACAGTGAGTTTTAATGTATTAGAATGAAGAGAACTGGAAAAATTTAAACCTGACTTAGATGAACTGTATTTGATATAGCTAGTGTAAGAATTAGTGGCTTATCTAATCCATAAGATAATAGATTTTATGCATTTTATCACTTCATGCCAAAAAACATCATGGGGTAAAGGGGGAGAAATTAATTTCAACTGCAACCTGGTTTACCATATATAAAACTTACTATACATATCTTAGGCATATTAACTTTTGAAAGATAGTTGAAAATAAAAAATTGATTCAAGTTTTTATATTTGAATCTAGTCTGTAGGAATTTAAAAGTGCCTTGAATAGCTTTATTTCTTGTGTGTTAGTTTAAATTAGGATCACTAGTAAATAAGGTTATACGTTTTCATTATCTTTAATATAATTTATATTGTTAGTCCCACTAACTAGATAGATTCTCAAAATATAATTTTCTAAAAAGGTTCTATTGATTTAGATCTTTATATATAGGGATACTGTATCATAAGAATACTCTAGCTTTATATATCACTGCAAATAGACTTTTTCAATATAGGACAAAAAAAGGGAGAAAACCATTTAAAACTTAGAAAATTGAGCAATTCATTAGTTTGTTTACTTTAACCTAAAAAGGATAAAATACCATAAAAACATTTAACTTTAAAAAGTAGTTTATATAGCGTTTTAAGCCTATATAATTAAACACACTCAAAGTAAAAAAGTTAGCGGTATGAGATATAGGAGAACCTGGTTTGCACATCAATGATGGTCTCCTAATTTTTTCTTGGTAGATCTTTCCAATGATAAATCTTAAA
Source organism: Massospora cicadina (assembly GCA_022478985.1). NCBI lineage: Eukaryota > Fungi > Entomophthoromycota > Entomophthoromycetes > Entomophthorales > Entomophthoraceae > Massospora > Massospora cicadina. The sequence goes on from JAKSZP010009223.1 coordinate 23,932, forward strand.
TTGGATAAATTAGGTTTAATTAATATCTTCTGTAATCTTCTTTTGTTTGTGCAATAGTAATATATTAAGATAGTGAAATTCTTACAAACTAAAAGACCTTTTACTTTGAAGGAGCAATTATTGTATGTAAAATTCCAATTAAGGGACTTAAATCATACTTATAGATAAAATTTAGGTAAAAATCATTGGCTCTTTTTTCCAAGAAACCTAAGTATCTATATTTAAAAACCATGGTTAACTAGATACATATACATCTGTCTTATAGATTTAGCTTACAAATTAATTATGAAATTATAATTTATAAGAGGCATCACTTTTTGATGACTGAAATAGGATGAACAGTCTTTAGAAAATGAACTCCCACACCTGATAAGTAAACAGGTCAATGTGGTTCTATTCATAACAGCTAATATTAAGCAGTGCTATAAACTTGATCTTTTTAGTTTTTATAGGAAATTATTTTCTCTTTCATGTTTAGGTACTCCAAATAAATAATGCACAACCTCTGAAATTTCAATAAGTAAAATATATTATACTGTTGAATTTTATTTTGAAATCATGGCAATAGATCAGAGATAGGTTTTTAACTAGTTAGTATACAAAAATTTGGCTCTATTACTACGTGGTAAATAAGTCAACTTTAGTATAATCTTGTAATGAATTTAAAACATATATTTATTATTAGCTCTATGTATCCACTTCTATTTACCTGTAGTCTAGGATGATATGAAATGATTTTACAATTTCACTTTTTAAATTATAACATTTTATACTGTTGTTGGGACCATCTAGTACTAAAAAAACATTTTATACTGTTCATGCTAAATTCAGGAAAATTATTAGAAAAAAGTAAGTATGATTGCTTATCAGCTCTGTAATAGTATATTAGTTCAATTTATATAAGCTTTAGAGGCTTAAGCACCATTATAATTAGGTTAAGAGCTTTAAAGCTTATTTGAAAAAAAGGTTTGTTAAAGAGTTTTACCCTTTCCTAAATCACATACTTTACTTTCTAGCTCATTGCTTAATATATTGTGACTTATAACAGAGCACTATTACTAAAAGTATAATGTAAACTTTATGAACATTTACTCTAATATTCATTTATATATGGTATAATAAATAGAATAAAAATTTTATGCTAAGTTTACTAATTAAATTGTAATCATATTTATAATAAAAGAAAATCTAATTTCGATAAGTTCTGTAATGGTCCCACTGCAGCTGTTGAGTTGTACAGGATGCTGCATTCCTTCCAATTGAAGAAAGGGAACTCTCCAAGGGCGCTACCACTGGAGAAATAGTGTACTTGGGGCACACCTTGATGAGTGACGGGTGGCCACCACCACCCCCTAGGTTGATTACACACTAACCCCAGACTGACAGGTATCCCATCCCATTTCTATCACCGAATAAGCTGAATCATATTTGGCAAAAAATGAGAGTTTATTCTGAGATTATTTGTAAGGAGATAAGTAGATTGTGACTGAATCCTCAAAAAGGTTGGAATCATGATCAATTGTGGGAAAGGCGTCCAAGCGTTCAAGTTAATTAACCTATAGATGATACAAATGGGTAAATTATCATGTTTAAAATACCTCTAAGGAGATTTAAAAAATGTCAGTGCTTAAAAAATGAAACCTAAAGATGTTGGAGAACTGCAAGAGCCATCCATTTTTCCAAATCAAAGAGCTCATGAGAATAAAATACTAAGCAATGACTCTGCGCAAGCTCCTAGAATCCATAGAGAATACTCATCCACCCAATTCTTATAGAAGTTCTCATGAATTTTATCCCACTTCCCTAACTAGTATATAAGCCCAGCACTCTGCTTATTGTAGAGTGTTGTGTTATTTTTCATAATACTTAATGGTTGGACATTTTGCAAATTAGAAAACTTTTAATTTTTATTCAATTTTAAGCAATTTTGCCACCTATAACAAGGTCCACCACAACCTTATGGAGGACCCTCATTTGTTGGTCTACATGATGGCAGTGGTTTTTTCCTTAGTGTTCTCAGTCTTATCATCCCTCAGAGGGAGTAATTGAGGATTTCATCAATAAGAGTTGTCATACAATATACTCACCTGGGAGTATATGCATGGTGATTTCACCCCAAATTAAACATCAGGACTTCAATCTGCTCTGCTGTACCGAAGACTTTATTTTAGAAATTACCATGGCAGACTAGACCGTTGAATAAGATCCTAGCAGAGCAGAATCAAAGATATGGCAACTAGACCCTATTATCAAGTGAGATCCCAGGTCAACCCAAATTTTGAGCCCCATTCAGGATGGTCAATGCAGCTGCTCCCAACCAAGCCAACCATCCTCCCCATGGTGCCAGAGGCGTGGGAGAGATTAATACCAACTTCCGGCTTAGTGGTAAAAACAGGGCTGATGTTCATAGATTAGTATTCCTCATCTGTCCCAATGTGAATCCTATTTGTAAATAATCAGAATGGCAAACCATGCAGACTATGGATGCTATAGGGTATTGGATTACCCATTATTGAAGCCAAGTCTTTCCTTAACACGTTGAATGTCTGACAAGTTCTTTACTTGTGGAAATTATTTTAGATGAGGAAGAGTTTTTGTACCAATTATTTAAACATATAGTATAATTTAATCAGCTATTGGTGACCAGGATCTATAATCTATGTTAGGCTAGTATACAAATTTAAATAGTGTTCATTATAATAAGTATATCTATCAATGGAAATGATCTTTTTTATTAAAACGAGATAGAACATTTATCCTTTTTGAAATAAAATTTCTCCCCTTATAAATTTACTAGGCCTTTAAATAAGTAAACTGCTTTCTCATAGCCTCAAGGTTTAGACAGGTAGGTTATTGATAAATTTATATATCTACAGCTTACTCAACACTGATCATTTAATAATAACCAAAAAAAACCTACTATCTAAAATAGGGGTATATTTCTTTAACTTTAGATGTGCTACATTTAGTATATAATCTATTTATTTATTTGAAGCAAGCTGACCAGGGGATGGGCATTACTGAAAGAAAGAAACAAACACGAAACCTGAGCAGGGTCAACTCCATTAAAGAAAGTTTTTCCTCCTCCAGATTAGGACTCAGGTTTTTCTGGTTACGTCATGGGTAAGGTTTTCAAATTATTAAACCTAATAACCGCTAATAGCTTCCTACAGCTGGCACCCCAATCGATGTGTGAAGGGTGGGAATCGAACCTGCAACCTTCAGGTTGCTTGCTGTATGCCCTACTGGCTCGCCTTCCACCCCCCTTAGTATATAATCTAATTTATTGCCTTTTCTTTCTTCTCAATCTCACTTTCAAGCAAATTTTTCTAAAAAAGTTTATGTTACCACTACCATTTGGCCACGTTTATTTTCCTATTTATGTTTGCAGATCTGCCACCTGCTGCTCCAATGTTGGGTAGTGGCACTCCACCACCTTGAATTTTCCTCCCTGTGGGAATACACGTTTGCATGGGGTTGAATAGCCCACCATCCTCTTCTGGCCATTTTCCCCCATGGGACTTAGCAATTCACCTTTCACACATCCACCCTTCTTGTCCCAATCCTCTTGCCCTACCTCATTCCCATATATTGATTTTGCCTACATGTCAACTACGGGCATCTATTCCCATATGCCAACAAAGCAATAACTGAACTAGCCACTGCTGCATTTGCACCAGCTGGCTTTATTGATTTCCGCCCATTTAATGGCTAGTTTGACATAGGCTTCCAGATGGAGGAGGACAATGCAGCAGTGGCTTCAACTCACATTATTTACAAAAACACTCCCATTCCTACTACCCATACTAGAATCCCTTCAGACAACACACTAGTAGTGTCCTTTGCATCCCTCACTTCCCACCTCCCACCCCAGATTTTATATGAACAACTGATGGTGTGAATTTCGCTTTATGAGACACAGCAAACCTTGTCTTCACCGTTCCCTCTGGCGCAGAGCGCCTTGCTGCACCTTGCAACACTTCCACCATAATCCCACACCACCCTGCCATAGTCCAACAAATCCCCCCATGCTTGTATTGCAGCAGCGCCTGAACATTTCTTTTGGGCTCATGTGGCTAATGGTAGCCACATTTGTCCCCTCTGTTTTGGGTTTGACCATTCAAAAAAATCTTTGCCCCCAAGCCACTTCCTCTGATGCGGCTTCTGCGTTATTTTCAGCGGCTTCTCAATGGGGCGTTTTTCTCCCCCTCCCACTCAACATTCTCGTTTGAAGGGCCAGAGTGGTTGTTTGGCCTCCACCAAACCAACCATCCACACTATCCCACCCAAATTCATCCCTAACCAATCAGAGTCTGGCTTGGACCAACATTTGCACCCAAGCAACCCACTTGACTAATACCCGCCTAAATTCTACATCCACTATTCTCATGAACCAGAATTCTTAGGACTTATTGGCTGAGGTTGATGAATCAGGTAAAGTTATCATTAAAAAAGAAACAGGTGAACCTCTCATTTTGATGAATTACAAATGAGCCTAATTTTTAAATTCTGATTTTGGAAAAACCCTATCCCCAAAAAGATTCACTTCTTAACCCAATGCCATCCCCTACCAAAGTGACCACCAGCTTACTGTAGCAGCAGTGGCTTCATTCCAATGCTCAGTCCTCCTCAAAGCAGTGGCTCAGTCAGTGGCTCAATTCCACAAAGGGCTGAACACGCTCGCCTTCCCCCTGATTTCCCCAAAACAGCACAGGTTGAAATCAATAGATTGTTTAAAGATGGTGAAGACTTCTGTTATACATGTGGCGGAACTTGCAGATTTTGACCCATCTTCTAAACTCACCCCTCACAATATAACCAATTTGACCAAATCCCTGATGCTCATCTACAAACTGAACACCATCTAGAGGAATTTTTTGAAGATGTCTTTAAGCTGATCTTGAAGAAAAAACTCATTTTTCACAGCCATCCAACCCACCATGCTGATGCCCCAACGCCCTGGCTCTCCACTTTTGTCTGCTTCTACAACCATAATGATTCTGTCATGAAAAATATGCCTGAAGAAGAGCTGCCTGACCCTCCCTCACCCTCTGCCATGGTGGGTTAGCAGTATTCCGTTCCTTGCCTGGTGGGAGGCCTTTCTTTGATTTTCATTGTTCCATTTGTTTTTTCATTCAGTTCTTTTTCTTGACAAGTATTGTTAATGTTGGTCCTCTGGTCGGGGTACCTTGAATAAATTCCAACATTTATAATATAGTGATCATGTAAAGTATTATCTATGGTGGTAATGATTTTTCAAGTATAGAGATTTTATAAGCTTACTACCTTGTTTATTGCTCACAATTCTCATTATAATTACTAAAATATACCTTTCTTATAGTAAAAAATTGCTAAAAAAATTTGTTTACACCTTTACAAAAGATAATATTGCTTAGCTGTTATAGAGATAAATAGATCATAGTCCTCTGAGAGTTTACAAGCTAATAATAAGCAACATGTTCTTCTTTAAATACTATTTGGTAACTAGATAAAAATAAATAGTATTTAATAAATTGTTAGATATATTTTTTAACGTAGGTTAGGGATACTAAACTTTAATTAGGAGATTATTCTATATTATCTTATGAAACCACTATGCCCCTATAGGTGGTGGATTTCCCTTTATACAATAATCTTATTATTGTTGATGATAACTAATACTGAAGCTAGGCCTCTGAGGTATCCATGGTGGAACTTTTGTTAACGCACCATAGGCACCTGATATACTAATATAAGAAAAAAAAATTCATGTAAATAAAGTATATACCTGGTGTTTCAAGTGTTTATAGTTTAAGTTTTTAGGCTGTAACATATTGTCACTCTATAAACCTGAACCTATCAATAAAACTTGTGCTGTGATAAAGGTTCTTTTCATTAAGGGGAGAAGGCTTATATAACTAATATGGTCCTAAATTGGTATAAAAACTAGAATTTTTTTAGTATCAGACTTTAACCTAGGAACCAAGTTTTATCTAGCAATGATTAAAAAAATATAAACAATAAAATTCACTATACCTTTACAGATTTTACTTAAAACAGTTTTATAAAACATAAAAAGAGAGAATTGATACCAAATATGGCAGTTTGGTGAACTAAAATGACTTAAAAATATGATCTCATAGTGTAAGTAAAGGCAGATTGGAAACTCTCTTTATAGAAAAAATTGGTAAAAACTTTACCTGGAACATTTTCTCATAGGCACTTTATCGTTAGAAAAGCATTAAATTTTATTACCAGGGGATAAATAAAAACTTTAGCTAATATAAATTCTTTTTGGTTAGTGATTCCCTAACTCTTAATTAGACAGTCTACTTACCTTAAACTCACAATCTCAAAAAAGCAATAATAAATTTGGTTTGTGAAATTGTGAGTTTAAGGTAAGTAGACTGTCTAATTAAGAGTTAGGGAATCACTAACCAAAAAGAATTTATATTAGCTAAAGTTTTTATTTATAGATATATAAATTTAAGATTTAATTAAAGCCCACACATAATATGCTTACATAGGAAAAGTAAACATCTAGTAATTTAATTGGCCACGTACAGTTACCAGAGATTAGAAACTATTTTTTATGACCTCATGATGATATGCATCTCTTCTAAGACTACTTGTATTTTATGCTCTAAAGTAAAACACTTGTCTGATCTTTTGGATAGTAATACAATGCGACTTGGGATATGTAACTTGCCACAAAATTGGTTTGTGCAGTTGTAAAATCCAGAGGCCATATGACCTAGAAAGCTCATAAATGATGAAGCCAAGCAAGCACTAGGAACAAATAACTCCTATATTTTTTTCATTAATAAACTATAATGTCAGATAAGCTGTTTTTTATAGATAAGACATTATGATATATATATTTTATTTAATGAAATTATATAGCTAAAGAAGATAAAAGCAATATCATAACTTTACAATAGTCTCTATTATATACCCAAGGCCTCCTATTTTTAAGTTTCTACTTATTAAGTTGTTCTAAATTAGATTAATGTCCAAATAATGGGTTATACTATATTGGCACTTAGGAAAATATGATGACATCCTATCAATATAGAGAATATCTAAGGCTAGAATTAATAAAAAATAAAATTTATGTAAAGCTGAGGTATCTTACATTCTCTTAGTGTATATTTTAGTCATCTAGAAAAATTCTAATATGATGTTTAGACTTTGAGCAGTATACTTTATACCCTGTGATGATTTTATTATTTGATATCTGGTAAATTAAGTATAGAATTACTGAAGTGTCAGTATATAAGAAATAGATTTTGTTGCTATATGACTCTTGAGTGATTACACTATTTAGAAACTGTTGCAATATGGTAATGATATTTTCAATAGATGCTGGCTATTTTTATCACTAAATGATTCCACAATGATAGGAAGTTATTTATGTAAGGCTAGTTATATTTTGTTATGTTGGTTAAAGGGCTCCATTAATCAAAAAAATGTTAAGGGCTTATAATTTACAATGCTATTTATAAACAATCTCATGTTACCCAGTATATTATAAAAATAAAGTTAATCTCTCTATTTTACATATAAAAAATATCATAGTAGCGCCCTAAAAGTACTTTTTAAGTAGAGCTTATATGAAACCTACCTAATTTTAAGTAGCTTACTATATATTAGTAGGATATGGATTTGATTTTGAACTTATAGTAAAGATCTGTCCTATAGATTATTGAAGATTTTATTGTATGTACATATTATAGAAAGTTTGTAAACAGTAAATAGGATAATTTTTGCCTCTTGTTGATGCTTGACCTAATGATATATAAGTATTATATAATACTCAAAAACATGTGTGAAGTGTTTATGGCCCAAGCTTACTAATATCTTTTCTAGGATTATCATTGCTGCAATACTAAAAACTATAGGTTTTATTCAAATACTTCTGTTATCCAGCACTATACAGATAGTTGTCCCTTATAAACAAAGATTATATATGACTGAGGAAAACTTATAAGACAAACCATCTGATGCTGATTTAAAAGATTTGTTTTTGTAAATCTCTGGTTGCAGCAGCTTTTTAATTAAATTTATCCTTTATCTTTGTTTATTTTATAGAAAGGCTTTTTTTATATTTTATAATAGTTTATTAAATATAAGTAAATTAGCTTTGGATAAAATTTCACTACTAAATATAATCTGTATTTCAAATTTATACTAATTTTTATAGATAATTGCTTCACTTATAGCCTGGTATTTACAAGCAAGATAAGAAAAATCAATAAAAAGATGAGCCAATTATGACTACAGATATCTTTCTTTCTCTTCAATAACTAAATCTAAGCAAAATTTGGAGTTTTTAAAGAAATACAAAAAATGACAGCTCAATCAAGTTAAAACTTACTGATATTAATGTAATTGACGCCTGCTGCCCTGGCTTAGGTGTGGTGGTGCACCGCCGTTTGGTGCCTTTTGGCTGCCACTGAAGCACGCCTGAGCTGGCTCTGCTAGCCCTCCCAATGCTACCAGGTGTTATGCCCCCCTTGGGACTTGGCCCAACACCTTAAAAGCTCTCAGGCGGTGCTCCAGAGCCCTTTGGTGCATCCATGGAGCAATTTGAAGTTTAGCATCCAGGTCAAATATGGGAACCTCTTCCCATATTCAAGTGCAGCCATCATTGAGATGGCCACAGCATTTTTGAACTCACCAGATTTATTGACTTCTGCCCTTTTAAGGGGTATTTTGATCTTGGCTTCCATTCAGAAGCCAATGCAGTGGCAGCTGCCGAGCTGCAAATCATCTATAAAAAAAATTCCCATTCCCACCGTTCAAACCTGGCTCCCAGATGAGGCCACTTTGGTGGTCCAGTTTGCTGGGTTGCCCTCCCATCTCTCCCCCAAATGCCTCCGCCATGAGCTCATGGAGAGTTAGGTCATTTATGGCGCAGACCCTGTGCTGCTGTTTGTGGTTCCCAATGGGGCGGATCAGTTGGCAGGGCCTCACGCCTTTGCAACGACCACCTGTTTTTTCATGATTAACACCTTGCAAGTCCCCCTCATAATGTGATCAGATCCACCCCTGATCACCCATTCTGGGAGCATGTCAAAAATGGCTGCGCCATTTGCCCCTTGTGCTTTGAACTCAATCATTTGAAGTGCAAGTGCCCCACAGCTTCTGCCCCTGCCGCTTCTGCCATTCCTTATTTCAGAATTGGGTTGGCAGCTGCTTCACCCCAATTCTTTGAATGGGGCTCAATCCTCCTGTTCTCAGCCTTGAGGAAATTGGGTTCAGCATCCAAAGCAGCACCCAATCAAAATTCACATTTTAGGAATCTTAAAGATAGTTTGACCAGATTACTGAATCCTGAGTCAATGGCTGACTCAGTTTCAGCTGGGCTGCCATGGTCAACTGTCTACAACCAATAAGCTCTGGCCACCACTCCAATTCTGGTGGCTGGCCCAGCGTTGACTGGGCTAAATCCATTTGAGGCACTCAAATGGATTGATGATAACAACTGGCCATATAACGTCAAGCTGGATTTTGCTTTGGAGAAATTTTTGTAAATCCTCCCAATTCATGTCCCCGCCGTTTTTAATCCATAAACGGTTTCCCTATTTATTAAATTATAATCAAAATGGTGGTAGAAGAAGCTGTTGCTTCAGCTAACACCCTCCTCTGCCAACATCTTTATGGGGCTATAGGACCCTTGTTGAGGGTATTCCCATACCAAATTTTCCCCATGATTTTGATGAGGATGCAAAATATGAAATTAAGGGAGCTCTCTTCTGAAGCAAGCTGCTCTTTCATCAGCATGGCAAAAACTTCTCTTTTTAACCCCAATTATCCTGAAACCTGCTGGCACATCAAGTCATTCCCTTGTGTGTCAGCTCTCATCACTTTCGCTGAGCATTGTGGGATCCACTGACGGATGCCACAAATATTTTGTTAAAGTGAGAAACTTACTTTTTAAATAAAAGTAAAAAATAACGCTTTGTTAGAGTTTTTTATTGTTTAAGTGGGGCAAGCCAAAAAAGGTCCTTTTCTCAATACTAGTATTTCCTATTTAAACTAGTTCCAATCCTGGGACCATGGGTATTTGGGGCTAAAGTATTATAGAGCTGAGTCATCCAAATTAGGAAATATAGGCTTTTGGCCTATCAGATTGAAGTTAAATATTTTGAGGCGAAACTGACCCATGTGGTAATGATTTAATAAATTGTATCTAATCACCAGCAAGTAAAAACTTCTCACCTCGGAGGTGGTCAGACTCATGTGGTAATGATTTGTTAATTTGCACCCAATCATTGTCAAGTAAAATCTTTTCACCTTGGAGGTGATCAGACTCATGTGGTAACGAACACCTTGAATTCAGCTGAGAAGTCGGAGCAATCCTATTAACAATTCTTACCTTACTAAGCTAATTTTGGTTATAAACCATATTTTCCCAATAGTTAGGATTCCACTGAGAATCCACCAAGGTATCTTCGCCGTTGGTATTCATATCATTTATAACCACAACATAAATTAAAAAATGGACAGGTGATGGGCCAATCATGGTAGCATATTTGGGAGCATTTTTACCTCCAACATTCTTTTTCAAAAGTCAAGAAAGAGAATGTCTGACATTGCCCCCCTCAAGAGTGTTGGGAGGAGTGTAGGGTCATAGAAAGCGGCCATGTACTCGGTTTATGATAATTCCTGTAGCCAAAGACTTTATAATATACTAATTTCCTCTCTTATACATGATGGTAAATGGCCCCTCCCAGATTGATCCAAGTTTGCCACTACGTGGAGTTATGTGATTGTGGTAATATAAAACCCTATCTGACACTTGGAAAGAAGGTAGAGGAGCTCAGAGCTCATTGGCAGCTTGGCCTTCTTTAGTAACCGTTTTAGCTAGGTTGGTCATAGCCTCTGATTAAAGCTGAATGATGCGGTTAGCCAACCTTCGCATGGCTTTTTCAGGTTCCTCTCCTCTAGAGAAGACATCCTTAGCTAAGAGAGCAGGTATGCCCGGTTCCCTGCCATACAAAACTCGGAAAGGGGACATTTTCAAAATCTGATGATAGCTAATTCAATAGACTATAAAAGCGCTTGGGAGATAATGATCCCAGTGAAGGGGGTCAGATGAAGCCACTTTCCGTAAAATAGAAACCAGAGTACCATTTTCTCGCTCCACTATACCATTAGTTAATAGGTTATATGGAGATGAAAACATTTGCTGGGCTCCCATGGAAGTAGCCAAGATTTTAACTACTTTGGAGGTAAAGTTTTTCCCGTTATCATAGAGTAATACTTGAGGGCACCCATGTTGAGTGAAAATATTTTGATGAAGAAAGGTGGCAGTGGCCTTAGCAGTTTGGGCCAGCAGCGCCACAGCTTCAACCCACTTTGTGAAGTGGTCAATGCCTACCAAAATATATCTGTTTCCACCTGTGGTTTGAGGAAGCGGCCCTACTACGTCCAAGCTTATGGTATGGAATGGCTGTTTCAGGGTAGTTGGCTGATATTAATATCTAGTTTTGAGCTGAGACTGCTTCTTACATGTAAGGCAAGCATCCAAGACTTTGATAATGGCTTCCATGATTTCCTCCCAAAAATATCGATCCTTAATCCATTCGTAGGTTTTCTTTACTCCTCCATGGCCTAAAGTCAAATGAGCTTCCAAGATAACAGGTACACGTTCCGAGGGTTGTAGGTAAGGCAACCACTTCGCCCCCACTTGTTTATACAACTTCCCGCTTTCTACTATAGTGTTACAGGAGTGCCCGGCCAACATCCTCTGTACAGGCTCATCCTCATCTTCTTAGTCATTTGGGGTCCTTAAAAGATCATACAGCTGCTCCGCTTCACTGTTATCTAAGTGGAGGATGGGCAGCTGAGTTAACCCATCAACATTCATGTGGCGGGTTCCAGAACGGTGTTTGATCTTCATATCATAATGCTGGAGCTTTAGAGCCCAGCAAGCTAACCGCCCCATAGGGTCCTTCATGTTTTGCAACCATTTTAAAGATGCGTGATCTGTAATCACAGTGAAAGAGGTCCCATACAAGAAAGGGCGGTAATGCTTCAATGCTAGTAGAATGGCAAGACACTCCTTCTCGGTAACACTATAGTTGCGTTATGCCTTTGAAAAGCAACTTACTAAAATATGAGACAGGATGATCTACCCCTTTTTCATCTAATTGGGCTAGGATGGCCCTGACGGCGTAGTCTGAAGCATCTGTAAACAAGATAAATGGTTTTCCATAATTAGGATGCCTTAGGATAGGCCGTTTTTATAGCAGCAACTTCATTGTTTCATAGGCAGCCTTCTGTTCAGTGGCCCATTGAAAAGGGCATTCTTTTTTAGTAAGCGAACAAGGGGCTCACTTAGTTGGGCAACTTAGGGATGAACTGATGGTAATACCCCATCATCCCTAAAAATACCTGTATATCCCATAGGTTTTTTTGGGGGGGGGTGGCATTCTGGTAATCGCTTCAACCTTATCTTGTATGGGTTGGATACCCTCTCAAGAAATGGTATGTCCAAGGAAGTTTAATTTTTTTGGAAAAAAGTACATTTTGAAGGCTTTAATTTTATAGTTGAGCGTCGTAAGCATTGGATTACCTCCTTCAAATGATCAAGGTGTTCATTAAAGGACTTTGAAAATATGGTAATGTCATCAAGGTAGATGATAACGCAGGTTAACTTGAGATCCTGCAAAATGTGATCCATCGCACGCTGAGAAAGAGGAAGGTGCGTTGCACAACGCTTGAGGTAATCGCGTGGGTTGGAAAAGACCTTCACTGCATATCAACGCACATTTATCTTGATCTTGAGGAGATAGATCCATTTGCTGATAAACACTGGCCAAGACTATGGCAGAGAAAAAGTTTGAGCTTGAAAGCTGGGCCAGGGCATCATCAATGCGTGGGATAGGATAGCTATCCTTTCTCATAAGATTGTTTAACCTGCAATAGTCCATAACTATCTGATGACCTCCGTTTTTTTCTTAATTAGCAAAAGGGGGGAGGACCAAGGGCTTTGCAAAGGAACTAATAACCCCGCGTCCAATATCTGCATGAGTTCCGTCCTCATTTGTTGTTCCTCCACCTTTGACTTGTGATAAGGTTTTGACCTAATGGGATGGGCATCACCCACATTGATGGAATGGCACCAGCCCTTCATGTGGCCATAATCATTGTCCAACTTTGAGAATATATCAATATACTCATCCAGAAGAGTATGCACTTTCTTCAACTCATCTGAGGTCAGCTCATTCTGAAATATGGACGTTCGGCAAGGTACATACTAGGTTATCTGTAGGCAGGCCTAAATCTGCCATTGAGCCAGTAGAGTGGATTTGTTCAACTTCCTCCAAAGGGAGTAAAAACCCTCAGCCAACCTCCTGATGCTTTCTTACAAATATATCCTTATCAGTGAGATTCCCCAACAATAGAGTAATAGGCCTCAGATAGGCTGGGTCTAAAACACCAGGCAATACCCAAAGCTCAACAAGGCTAATTCCGTCAATGCTTAAGAGGTGTATTAAATAGTGGCGAGGGATTTTAAGAGTGATTTTTTGTGTCTAACACCCGTTGTTCACCAGGCTTAATCACCATTTCATTGGCCACATAAAACGGAATACCTTCGTTAGCATCCACAAAACTGGGCAATTTTTTTGTTTTTCGCCCAGAGGAGGTATAATGTAAAGGTAAAGTGGAAAGCGGGTACTCAATTATGCAAGAGTATTCCTTCTTGCTAGGTTCTTTAATTGGCTAGAACTAAGGGGACTTCATAATTGAGCGACGACAAGAACCCCTACTTCATATTGATAGTACCTTCATATTCAATCATAAACTGAGTAACTATAAGCATATTGTAAGCGTTATTATCCAAAGCCACTGCAGGGCTGATAGAATAAGCTTCCCAATACGAATGGGAAGGGACAAGTAAGCATCCAGTGCGCAGGTGTTGTTGGGACCAGCGGTTCCAAAGTCTTGGTTATATTCTAAGTCAGATGCAAGTTTGATCTTTTTCATCAACTTAAAGAGATTACGTTCACCAGGGAGCCTGTATCTAGGATAGCCATCACCTGAACTTTTTGGATAACCACTTTGACCTTCGTAAGTATCCCCCCAAAAGTTGGTGATAGCGCTAAGACCTCCTTAAGATGAAAAGTGGAGGTTAATTTGCACGCGGTCTTAGGGTAATTTTCCAGGATGGACTGCATTGTATGGCCATGCTGGAGAAAGAGAATAAGGTTAGATAACACCTCATCTGCGTCGCTGGTAGTATTGATAATAGCTCTAGTACTAAAAAAAAAAGTAGTATTGATAATAGCCGGTTCCCCTACAACTTGATGGAGATATGTCTCTTCAGGTATGGTGGCTTCATTTACTCCTCCAGCATTCAAGCAATTGGGGACTTCCACTTCAGCAGGTACTCCTAAAACGAAATAGCCAACCTCATCTGTTCCCCCTCAGAATCATCCCCAGGAGTATTAGTAACGCGAGGTAATGGCATAAGTTGTTTAAATGAGTCAGGCACATGAGATTTGTCAGCAATAGGTGTGCCTTTCCCTACGCTGACATTACTTTTCCCTGCTCCTGTTCCTCGGCATCAGCTTTCTTTTTTTCAGCATACAGCCTCCTTATGTCTGAACTTGTAGCAGTATTCGCACTGAGGGCGTTCAGGACGTTTTGCTTTGGGGTTTTACTCTTCAGGGCCCATTATCTGAAGGGAATCCTTCTTGTCTTCAATAGCTAGGGCCCAAGGCTTAGGCTTTGAATCTTAATGGTTAAAACGCGAGGACGAGATACTGCTCCACATGAAACTTTGGGCTTATGGAAATCAGTGACATCTATTAACGCCTCCTTGATGTCTTTAATGGTATGAAAATAGCGTTTAACTGAGGTGATGTGCATCGCTAGCGGAGGGTAAGAAGCCACTCCAGTCAAAATGGCGGCTACAGCATCATCCAAAGTCATCATCTTTGAAGTTAACAATGTCTGGGCTTCCATTCAAAATTGTTCCGCAAAAGCAAACACTATCTCCCTTTTCGGATGCTCATACACATAAAGGCTTGCTTTTTCATACTTAAAGCCTGTTTTGAACTGAACGTGTTTAGGAGGGCCTCTTTGACCTCGGACCAAATGCTAAGAGCATCCATATGTGGGACCATCACCTCCTGTGCCATGCGGCCCAAACAGAAAAGTATATGTTTGGCCTTCTGATGATCTGTTGCCCCTTCCATAGCCGCTTCATAGACATATGAAAATGAAGCAATGCTGCCCTCACCGGGGATAAACTTGTTTGAACGTCAGTTTGAATGAACTTAAATCACCCCTGGTAAGGGTATGAATAGCTGGAGCTTCTGGTTCTGAGGTTTCAGAGCGGTAGGTTAACTGGTCAAAAGTCTGCAAAAGGCAATCGAACTGGTCATGCATGGCTTTGAGCTGGGTTTCCATTTTGGAGAGGGCTTTTTGAGGCCCAGATTCACATAGTCTCAGTCGAGCTTCAATCCCTAATTTATGAGTTTTAAGATCTTCCACTCAGCTCTCCATTGCATTGACTTGAAAATGGAGTTGTGACACCAGCGAGCTTAGGTTTAATTGAGCATTTTCCACGGATTCCACTCGTTTCTTCAGCTCTTCTTTCATTTTTTTACACCTTTCATCATCACGAGAGTGGGAGCTGGGGCCTTTTACTCCCTCCATAATCTGTTCATACCTCCGCTCAACCTGAGTTAATTGACTAAATACTTCCTTCAACAGCACAGGGCTATCCAGCGAAGCTTTTACCACTTTTGCTTTGGTTTTGCATTCAGTCAGACGACGTGCCAAATATTTGGTATTTTCAAATGAAGCTTTGAGAGCTAGCTCCTTTTCTAGCTGAACAACCTTGGCCGCAAGGGTGGAGGTGGTGCTAGATGTTTCAAGCAACAGATGGCGTCTAAGCTCATCAACACGCGAAAAGGCCTGAATTAACTGTCGCTCCACCACAGCCACACGCTGTTCATATCCTCTTGAGGGACGGAGTCAGGGACTATATGGTTTGGTGTGTTTGCTCATCATGTTTTTCAAGTTCATTAGCAAACTCCTCCAACAATGAGTGGGTGCTAGCGGTGGAAGCGTTCAGTTCATCCCTAAAGATCTTTATGGCCTCCTCGACATACTTCACAATCCCAAAGTCCATAGTAGTAAGTCATTCATGAAGCTGTATGATGAAGTTATGATTAGCTTCCATACCAGATCTGACTGCTCCAAGATGTTCAGAGGTCAGTTGATACAACTTATCATAGGCTAAATTCAAAGCTGCATGAGTATCTAGGTGTCAATGTAACTCTTTGTGATGTCTGGCTAAGAGATGCATCATTTGTACCAAGGCAGGGTGAGCAAACTTGCATACGTAGGTGGTCAAATTTGTAAGCTGACCATAGGTCTCTGGAAGGACACTAGTCTCATAGAGAAACAAGTGGCGTTCCTCTACCAATGATGCTCGTTTGCAAGATGCATTGTCTCCAGGGTTAAGGATACCATGAGCAAGGTCTCTCACGGCTTCAGTAGCTGGCCAGGTGATGCGATGAGACTCAGGTATTAATATGCGTTCAAATTGTTCTTCTTCTCAAAACATCAAAGCGGTAGGGCTGTCCATTCGATCATTGTCTTCAGTCCCTTCCCCATTTCGCACACAACGGGTGACACTCTCCATTGCTTTTAATACTTTATTGAAGTATTCAGGGTGCCCCCTGTAGTGAGCACCAGTTTGTGGGATCCACTGACGGATGCCACAAATATTTTGTTAAAGTGAGAAACTTACTCATTAAATAAAAATAATAAATAACGCTTTATTAAATATTTTTATGTTTTTATTGATTAAATATTTTTATGTTTTTATTGTTTAAGCGGGGCAAGCCAAAAAAGGTCCTTTTCTCAGGACCATCTAGTACTAAAAAAGGTCCTTTTCTCAATACTAGTATTTCCTATTTAAACTAGTTCCAATCCTGGGACCATGGGTATTTGGGGCTAAAGTATTATAAAGCTGAGTCATCCAAATTAGGAAATATAGGCTTTTGGCCTATCAGATTGAAGATAAATATTTGAGGCAAAACTGACCCATGTGGTAATAATTTGATAAATTGTATCCAATCACCAGCGAGTAAAATCTTCTCACCTCAGAGGTGATCAGACCCATGTGGTAACGAATACCTCAAATTTGGCTGAGAAGTTGGAGCACTCCTATTATCAGTTCTTACCTTATTAAGCTAATTTTGGTTATAAACCATATTTTCCCAATAGTTAGGATTCCACCAAGAATCCGCCAAGGTCTTTTCTCTGTTGGTACTCATATCATTTATAACCACAATATGATTTAAAGATCGGACAGGTGATGGGCCAATCATGGTAGCAGATTTGGGAGCATTCTTACCTCCAACATTCTTTTTAAAAGTCAAAAAGGAGAATGTCTGACAAGCATCAACTTGCTCAATACATTGATGCGATGGACACTGCTGGCCTCATAAATGAAGAAAACTTACAACTATACCTCCTATGCCCCATGTCGCTGATGCTCCCACCCAAAAGCTGTCTGCCATGGTCTGCCATCTAAAGCAGGTGCCAGACAAAAGTTTCCTCAAAGCTTCCTCACCTTCTGATATAGCTTCCTAGGCTGTTAGCTGAGGTGCCATATTAGAAAATTTTTATCTTTAATAATCCCTTTGTTTGACCCATTTGCAAATAATGATGTGTGGAGGCTCCCCCTTTTGGCTTGGTTACCACTAGTGCTAAAAAATTATGACTACAGATAACTCAGGAGAGCTTAACTGCATAGTATACAAAGACTTGATAATTTTAATTCTATTTGGCTGATCCCATGGCAATAACCTTATTTGAATGTCTTTTTCTATTATTTTTTATATTTATTTGAGGCAAGCCAACCAGTGGATGGACATTACCAAAAGAAAGAAAGAAAGTAAACATTGACATGAAAACTGAACAGGGTCAACTCCATTGTAGAAAGTTTTTCCACCTCCAGATTGGGACTTAGTTTTCTGGTTACGTCATGGATAAGGTTTTTGTTTTATTAGACCTACTAACCGCCAATAGCCTCCTTTGGCTGGCACATTAATCAATGTGCAAAGGGCGGTAATTGAACCTGCAACCTTTAAGTTGGTAGCTGTATGACCTATTAACTCGCTTTCCACCCCCTGAATATCTTTTTTCCTGTTTTGTGATTAATATTATCACTCCTGCCTATTAAGTATCCTAGATCAAATACAACTATGTTTATTATGTAACGTAAGCTATCATAATATGATAGCTATAAATATACTAAGTAGCAACAAATATGCTTTAATAAATAAATGGCAACTAAATTTTAATATAGTTAGTATAGAGTATAATATTAATATGAATTTTAAAGTAACAAATTTCACAGTGCAAATGTATTTTGTTTATAAAAAAAGGAAGCTGATTTTATCAATACCTCTTAATGGTAAAATTAAGACAGTAATAAATCTTCTGGCACTTATAGATAATAATTGTAAATTATCATCTATCTCAAGTTTTCTAATGCACTATATGTTATTATGTTTTAAGTATAATTAGACTAGATGAAGTGTAAATCTCTTCTTTATTGTATTATATAGTAAAGAATTTATTGATGTTGAAATTCTGTTCACAGTAAAGATTTGTTCTTAGTGCTTAAAAAACAACACCTGAACTAGTAGTACATTGCATTTTTAATGCACACTTATGTTTCTTAATCAATCTACTTGAGGTATTTAGACCAAGGGAAAGACATCACAGAGGGCTTAAAAATGAGAAAACTATACTAAGTAATAAAAACCGACCAAAATGGCCAAAGAAAATGAAATGGAATGAAACAAGAAATAAAAAGTTATAGGAAGTAGATGGTGAACTGATAAAAAACCTCAATGGAGGGGGATAAGAGGCATTCTATTGGTAAGGGCTTTGGCACGCCTGTCTTGGACGTAGCCAGAAATCAAAGGTGTGGGGCATCGTCATAGTGAGTTCCAAGGAGTGAAAAGGAAGAGTTTTAAGGTTCTATATAGGCTGTGATGAGGGCATTAAAATAATCATCTAAGTGACGTTTAGCCTGAATGTGGACATCAGGGAATTAGATAAAACTTTCTTTGTGTGATATGGGAAATTTCAGTCCTGGAGAGAACGGTGTTTATGCAACTACATTATTAAGAGCATCTGATAGAGCTTTGTTAAGCCTGTTGAATTTGGAAATTTCTGTGCCTTTAAATTTGGGAAAAATTAACAGGGGGTATCCAGGCTCCAGCGCGTTGACTGAGCGCAAAGCTGCAATGTAGATTGGCTGTTTTTGGGTGAGGTGACTATGGTTAGGAAGAGTTATTAGTTTACTAAGAGTGGTTTAGTAAAAATTTATGAATATTATGCTTGAGTTTAGTATATATCAAAATAAGTATTTAAATATTGGTAATATTAATTTTTTTGGATGAAGCCAGAAAAATCTTGCTTCTCAGAGACCTCAACCAATAGTGCCCGTGGATTCTGGTTTTATTTAATGGGGCATTGGCATAAATTTGATATGGATATGCGAATGAGATGTTGCTTGGGTGTAAATGGGAGTTCAGGCTTCCTCTTACTGGCTATTTCAATCCAGAAAGATAAGGTTTGGAAGGTTGTTTGGTGGCACAATTATGGGTGGGCTTTATAAGTGAGCATGCTGGGTAGGTAGGGGAAGCAAAAATTCTTAGTTAAATGTTGTCAGCATGGCCGTGAGGCTAGAAACTGTATTGGTAGTACCTATAAAATAGGGACATGATTTTTTTATAGTGATTAATTTAAAGCAGCTGAGGCAAAGCTGTTGACCTTAGCTGACTTTAGCTTAGAAGAAAAATTTAGGCACTGCAGCTTTGTGATTATGTGCATTTTGATGATCAATGTTTTTGTGTTGGGAATAGATGGTAGCAGTGCAGTGGGCTTTTCAAGGCATTCAGCCAATGGGGATGGTGAAGTGAAGTATGGGGTTGTGCCATTTGATGGAAGCCTCAGCATATACTCTTCATATACATGGGGTAATAAGTGTGAAGAGAATTGCAAAAGACATAATCTTCGTGGTGTATATGTGTAGGAAAGTACAAATTTAAAAATTGGGTGCTTCTATAAATTTGTGGATTCTCTACCACCGCAGAGACAACTCAGTGGGAAATCTATATCAAACTATCCCCATAAAAGGATGAAATTCTTTAAAGCCAGCTGGCACAAAATTGGCATTGGTAAGATCAATTCTCACTTCTATAGAATGCAGGAAGAGAAACATGCAGCCAACTTAAAACTAAAATGAATATTGGAGTGAGTGAGAGTGAGATGTGGGAATGAATTGAGTCGTTACATGCAAATGGGATGATAAGCACTTTGTGGGACATAACATCTTAAGCTTAAGCAGACTAGACTAACAAGTCTAAAGCATCTTCCTATAATGTAGAAAAGTCTATAGGGTGGAGCGCCGCTACACCACAATAGAGCATCAGGCGATGGAGCCTGGGACATTGATGTTGAATGGTGTTTTGGCGATTAAATGATTCTTGGTATAAATTTTTAATTTAAACTTTCTCAAAATTTATATTGAGTGAGATAGAAATAATATTATTAAATTTAATTATTATAGACTTATATTCTTAACTTGAAATACTATAATATTTAAAAAGAACAGCTTATTTTAGCTGCTTAAAAAACCTATAATTTTACTAAAGACTGATCAATAATTTTTTGAGCTAAGAATGGTATGATAATTTCATCAAAAAGAATCTTAAACAAGCTCAAATGTAATTAATTAACCTAACAATAAATTTATATCTTGATAATTTAATATTTGGCCATATGGAAACTGGGACCACATCACATTAATATGTAAGACCTTGATCTTTATTTTGATTTTAATATATCTAGAGGAAGAAAGACCATGGGATAGACACTTCCAGCAAAGCAACAACAAGGAACTTAAGGATGCATGAAGAGGCACCCAAAGGAGCCACAGCTACCTCCTGTTTCCAGAAAGACCGCCAGTGGAAGATAGAGGGGAGGTGCCAGGGAAGGCCTGTGCTAATATTGAGCATAAATGAAAGAAAGGGTCTGAGATTTGAAACCAGATAGGGAACCAAAAAGAGACCAACTAGCGTTGGCTTGATGGTAAAGGGCCAAACAACCAGGATTGGAAGTGGTCCATAAGGTGGGATTAGAAGTGACAAACAGATTAACAAAGGGTGGAATTAGTGCCATAAAGAGCGTCTAGTACAATAGTGTGTATCATCCACAAAGAAATTGCTAAAACAAAGGCTCAAAGAAAAGGGTGAATGGGGGAGTGCATGGAAAAGGCAAATAATTAATAGACAGGCTAAAAGCTTGTGGTAGATCCTGGAAAAAGTGACTCATAGATTCACGCCAGATCGCCTGAGATGGCAGACAATCTTCCAAACGGTAGACTAAAAATCAATACTGTACATACACTACACATGAAGACTGTTAGGCGTTGGACCGCTCAGAAGTGCAGTACACCCTCTTCAGGCATCTTCATATATGGGCGCGAATCCTGGGCTGTAATAGAGGATGGTGGGCATACCTCCATATTGCCTTCTAGATATATAAGGAGTAAGGGATTTTTAGCATGTCAAGGTAGTCAACCTGGGCTATGATATGAGGATGGTGAGGTACCATACTGTGCATGAAAACTTGCCCACGAATTGTTTGGATACAAAGGGGGATAGGGCGACTCTTCTGAAGGTGTGACCACTGATGCTGATTCTTCATTCTGCACTCCTTATGGTCAGAAGAATCCTCTTGAAGTGGTCAGGGGCCCCATGAGGACCGGCGGCAGAGGATGTGAAGCCTGGTAGATGAGCAGAGAATTAGGGTGGCCTTGGATGTGAAGGCAAAGAGAAAAGGTAAAAATTTACTTAAATAGTTGTTATTGGCAAGCAGCCCTAATAATCTTTTAACTACACAGGTTTGGTTTCCTCATGCACTTTGTCTTTTGTATAGTAGAATGGTTTATAATTGATAATAGTATAACGACTATTATCCGTAGTTGAGTATGAATTCTTATATCAGCCCAACGCTTGACCAGTATTCCCAATTAAATACTTGTGATGTCATAATTGTAGGGATTTGTTCCCATGTTCTGTCCAACCTGATCTTCGGTGAGATACCCTGGTGACAGTCTTTTTGGTCCAAAACACAGTAAGCAGCTATCCTTGATCGTGACTCCTTCTTCTCTAGATCTCCGCTCAGATCTTTACTCTTTTCTCTAAGAGCCTTCCAATTATCACACACATCAATAAGATCCTTGAGAAAGAATAGCACAATGGGAGCTTATGATAGTTTACTCGTTAAACTATATACCAAATGGATAATTTAGAGTTATATAACTCTATTCTCATAATTATTCCTTCTTTTATTATTGTGAAACCATAGGGACTTAATAGTGGGAATTCAGTCGTCTAACCCTCAGTTGACACCTCTTCAATGAAACAGCAGTCAACGCCATTGAATCACCCATCCTCGTCTCAGCAGTGATGGTCTTCCCCATCTTGGATAGGATTCCATTGTTGGACATCCTTAAGACCTAAAAAGGAAAGAGTCAGAAAACGTGTCCTTAAAGTTTTCCTCTCGATCCAAGCAAACCAACTATATTTGGCTAGCAACCTGCTTAGGTAATGGGACTTATTACCCATTAAGGCAGGTCATGCACAAACCAATCAATTTGCTAGTTGCAGGCGGCATTACTCGCCTTACAACTTGCTATTCATTTTCAATCAGTCAGTGATGAACCTGACTAATCCCAATTGGTACACCTGATAGTTAATCACTATCAGATGCCCCTATTTCATCTGCAACTCTGCCTGATGAAATCTTAAGTATTCGTCCAGATTGATCCCTGACAGATACAAACAGTCAAATATCCCAAAAATCCCCCAAATGTAGTTACTCCAAAACTCAGGCCAACTGATTTCCAATTCACTTTGCCTTAGGGAATTTTCCTCTAGCGATTCCTGGTAACCTAACAGGCTGGGAATATGGGCAAAAATCCCAACACATCCCCCTCTTGCCTAGAATTCCAGAAAGAAAAGGACTGGGGCATGAGAACACCACTTTGGACACTTGGTCAAATACTTCATTGGTTCAAGCGTAGTAAACTCATCAATACTCAACGCTGCTTGGGATGACCTTTGGCATACGGCGCTCTTCCTCTTCCTCCTTGCTACCACCTTCTCAGATAGCAGTCCCCTCAATCTACTGTCATGCCAGGCTGATCAATTTACTATTGACGATATTAGTCCCAGATTTCAATTTCCCCCGTCAGGGCATATGACCTGCTGTCATATTCAGGATTCTTGGTCCAGCGTCCTTAGTTTCCTGATTTTATCCTCATCCTAGATAGAGACTCTTGTCAACAATGTT
Organism: Massospora cicadina; assembly: GCA_022478985.1. Lineage (NCBI taxonomy): Eukaryota > Fungi > Entomophthoromycota > Entomophthoromycetes > Entomophthorales > Entomophthoraceae > Massospora > Massospora cicadina. The sequence continues at coordinate 47,320 of JAKSZP010009223.1, forward strand.
TCTTTCACAGATCAATTAGGAATACTTATTTTTATACGCCCTTGTTATTTCTCACATGATCTTTTGGCTCAAGTCATTCCTAATTATTCTCTTGGAGAGCTTATCTCATTAATTTTGAGATTAATTTCCCCAAAATTGAGCTTAATGGATTGTAGAGTGCATAATGTCAACTTCCATATAAGTCTGACATCCCCCTCTCGTCCAGCTCATATGTCAAATTCTGAGTCATGATACAGCAGTTTCTGAATAGTTTGTCTAATCAAGACCTCTGTCTCTTCCAGCAGATGAGTCAGAATGCTCGGCGGATCCTCTTCTATGGTCCTTCCAGGACTCATACGCCTAGTCTGGCGCCAGCAGCTAGTCCTTTCATCAATTTACCGGAAATGGTAACTAATACCACCCAAAACCAGGCTTGTTATCATTTTAAACAACTCTCAGTCGATTCTTCCTCTGCTGTCAATTCCAGAGTTGGATTTCAAAAACTCTCCTGGATTCATCTTCTTTCACTGATGCACTGACCATCATCATAGATGCTCCAGAGATTATGCCATTTGCTCTTGATCGCTCATTTCTTGCCAGGTCAGACCTGCTTCCTGGGTTCTTCTTCTGATTCGGACAATATTACAAACCGCTTTTCTGGCTACCAAGCTCACCATTGTAACAGTACTCACTTTGAGATTCCCTTACGCTGAACTCCAGGCCCAATTCACTGAGGCTTTGTCCCTAGCGCTGATTCCTCTGATCTTGATAACATCCTGGATTGGGATACCGCTGCTTATGCTCTTCACATTTCTGGCCAAGTCTTTGAAGTTGGTCCACGAAGCTTCCAGCCTCGCCCAGGTTTCACTGCACATTCAGCTTTAGCTTCTGTGAAGCCCGTAGTCATTACTTGCATGATGCCATCTGCTCCCTGCATGACTATCTCTTTGCCGGCGCTTCCCATCAGTATCTTCCACTGATGGCGTTGATAGGGGCATGATTTGGCAACCCCCATCAAGCATCCTTTGTTCGTTGCTGGCCCATATGTCCAGTGTTCTTGATGAAGCCCATCGCAGGCGCTCAATACTAATCTTTTGGCTCCAGTACCATATCAGGATTACTTGGGTTATTCAATGATTGCCTCTTTTTATACTGTTGCTTTTCTCCCTGCTCCGTAGTTTCACAATTGGCTTCATCTGACATCTCAATTTCCCTTCGCTAGTCACTTTATTGCAGGGCTCTGCGTCCACTCAAAGAACGTAGTTTTGTGTAGGTCTAGCCCTTGCTAGTGTCTGACCTCACATTTATTTCAATGGGCTGTTCATTCCTACCGCGATCCATCCTCCCTCCCCCAAGAGGTGAGATAGGAGGAATCATCCCCAAATTGAGGACAATTTAAATATAAAAATTATAAAAAGATATCAGTTTTTTCTCTATGAGGTTTAAAATTATTTTTTTCCAATATCTTTTATCAGTTTTTATCCCTATACTTTTTTTCCACGGGATTTGACCTTGTTTTGGTTCAGTAGTCCATCTCTTTATCTTTCCCCCAAACTGGGTCCTGGGTACTTAAACCTGCCAGTTTTCTATAATTCAAAGGTCCTTTTATCGGACTTAACCATCTATATTGGTTAAGAGGTCCTTTTTTGGACTTGACCTAATCATCAGGACATGACCAACTTAATGGTATATTGGCCCTTTGGGTACTCTTTTATTTTTTTCATCAATCCATTGCTTCAGATACTTAGCGTGGACCAATTCACCACTCTTCCATCAAAGCGATTCTTGATGGAGTAGGCATCAGTCGCCATCTTGGCATTCACATCAAATGGACCTGACCACAATGCATCGAGTTTGTTTTTTCTTCTGAAACCATGTGTATCACAGTAGACTACTCTTTTGCCTATTCGATATTCTGCTAAGGCCGGTCAGTTCTTATTGTCCGTTGATTTCGCTCATATCCTTTTCTTCAACATAGTATCAAATGCTTGCAATTGCATATCAATCAGGATATCTTTCAGTCAGTTCAAATATTGCTTGGTACTCATCCCCAATGTAGGTTCCAACACTGAATATAAAATCGTTGGCAACATGGCCTTTCTCCCATACAACAGCTCAAATGGCGTCTTTCCCATCACCATATGATGACTAATATTGTAGGCGAATGTCACCAAACTCAGGTACATTCCCCATGCAGAAGTTCTTCCTGCGATCAGCTTCTTCAGCGTCATGGCCACCATTCCATTCACCCTTTTTACCAGTCTGTTCATCTCCAGCTGGTAAGGTACTGACACGACTCCTCTGATCCCCATTATCTCATTCAATCTCAGGATCACATGAGACATGAAGTTGGTCCCATTGTCACTAAGCAGAACCTGTGTACATCAATGCTGGTATACTACTTGATTCAGGATGAACCTCGCAGTACTGGTAGCGTCTACTTTCATTAGGGCCTTCATCTCAACCCCTCTTGTCAAATGGTCGATAGCAACTATTATGTACTTGACTCCCCCTGTGCTCATCATCAGCAGTCCCATCGCATCAATGGACACCATATGCCAGGAAAATCCAGGGCGGACCAGTCAGTATCCAGTTGTATTCTTATGTGGTTTGTGCAGCTGGCACTCCGCACAACAAGCTAGATAATCCGCGACATTATAGTTGATGGATTCCCAGTAATAGTACTGGCGAATATGATAGGTTGTTTTCCTCTAGCCTCCATGCCCAACAACCTTATGAGCGGCTTACACTATAGCTGCTCTTTTCAATGGCTTCAGGAATAATAACCAATTCCTGTTGATCATCTTAAACACTTGTCCATCCATAGTCTCACTGTTTTCCATCGCTTTCCAAAGTGCACTTTGGATTTCTCAGGGCTCATCCCCAATTTTTCCGTCAACCATTCTCAGGAATAGCTCATCCACCTGCAGGTATACCTTCTGGACCATTGGTAACTGCAATAAGCCATCCACTTTCTGATGAGAAGCCCCCGTTTGGTGAACAATCTTGTAATCATAATCCTGGAGCTTAAGTGCCCATTGGGCCATTCATCCTTCTGGCTCTCTCAAATTGTGAAGTCAACGCAACAAAGAGTGGTCTGTCACCACTTTAAAGTGCATTCCGTGGATTTACACCTAAAACTGCTTGCATGCATAAATGACCGCAAGGTATTCACGCTCAGTCACGGTGTAGCTCCTCTAAGTGTCTGAGAGTGTCCAGCTCACATACGCCACCAGATGTTCATCACCAAGTTCATCTACTTGGCTTAGTATGGCACCAATCACTGTGAACAAAGCATCAGTTTAAATAATAATCTCCTGACTGAAATTCAGATATTTTTAGAATTGGAGAAACAATTAGATACCAGTGTAGCTCATCAAAGGAGTCCTGGGCCTCTTCATTCCACTTGAATTCTTTTTTCAGGTCCTTCAATAAATGAAATAATGGCTCGGCTATTCAGGCAAAGTCCCAAATAAATATTCTGTAGTATCTGACCATCCCAAGGAACACTTGGATGTCTCAGACACTCTTTGGTACAGCCATCCGTTCTATGGCTGCTATCTTCTGGGTTTGTGGCTGCAATCCACTGGATTTGATTATGATTCCCAGATATTCCAACTCTTTCTTAAAGAAGTGGCACTTCCTCAGCTTAATCTTCAGGTTAGTCACGGACAGTCGCTTGAATACTTCTTCCAATTGGTGTAGGTGATCAGTGAACGTCCTACTGAACACGTTTATATCATTCAGATATACCAGGATGCTAGACAACTTCAAGTCGCTCAATATCGCATCCATGGCCCTCTGAAACGTTGCAGGCGCATTACATAGACCCTGGGGCATCCTCGTTGGTTGGTATAGCCCCTGCGTGGTATTAATCGCGCATTTTTCCTGGTCTTCCTTTGGCAAGTTAATCTACCAATATCCTGAGATCAGATCCATCACGGAGAAATACTTCGCTTCTCCCAAATGATCTTGTGCATCATCAATCCTCGGTAGGGGATAAGAATCCTTCTTCATAATTTTATTCAGCTTATGGTAGTCAATCACCACCCGGTTGGATCCATCCTTTTTCTTCATGAATGAAATTAGACTCACCCAGGGACTCGATGACCTAAATAGAAACCCATGCTTCACTAGTTTTCTAATTTCATCCTCTACTACTGCTTCAGCAGCTTTCAATTGTTGATCAGTCTCATCCTGATTGGCAAATTTTCCCTGGTGTCAACCTTATGGATTATATCTCATGCGCATCCCAAATTATGGTCATCCTGAGCGAACGCTTCCTGATACTTTTTGAATAGTTTGAGCACATCCTCTTACTGACCTTCCAACAGATCAGAGAGTTGCTCTCGATCAACCAATAGTTTGATGCTTTTGGTTACCCTGGCCATTAATCCCATCTTGTCAAGAGTCCCAAAATCATGGAATCTTCTCAATTCAGCTGTCAGGATCAGATGAACAAATGCGATGATCTGATTCCTCTTGATCTTCATCAGTTTTTCACTTAAATTTTCCAGGAGAACTCGAATTTCTCCATGGCTGTGACGGATGGGGTATCTGAAAACTGCTACAAAGCAGTTAGGCAGGAGTGCCCAAGTGAGGGCCCACAGGCAGGATAGCCCTGCTGTGGAGAGGTCCCAAATCTGACTATGCGGAAACCATTTTACCACAAAAGTTTGGGCCACAGTTAAGACAATGCTGGCGCTCAGAAGGAGGGCCTGACCCCTGAGAGGGCGTACAAGGGCTGGATGGCCTTGTCAAAGTCTGAACTGCTGTCCATGTGAGGTTTCTGGGTCTTATCTTAATAAAGTGATTTGCAAATGCGCAAATCTAAACTTCGAATTTATTAAGTTTTATTTAAGTTTATAGAAAATGCAACTGCTTTACACAGTTTCGCCTGCTCAGATTTATAATGAGCTTAGAGGGGAAGAGCGGGTCCTGTTCCCACGAAGTCCACAGGCATTTTCCCGGTGGTGGTCCCTATTCAAGAATCTAGACCCTCGATTTTAGCATCAAGGCCCATTCTTGAACTTGAGCTGGGTACCCTCAGGGTTGCAGAAACTTTTCTGCATTATTATTTGGCTTCAATTTGCTCTCAAAGCCCAGGCTGTTCCCTTCGCCCATATTACCTGATATTGGTTTGTTGCCTCTTTTGGGAATATTTTGTTCAGCGGCATCTGGTTGGCCAGAGCACCGTACACAAGAATTTTCATCCTTGTTGATAATCCCATGGGCAACGGATTTGGCCACATCTGATTAGCTGGAAATTCGCATCTGAGGGTCTGATCCCTCATCACCGCATTTAGCAATATTGGATTTGGCCGCATCTTGTTGGCCAGAGCACCATTTCTGAGGCTTCCCTTCCCCATCAGCCTTTAATTTAAATTTTGCTTCTGAATTCAAGGCATCTGATTTGTCAGATTGCCATTTATGATAATTGGTGCGGTTGAGCCCCTCTCCCCTGGCCCCAACTATCGCCCTAGGGAAGATTAGGGCAATGTGATGGTCATGCAACGCCTTGACCGTTACATCACCCTCCCCAGATGAGAGCCCTCTCCGGTCCCAGAACTCCTCTACCTTCTGTGGGCACTTGCTGCAGTCATCGGCCATCTGCCAGGTGGACTCCTCCACTGGATAGCCTACCCATTTGACTAGGTACCAGCACTTTCTTCGCGAGATTTTTGACTCCAAGATCTCCTCCACCTCATACTCCGCCTCTCCCAGGTTTCCTGAGTGGACAGGCTCCAGTTTCTCTGGGAGAGGGCCTTCAAACTTCCTAATTTGTGAGACATGCAGCACTGGGTGCGCCTGCAATCCCTCAGGGAACTCAAGCTTGTACGCCACTTCGTTTACCTGGTGGAGGACTTTTAATGGGCCCAGAGTGACTGGTCCATATTTCCTACAGCTTGCCAGTACCGAGTAGTTTATCGCGTTGATCATCACTAGGTCTCCTTTCTTTAGCTCTGGGGCCTCAGATTGGTGAGTGTCAGCCTTCCTCTTCTGCATTTCTATCACTTTGACTAAGTTCGCATGCAAGGCTTTCAGGTTTTCCTTCATTTCTGTTACCAAGTTGTTGGCTGCTGGATTTGGGCCTCTGGGGTGGGTTTCCATCATCTTTGGGTGGAACCCGTAGTTCGCCATGAATGGCGACATTCCTGTTGATGAATGGGTCAAGTTATTATATGTGAATTGGGCTAGTCTTAACCAGTCCGTCCAGCGTTCCTGCTGTGCAGTCATGTAGCATCTCAGGTACTGCACGAGGACTTGGTTAACTTTTTCTGTCTGGCCGTCAGACTGCGGGTGGTAAACTGAGGATCTGCATGGAGTTTGATCTGAAGATTTTTGATTAGGTGTTGCCAAAATTGGGCGATAAATCGGGGGCCTCTATCTGATACTATCTCCTTCAGTAGACTGTGGCAGGCAAACACCTCATTAACAAGGATATCCGCCATGCCCTTTGCTGTGATGGTGGAGTTACAAGGAAAGAATTCCGCGTACTTGGTCATTCTGTCTACCACCACCATCACAGCGTCATATCCCTTTGATTTCGGAAGCCCTGTTATGAAGTCCACATTCAGTGAGGACTATGGTATTTCCGCAATCTGGAGGGGCTTTAGTTTTCCAAAGGCTTCTGCCTAACGTGCTTGGAATGGGCGCATGTGACACATTTCTGGATGTACTCCCTCATGGCGCTGGGCATCCCTGGCCAGGAGTAACTTCGGGCCAGGAGCTCTATGGTTTTCTCATTTCCAGGGTGTCCCGCCAAGGGGTGGTCGTGGAAAGCGCTTATCGCCTCCTCCTGGAGCTCGCGGTTGGGCAGCCATGGGCGCCCTTTGTGGAGAATGAGGCCTTTCCTTTTACAGAAATTCTTATGTTGCTCGTTCTCTACCCCCTCCTCCAGGTCCTTCCACAGTGTTGCCCCATACTTTGAGCTTCGCTGGGCGGCCTGGAGCTTTTCTCTCAGTTCCTTGGTGGCATTCTGGATGACAGCGAACACATTTGAGGGCAACATAGTGGCGGTGTTGTATGCATCCAGCTCCTCCCTTGGGAAGGACTTACCTGGGTCCCTGCTTAAGAGATCTGGGATGAGGTTGATTTCCCCCGGCTTGTACACAATCCTAAAATCATAAGATGCCAGCTCTAGGTGCCATCTGGCCTGGCGCTGGTTCATGCGCTTTGGGCTCTTGTAAAATTCGAGGGCTCTGTGGTCCGTTCTGATAGTAAAGGGATGTCTGGCGTAGAGTAAGTGGTGCTGCCATTCCTCCAAGGCTGATACAATCGCTAAGAGCTCCTTGTCATACACGGGGTAGTTGGTCTCAGCGGGCAGCATTTTCCTGCTAAAGTAGCTTATGGGATGGTCTACCCCATCTTCTCCCTCTTGTAGCAGGACTGCCCCAATTGCAAAGTTGGAGGCGTCAGTCTCCACTATGAAAGGACGGTTGGCGTCAGGATGGGCTAGTACTGGTGCCTTCATGAGGCTCTCCTTGATGGCTTGGAAGGCTGTCTCCTCCTCTTTTCCCCAATGGAACGGGACCTGCCCTGTCAGGCGAGTTAGGGGGCCGCCGTCTTGGAAAGGTCTTTTGCAAACCTTCTTAGGAAGTTCACCACGCCCAGGAAACTTCTAACACCCGTTCTATCCTTAGGGGCCGACCACTCCCTTACTGCCTTCAGCTTGTCCGGGCATATGGCTGTTCCCTTTTGGAAGACTACGTTCCCTAAGAAGGATACTGAGTCCTTGTAGAACTCGCATTTAGATGGCTTCAAGCGGAGGTCCGCCTTGTTGAGGGCTTCCAGCACGCTCAGCACATCTCCTTTGTGGTCCTCCTTGGTCCTGGAAAACACAAGTATGTCATCCATGTACGCCACACAACATTTTCCAATTAGATTTCCTAGGGCGTTGTCTATGGTACGCTGGAACACTGCTGGGGCGTTCTTGAGGCCAAAAGGCATCACCTTGTACTCAAAAACTCCTAAGTGGCACTTGAAAGCTGTATATTGTTGTTGTTCAGCGATTACTGGAACTTGGTTGAACGCATCAACCAGGTCCAACTTGGTGAAAACCTGGCTGCCCGAGATCATCTGAGAGATGGTCTCCATCAGAGGGATGGGGTAAGGGTCAGACTCGGTGATTGCGTTCAGCCGCTGGTAGTCCACACATGGACGAAGCTCGCCACTTGCTTTTGGGACTAGGAGTATTGGCGACACCACTGGCGAATTGGATGGAACAATCATCCCGCGCTCCAGCATTTCCTTGACATAGACCTCAAGGGCAGCCCTCGCCTTAAGGTTCAAAGGGTAGACGGGACAACCCTTGGGGAACTCCGCATCCTTTTTGAACTTGAAGGTGAAAGGGTAAGGACCGTTTGGGGTGGTAGAGGGAGCTTGGTTCTTCTTGAACAGGTGAGCATATGCACGAAATTCGTTGGGTATGTCCGCCTCCGTCTCCAGCCCTACTACTGCGTTCACCCCAGGCTTCCCTCCGCCAGTGGTGAAGAAATCTAGTGCTACTGGGGGTTGGTTCTTGGGGTGTAGCAAGACCAGGCGCTCCTGCAGTTTGAACTGAGGGGAGTACTTGTGCCACCACTCCATGCCCAGGATTATGGGATGAGGCAGATTTTTAATGGCACTGAATGACTCTTGGAAGGTGTGAGGCCCCTGCCGCAGCAGCACCTGGGTCTTGATCTTCCAACTGCTGACCGTTTTTGAGGTGTCTGCCAGCGTCACGGCTCCCTTCCATTCCATTTCCAGCCTCATTTCTTTTGCTAACCCGTGATCTAGGTAGTTCTCTTCCGCTCCAGTGTCCACCAGCGCCCAAAGCTGATCCTCCCTCTTTCTTCCCCAGAGCTGTAACGAATAGGGGACATAGAGATAAGACGAGGTATTTCCTTTATTGATGGTAGCAACGCGCGCAGGAGTAGGGCGGAAGTTGTAGGAGGGACTAGGGTTTCCTCTCTGTGGTTTCCGAAGGGTTTACCCCATTGGTGGAGCCAGAGGGCGAACCCTGTGTGGACTCCTGCGAGGGGTTGGAGACTGGCTCAGACTCAGCTCGGCGGCCGCGGAACTTCCCATGTTGTACTCTGGTATGGGCCTTCGCTTGTGCTAACGCTAGTTGGCCCTCCACCTGGGTCGCGATTGAAATCTCCTCATCGAGGGTAGCTCCCAGGTGAGTGGCAGCCAATGCCGTGAGGATGTCTGGGTGGAGGTTCTGGCAGAACATTCGTGCTATCTGAGTAGGGGTGACCTTGGCAGCCTTGGCCAAAGGGCGGTACACATGGGCGTACTCCATGACTGACATCTTTCCTTGAGTCAGGTTCAGAAGGGCGGACCACACAGCGTCTTGGGAGTCATTCAGCATAGCCGCTCTCTCAACCAGTTGAAGACATTCCTCCAAGGTGGGAGGGAGCATCGTCTGGGTTTTCAGTAGCTCAGTGAACCAATCCGCTAGGTTTCTGGGCAGGGCGGTTACTATCTGGGCAATCTGAAGTGACACTGGGGCCATTCCTCCTGACGCCATGGTCAGCTGGGCTTGTAGTTTCACACGCGAGAAGGTGGTGTGCAAGGTGCTCAACTCTCCTGGGGTGAGGGCCTGTCGGAACTCAGACGCGGACTGCTCAGATTGAACGTAGACGTTGGTATGCCCCTTTGAGGGAAGGAAACGGGCGACTTCTTTTAGGAGAAATAGAAGAGAGAAGATGACCATCAAACACGTGGTTGGGTGTTCATACCACGCAGGCAGGGCGCGTTCAGACAGCTTATCCACCATGTCTAGGAATAAAGACATCAAGTTAATTGAGTTTCGTCTAATGTGACGGATGGGGTCTCTGAAAACTGCTACAAAGCAGTTAGGCAGGAGTGCCCAAGTGAGGGCCCACAGGCAGGATAGCCCTGCTGGTGAGAGGTCCCAAATCTGACTATGCGGAAACCATTTTACCACAAAAGTTTGGGCCACAGTTAAGACAATGCTGGCGCTCAGAAGGAGGGCCTGACCCCCTGAGAGGGCGTACAAGGACTGGATGGCCTTGTCAAAGTCTGAACTGCTGTCCATGTGGGGTTTCTGAGTCTTATTTTAATAAAGTGATTTGCAAATGTGCAAAACTAAACTTCAAATTTATTAAGTTATATTTAAGTTTATAGAAGACAAAACTGCTTTACACAGTTTCGCCTGCTCAGATTTATAATGAGCTTAGAGGGGAAGAGCGGGTCCTGTTCCCACGAAGTCCACGGGTGTCTTCCCAGTGGCGGGCCCTATTCAAGAATCTAGACCCTCGATTTTGGCATTGAGGCCCATTCTCAAACTTGGGCTGGGTACCCTCAGGGTTGCGGAAACTTTTCCACATTTATTATTTGGCTTCAATTTGCTCTCAAAGCCCAGGCTGTTCCCTTCGCCCATATTCCCTGATATTGGTATATTGCCTCTTTTGGGAATATTTTGTTTGGCGGCATCTAGTTGGCCAGAGCGCCATTTGCAAGGATTTTCATCCTTTTCAATACTCCCTTGGGCAACAATTTTGCCACATCTGATTGGCCAGAAATTCACGTCCGAGGGTCTGATCCCTCATCACCACATTTAGCAATATTGGATTTGGCAGCATCTGGTTGGCCAGAGCGCCATTTATGAGGCTTCCCTTCCCTATCAGCCTTTTGATTAAATTTTGCTTCCAATTTTGAGGCATCTGATTTGTCAGATTGCCATTTATGATAATTGGTGCAGTCGAGCCCCTCTCGCCTGGCCCCAACTATCGCCCTAGGGAAGATTAGGGCAATGTGATGGTCAGGCAACGCCTTGACCGTTACAATGGCCCAGCATATGTATCCCAGGAGCCACCCAAGGCTCCACTCTGGACTTCTTCCAGGGGCTTCCAACCTCCCCATACAACAGCTCAGGTATCTTCAATGTCAACCCCATGTCGACTATCATCTGCAATCCTGGCGGTATGATCCTCTCATTCTTGATCCTCAGTGGAATTCCCCATTTCTCTAGGATTTCTGCTGGCATTTCTCATCGCTTCCTACCAACTAATTGGTACCAAAATCAGGAAAATGCTGACATTGTATATTAGATTGTTGAAGTTGTTTCTTCAATTTAGCGGAGCTTCACCATCCTTCTGATATACCAAAGATAACGTCTGACCCAATATGGTCAACTTATTATCCTCAAAGTTACATTTAATTCCGTATTTGTGTAGAAACTCCATTCTGATAAGAATGTTATAGTTTTGGTTCGCCAAAACTATTGCTGGCGCAGATACCACCAATGACCCAAATTTTAGTGGCAACATGCTATATGCTCCACAGGAGACAGTGATGTTCAGCCCAGCTGTACTGTATTCCTTCTTATGTACCAAGTCTGGCGAGATCTTCATCCTCTTTATCAGATTGGTCAAGACAATATTGATGGGCACTCCACTGTTGACAATCACCCTCACCCATACTCAATTCACTTGTATGTCTATATATACACTTGGAGTATTGTAATATAGTGTTTACTGAGTAAATAGCAGTGTTATTAGCCAAATTAAGGGTGTGAATAATTTGTGCCAATAAAGCAGGAATTGGTTCCTCTATCATGCTGAGGGGGATCGACAAATTGGCCTCATCTAATTGGACTTCAGATAATTTTTAAGATTCTTGGTGGTTCAAATCTTGTCCGCCAGTTGTCAGGCATTCAGCTGGGCAACTTCCTTGATTATCTCAGGGTCAATTATCTTCGCCCTGGCTCTGGTAATGGCATTTACATCCAAAATTGACCACTTGATATAGCTGATCCTGCTCGTCGTCTACAAACAGATCACTGATATCAATTTCTTCTGTCATAATGTTGGGAGGAACAGGCTTCTCCGCAGCTCTAGACTGTTCCCTGTCTAGGCCATGGGCCCTTTTCCCGATTCTTTGGTGGCTACTGACTCTTCGGCCTGGACCACGTTGATCTGATTCTTCAGCTTCCTACAGTGCACGGCAAAATGTCCTTTCCCACCACATTGGTAGCAGACCTTTTCCTTCTTGTTCAACCGTCTGAATTCTTTGGGCTTATTCCCCAGCATGGTTCAATTAGTCATCTCTTTAACTCCTTCATTTCCCTTCGTGGGATTTGGATTGTGTACCAGATTGGATTTGAAGCTTCTATTTGGGGCATCAAATGTCGCTCCCAAAATATTCAAATTATCTACCATTTGTGAGGTAGTTAGTTCTATCACAAACACAGAAGTCATCATGTAATGCAAATTGCGATAGGGATGAAGGGCTGCTTGCAAGGCGATTCTGGCATCAAAGTCGTCCAGTACTTTTTCTCTAACCAAGATCTGTGACTCCTAGTAAAACTGATCCGCAAAGCTAACTAGAGACTCATCTTTATGGAACTGGATTCCCATAAATTCCTCTTTGTTCTTAAACATGTGTGTCAGACTCCTGAACTCTTTCATGATAGGCACCTTTGCCTCAGCATAAGACCAGCTGTCCCCCTCCAGATGAGGTAACACTAAGTTCTGACAGTTAGTGTCTAGGCAATTCATGACCTTCAACGCCTTTTGACAATCCCCATAACCATACATAGTCATGTCAAACAGTTGGAAAAACGCTGGGGCATTGTCCTGATGGAACATTGGCAATTTTGGCGTTGCCTTAAATTCCTCCGAGTTATTTCTGACCAATTTTCTCAGTTTGGCCATTCAGCTTACTTGAGGAGTGACTTCAGGCGTCATCTCTGAAATGGTAGCAAAACCGGGCGGCATGTTCCTTGGGTTATTCAACTTCCCAAGTAATGTGCGCTGACTTCTTTCTTCAGCATCACTTGACATATTGGGCTCACAAGCACATTTGTGAGCTTTAAGTTCTTCCATCTGTTTAATTAATCTCTCTACATCTGCACCGAAATTTCTCAAATGAACGCGATCCACTTCTCACTCTGTTTTCAGGTATAAGACCTCTCAAACGAGGTCCCCTTCTTTCTTCTTCAATGAAGTTACTTTCCCAAGTAACTCGTTCCTAAAGCTTGCAACATTTTCTATCCCTTTCTCCACCTTGGCAACTTGTTCTTCCAAGGCTGCGAACTCTTGATGGTCCACTTAGTTTAGAGCATTTTGGTTCACAGTGGCTAACTCAATCCATAGTTTGCATAACTCATTTTTGTACAACTGTTTTATAAATTTTTCAACTCAACTACCCCTGTAGTGAGCACCGCCATGTAAAAATTTACTTAAGTGGTTGTTATCAGCAAGCAACCCTAGTAATCTTTTTACAGCACAGGTTCAGTTCCTCATGCACTTTGTCACATTGTATAGTAGAATGGATTATTAATCAATAATATTATGACGACTATTATCCGTAGTTGAGTATGAATTCTTATATCAGCCCAACGCTCATCCAGTATTCCTGATTAAATACTTGTGATGTCATAATTGTAGGTTTGTTCCCTTGTTCTGTACAACCTGATCTTCGCTAAGATACCCTGGTGACAGTCTTTTCTGTCCAACACACAGTCAGCAGCAATCCCCTATTGTGACTCCTTCTTCTCTAGATCCCCGCTCAGATCTTTACTCTTTTCTCTAAGAGTCTTCCAATTATCGCACACAGCAATAATAACCTTGAGAAAGAAAAGCACAATGGAAGCTGATGATAGTTTACTCGTTAAACTTCATACTAAAAGGATAACTTTAAAAACTATATAACTCTGTTCTCGTAATTACTCCTTTTTATTATAGTAAAACCATAGGGAATTTATACTGGGGATTCAGTCGTCTAACCCTCAGTTGACACCTCTTCAATGAAACAGCAGCCAACGCCATTGAATCACCCATCCTCGTTTCAGCAGTGATGGTCTTCCCCATCCTGGCTTGGATTCCGTCATTGGACATCCTTGAGACCTAAAATGGAAAGAGTTGGAAAACGAGTCCCTATCGTTTTTCTCTCAATCCAAGCGAAACAACCATATTTAGCTAGCGACCTGCTTAGGTAATGGTACTTAACACCCATTAAGGCAGGTCATGCACCAACTGATCAATTCACTAGTTGCAGATGGGATCACTCACCTTACAGCTTGCTATTCAATTTCAAATTAGTCTTTGATGAAATCTGACCAATCCCAATCGGTACACCTGATAGTTAATCACTATCAGATGCCCCTATTTCGTTGGCAACTCCGTCTAATGAAATCTTAAGTATTTGTCCGGATTGATCCCTGACAGATATGACCAGGAGAATATCCCAAAAATCCCCCAAACATAGTTACTCTGAAACTCTGGCCAACAGATTTACAATTTACTTCGCCTTAGGGAATTTTCCCCTAGAGATCCTGGTAATCAGCAGGCTGGGAATATGGGCAAAAATCCCAATAAAAGGCAAAGTTGACCATGCTGTGTGACAACAGTGCTGATAGGGAATGTGGGGTTAATCACTTTTGTGATCCAGATACAGGTATATTGGAGGCATGCTCCACATAGTTGATTAGTCTCATACCTCTACTATGGCATGGGCCAAACAGAACGCCCAATAGGACAGGGTTAGGGCTGCCTAGTCATAGCCACTGTCAGACAAACTGTTGTTCAAATATCAAGTAAGAATAATTCAGAGGATAATAGCTCCAATTAATATATACTAAAGGCTTATCCCAATTCTCGTTGGAATCCAGCCTCCAAGAGTAAGGCGATTAATTCCACTCCTTGGCTAGAAAGGACGTCAATTAGTAACAGGATTACGCCTAATTGCCAGCAGAATCAAGGTAGCCATTTGGAGGTCCCCTCTCATCCTACATCCAATTTAGTTCAAACTCCAACGCGGATACTAGCCCCTTTTATAGGCCTTGAGGGGGTCACAACTGGTAAAACTATTTCCCCTCATGGTAAATGGCTTAAATAAATCAAATCTTTACCTCACGGCCTTGTCCTACCTACTCTCAACCTTTCATTGGCTGTTCCAATTAAATATGGCATGTTTTGAGAGCTCTAATAGGTCAAACCACCTTAATTCCTAAATAGGCTCAAAGATAATAATGAATTATTTGCCTATTTCGCTTCAAGCCTCAAGTTAATTTAAATACTAAGCAGTGCGATTTTAAGAGGGCTTGCCTTCTATCCCCTTGCTGCCACATATAAAAATATTATAAAAATTCAACGATGTATTAATTTTTAAAAACTTTTCTAATTTAGGTACTATAATAATCCCCTGGTAAGTAAATTCCCGAAGTTGAAGAGAAGCATCTCATTAAAAATAAAATTGTTGAAATCCAGGGCTCAAAAGCACCTGCGAGCATAACACCTGCTCTGGATTCCAACAAGTGTTGCTCACTACAGGGGAACCTGTAACCTACAATACTATATAAAAAATGATGGGCGGTCAAGTGATTCCCCCTCTTCACCCTCCCACTGACAATTAATTAAGAATAGTTGCCCTTGAATAGCAACTAGCAAGCGCTTTACCACGTCTTTTGATCCTGAACAACGTCCTTTTAAACCCCCATTAAAATACAAGTCCACCCTGGTGAGTGGAGCATTTCTTCATTTCTGTATGTCTATGAGTCTGTAATGTAAGGCGCATCTGACAAACAGAAAATTAAACACATCCTTCCTTGCTTAAGTCGCCTAGCACAAGGAATGATCGACCCTTATATGGTCACTCTGCATACCTGACCAGAGGTTAAAGAGACTCTGTTATCTGAATTTGGTTCCAGGAAAAGTCTAAAAAGAGAGAAACAGGCCTGTTTGCGCCCTAGTATGTATGAAGGCGAACTGATCCCTGATTTTGCTGAGCGTTTTTACCTCGCTACCCAGGGGTTATCAAAATCTAATATGATAACACTTGATGATGCCATCGCAACCATGTCAACTAGGTTAGCTTCCCAACTTTCTTTAGCCCAGCATATCATCTCAGTGAGTACAACTTTAAGATCGTCCGTGACATAAAAGAAGCATTGTTAGATGTTGCTCTTTTCATACCTGTGCGAAATCAAATGAAGCTGTGGTGAACCCCTAGGTTTGGACCATTGATGAGTTTTCAACTGAAGCCCCAACAAAGAAGACTATGTTGACCCCTATGCTGATTACCACCCCAAGGCCAGCACCTGCAGTGCGGCTCAAAACTGCTCTTCCTCCAATCTGCAAACATGAGGTTCCTAAGCTAGTAAGTCAGAGTGCATTATTGTCAACGGGGCAGCGCTCTCGCCCCCACCTTGCCATCAATATCAGCTTGTACTATACAATAAACCTCTCCAAGTGTCTGAAAGCCTTCTCCTAAGCCTAAACCCCTCTCTCAGGTGATATTCGCCCCTACCAACAATGGGTTCAAGGACCAGGCTGCTAAAGCTAAACCACCTGTTTTCCAAAAGGCTCACAGCCGCTGATCAACCCAAAGCTGCCGTAGTTAAAGCATCCCCTCCACGATGATATCTCCTCAAACAAACTCTAATCCAAAACCTGAAGCCATGAGGAAGCCCAAACCTCTCACTCCAGTGACAGTCACTCCCAAAAACCATGAGCTCTAGGACAAGGCTGCTCAAGCTAAGCTGCCTGCTCATCCAATGATTATTGCTGCGGATGGCCCCACAGCTACCAAAGGCATGGCTTCCTCCTCCAACCGCCCCTTTAGCGTCCATCCAATGTGTGTGGACAACCCTTCTGATGACGAGTCTATAGAGGGTTATGAGGACGTTGGTTATTATGTCCTAGGAGCCCCAGCTGAAGTAGGTATACCAGATCGGCTGAACCATGAAGGAGTAGATAAAGTTTGATCCCTCAAGAAACCTACTTAATTAAGTGCTGGGGTTCCCTGAGGTTATTTATATTGCTAGCAATGCTGACCAGGTTATTGCTTCGCTGATCCAACCGATTCATCACGTTCACACACTACAGTCCATTAGAAATAACTATCCCAAGACATCTAAAAATCTTGCTTCTACTCTCCGTCTTAAGAAAGTGTTAGCTCTAACCCCTAACTTTGGTGGACCATAACTAAGGTAAAGGTCATAATTCAAAAAGTCCATGTTAGGGCTATCTTGGACACTGGATCTTCCATGAATGTTCTCTCTTTAAAGCTGGACAAGAAGATTAAGCTGACTCCTGATCTCAAGTATATGCAGAAGTTTGGAACAGTGGTTCCCGACAACTCTCATTCTATTGGAGCCTACTCCTCTTTGCCTATTCGGATTTGAAAGCTCATCCTGTCAGTGCCTGCTGTGGCCTTGGACAATAACACTTACGACATGCTTATTAGCATGCAGTTTATGGTTGAGTATGATGGTATAATCACATGAAACAGGTGTACCTATCCCTACTTGGTTATGAAGTCCTTTTAATCTTTTACAATAAATAACCCAATAAAAAAGAATATTCTGTTTAGTTAAGTAACCTTCCTCTGCTTTACCTTTATTCTACACGACCTCTGGATGCAACACAAAATAATTGCTTGATTCAGTAGACGCTTCATATGGCAGTCCCTTTTTGCTTCATAGGAGACAGTAATCAAGTCTGGTGACAATGGGTAGTTGATACCAATATCACGCTACTGATCCCCAAGCCTGTCTGCTGCATATAATAAGCATTGATGGAGTAAGCTCTTAAGAACCCTAGGTATTACTGGGTATATTAGACCCCGCCTATCAATGACCCATAGTATCCTATTGTGGAACCTTACTAATAAATCCATTATTGTCAAAAAACATCAATAGATAGTAAAAGGTCTTCTAATCTCCCTCCAAGAGATTTACAAGATCCACTTTATTGGGTCAATATTGGATATGAGTTTACCCACTGACCAGTTGGTGTATACTCTGCCTAATGTCCACATTTCAGATGATTTAACCCTGGATGATCTTGAAAAAGTTATTTTTATTGGATACCTATGGTGATAGATTCTCCCAGAATGACACGGATTATGGGCATATAAAGGGGTGGAGCCACTCCGTTGATTTTGGTAATGGCCAAGTTGTTTGATCTAAACTTTACCATAAGTCCAAGGTTGAAGAGCAGCAAATGAGAGTTGAACTCAAGCAGTTATTAGACGCTGAGTTATTAGTGCCATCCCAAAGCCCTTGGGCGTCTCCTCTCTTGCTGATCAAAAAGAAGAATGGAGGTCATTGTGTAGTGATGGACTACCATAAACTGAATAACCTCACTAAAAAGACAGCTATCCTATCCCCTGCATAGATGATTCCCTTGAACAACTCTCAAGCTCAAAATTCTTCTCTGCCATTGATTTGGCAAGCGGATATTGGCAAATGGATCTTTCTCCCCAAGGTCAGGAGAAATGTGCTTTTATTTGTAGTGAAGGCTTATTTCAATCTACCCTCCTATCACAAGGGCTGTGTAACGCGCCGGCATCCTTCCAACGTGCAATGGATCACATTCTGCGGGACCTCAAGCCAATCTGTGTGATCATCAATTTTTATGACATCACCATCTTTTCTGCAACGTTCACCCATCATCTCGCTCATTAAAAAGTCTTTTAACGTCTGCGGGCTTCTAACGTCAAGTTGAAACCATCAAAATGCACCTTCTTCCAAAAGAAGCTAGACTTCCTTGGACATGACATCTCCAAAGAAGGGATCCAGACTTTACAAGATAAGGCCAAAGATATCTTTAAAATGCATGCCCCTAAGAACCTCTGGGACATCAGGTATTTCTGGGTATGATGGGGTATTACCTTCAGTTCATTCCCAAGTACGCCCAGCTCAGTTATCAGTTCGCCTGACTATTGGCTAAAAAAACCCCTTTTTATTGGGGTACAGAACAAGCGGCCTCATTTGGAAACATTAAAGAGATTGCTTCAACAACGCCCTATCCTACGCCACCCCAACTACGGAAAACCCTTCATATTGTTCACCAATGCCTCAGACTATGCTGTTGGAGCCATACTGGCCCAATTGGATAGTAATGGCGTAGATCATCCGGTCTCCTACTTCAACAAGATGTAGTCAAAAGCTGAACGTAACTACAATGTTACAGAGAAAGAGTTCTTGGCTGTGTTACTAGCTGGTAAACAAAACCATCCTTTCCTATATGGCACTTCATTCATTATGGTTACTGACCACGCCTCCTTAAAATAGCTATAAAACATTAAGGATCCCACCAGACGGTTGGCTCATTGGGCCATCAAACTTCAACATTATGATATAAATCTTGAGCACCGAGCTGGTATGCGTCATATAATGTGGATAGTTTGACTCAGCTGCCTATCCTTTATCTGTACAACAGTGAAGCGAAGAGATTACATGATCTACTTCTGACTCTTGAAGCTGGGAAGATAGGGACGACCCCATCCATAAGATGCTATCATGACACTCCCACAATACTAAGGTGGAGAGCGGGGAGTTATATAAGGAGGTAGGAGTAATTTAGCTGGCCTATATGCGATCTTCGAACCAGGTTCATTGACCTTGGACGTTCACTCTACCCTTAGGCATGGTGGAGTGAGGAAGACGTATGAGTGGATCAAGGAATGGTACTATCGGGTTGGCATTATATAATCCATTATTGAAGTCCTGAATGCCTTCTTAACCTGTAAAAAGCAATCCAGCTTTAAGACCAAATACCAATACCAACTCACTACCCTCAGCAAACTTTTCACATGATCAGTTTAGTGTGGTAGAACCTCTACCCCAGACTACCAGTGGAAATCGTCACATTCTGGTAAGTATTGACCACTTCACAAAATGGATCGAATCAGTGGGTCTCTCTGCTCAAACTGCCAAAGCTACTGACACTTTCCTCCGCCAGTCAATCTTCACCTGCCATGGTTGCCCTCACGTTCTCCTCTGCGACAATGGTAAGAATTTCGCCTCCTGGATGTTCAAAATCCTAGCTACCTCTATATTCACCCAGCATCCCTTCTCCTCCCCTTACAACCCTTCTACCAATAGGACTGTAGAACGGGCAAATGGAACTTTAGTATCCATCCTACGGAAAATGGCCACCTCTGACCCTCTGAACTGGGATCAGTTTTCCCAGTGCTCTCATGGCCTATCACATTAGCTACCATCAGATACTAAAAATGTCTCCATTCCATTTTATGTATGGCATGTAACCTGACATTCCTGCCCTTTTAACAAAAGATGTCTTTTTAGCCAGGACT
The DNA here is from genome assembly GCA_022478985.1 of Massospora cicadina. Taxonomy (NCBI): domain Eukaryota; kingdom Fungi; phylum Entomophthoromycota; class Entomophthoromycetes; order Entomophthorales; family Entomophthoraceae; genus Massospora; species Massospora cicadina. The sequence continues at coordinate 67,354 of JAKSZP010009223.1, forward strand.
GATGACCCAGACAAGGCCATGAGGAAGTTGGCTCAACATATCATTCAGCTACAATCTGAAGCTATGATTAACTTAGCAAAAACTGTCACCAAAGAGGGCCAAGCAGCTTTTGAACTCCGTCCACCTCTACCCTCTTTTAAAATCTCTGACCTGGTTTTATATTATCATAACCGCATACCTCCTAGAAGTAAGAAGCTAAGGTCCATCTTGGAAGAATATCTGTTATCACCTACAAAAGGAGTGACAAAAATTCCATCAAGTCACTCACTTCTTGAGTAGTTGTCAACAAAGTCCATGGTCGGTCTCTCCACCCCTCTTCTCCCCCAACGTTCTTGAAGGGGTTAACTTCAGACAAATGGTTGTTCAAATAGGAAGTAATAATAGTTTGGAGAAGAATAGCTACGATTTTAAATATACTAAAGGCCTATCCAATTCTTAGGTGGAATCTGGCCTCTCAGAGTAAGGCGATTACTCCCACTCCTAGGCCAAACAGGCCTACAATTAGGAACAGGACTACACCAAATTGCTGGCAGAATCAGGGGAGCCATTTGGAGGCCAACTCGCGACCTCCATCCAATTTAGTTCAAACTCCAACGTGGAGTCCGCCCCTTTCAATAGGCCTGGAGTGGTCACACCAGATGAAACTATTTCCCACACAGTGATTAGCTCAAGTATATTAAATCTTCAACTCACGCCCTTGTCCTACCTACTTTCAACCATCAATTTGCTGTTACATTAAAACAAAGAGAGTTTTAAGAGCTCTGATAGGTCAAAATCCATAATTCCTAAATAGACTCAAAGCTAACAAAGAATTTTTTTCCTATCTCGCTTCAAGCCTTAAGTTAATTTTATTACTAAACAGTGCAATTGTAAGAGGGCTTATTCAAATCCCATTGCTGCCACTAATAAATATTTTAAAAAATCCAACGCTGTATTAATTTTAAGGCTTTTCATATTTAATTTAAGTACAATAAAAATCCCCTGGTAAATAAATTCCTGCAGTTGAAGTGTAACCTCTCCTGTGAAAAAGATTGTTGAAACCCAGGGCTCAAAAGCACCTGCAAGCATACCAACTGCCCTGGATTCCAACAGCCACCCTTGGACAAGGGGATATAAGGTTGCAAAGAAGGATGGAGAAAAAGCATTAGCTTTCGCAGAAGCCCAAATGATGGACAGAAGTATTGAGTTTGCAATAACTACTCGGCCCATCAGGATAGTTTTCAATATTCTAAGGGAGATGATGCGCTTAATTACTTTATCTAGACTTTGGTTCTCAATTACAGAGTTGGCGTATCCTCCAGCCTCCAGCCACACTCCCAAGTGGCGTATTGGACCCAAAGTGGTCTGGAAAAAATGGGAGCATAAGAGGGATGATAAGAGATGACTTCCTTAGTAAGCAAACAGTGGACTGTGAAGCAGGGATATGCTATCAGAGGGGTCAAGAGACCAGCTAGATTAGTTTGACAAAAGAAGGATGATTTCTGCCTTATAGGCATTTAAGGATGCACTATTATCACTGGAGTGCTCCAGAATTTCTCTTAAGGATGAGTGCATTAAGTTTATCACAGACCCCAACCACACAATTATCAGCATATGCTAGTATATGACTGGCACCTGGCCTTGCACAGAATACCAATACAATGTGCATTTGGGTTGCAGAGAGTGGATCAAGGCTAAAGTTGTACAGCAAATGGCTCATAGGGTCACCCTGACGGGGACCTTTGGGGTATTACCAAATCAGTAAGGAAACTTGAGCTACGGACTAACATTGTGTCTGGTTCAGTAAACAACATTACCCAATTGATAAACGAGAAGGAAGCTTAAACATGTGGAGACAAGCCCTAAGGTAATCCAGATGACGTTATTATAAGCATTTGCTGATCTAAAAAGACAAGCGCACCAATAGCAGGAATTTGTTGACGTTGGCAGCTGTATGGATGTTGTCCCATATTTTCTCCTGAGAATAAAGCCAAATTTTGCAGGGGATATTACTCCAAAAAACTTCCCCAAGGCGATAATCCAAGCTATTTATAAAGATTTTGGTATCAGTTTTAGTAAGAGAGACAGGGTTCCAGTTTTCCAAATCCATCTCATCCTTTTTAAATAGGGGAAGCATATATACCTCTTTGCCACTAGGAAGGAGGCATGTCTTTAAAAGACATCTATTCACTGAGGTTAACAATAGTTTGGGTATTTTATTTAAAATTATAATTCATAAGGAATTCCATCAGGGCCTGGGCATCTCCTGTGTGGCGCACCACAAACACCAAACCAGAGCTCATTTTTTGATATTAAAAGTCATTAAGTTCAGGTAATAGAAATTGTTGCTGATATGTGCACTTTCAAGGAATGAGTTGAATTAGCAGGCATAACAGGGTTGAACCTGTACAACTTGGTGTAGAAACTTGTGAATTTTGACAGACACCTCCTCCAGAGTATCTTTGATTGCTTTGTACAGCCACTTAACCTATGTACAGGCCATAATTAAGTTAGGAGAAAAACTGGTATGAAAAAGGTGGAGCATGTTTCACCTGCCATAGTATTTTTCCTTTGTATTGAGCAGAAACGCAGTGTTTGTGTTCCCTTACCAGTGTTTTTAAGCGGGCGGACACTTCAGCCCATTTATGACAATAAGTAGGGCTGTAACCTGCAGCTAAGACGTTTCTCTTCAAGTGGTCCACTTCCACTAGATTACGCTTAGTAACTGCTGAGGCAGCTCAGGAGTGCTGCAACAATATGTGGCAAGTGTGTCAGACAATTGCTGTCTTGACTTTGGCAAAAAGATGTTGTATGTAAGAATAGTTCCAACTCACCAAATATGATTGGCCAATTACATGTCCAATCTCATAATAAAATTGATTTAAATGAAAAAACGACACTTTTGGCCAAAAGACTCTGGGCAAAAACTCGGTGGAACCCCACAAATTGGGGCAACACTATTACAAATACTAACTGGGCAAATAGCGCCAAGTCAGGAAGCTGAATTTCCCTGACTCCGCGGGTAAACCTGGGGAGTCCATTTAGGTTTCTCCCCAGGTCATGACTAGTTCAAAGCCAGCACCAAAGTGGGGACCACCCCTTTTATAGGTTTGGCAGGGGTCTACCAAGGTGCAATAAATTTTGTTAAAGGGGATTGGGTGAAAAATTTTAATCGTTACCCAATGGATATGTATTTGCCAAAGATTAACTCCCCATCAGTCATTCAGCCATAGTGAAGCGAGTTTTCTGAGCTTTGGTAGGGTGAATATGTATATTTCCTTATTTGGACTTTACCAAGCTGTTCTGCTATTAACAATGAATTACCTTTAACCCTTGATACCATTTTAAGTACTGAATGGTCAGATATCGAGAAGGTTTGTTTTTTCCTCACATTGACATTAATAAACCTTAGAAAAATTAATTTTTTGGTTATTTAGTGTATTTATATTTTTATTATCTAAAAACCATTTTGTGGATCCGGCACCCATCAGCACCAGCGAACAAAAAACAGCTGGATTCCCACAAAGTGAGGGAAATAGTGTGGAACTTGAAAGCAGACCATGTGGCTATAGGATTGGCACAGAAAGGAGTCACAAACTCCTGTGCCAAAGTCACAGTTTCAATCCAGTGTGAGAACTCAGGCAAAGCAAGATTAGCTGGGAAAAGTTTGCTCCATATAGGTGCCTGTGCCATCGGGAATGATGGAGTAAAAGGCACCAAAACTATTCTATGGTCAGAGAAATCTCTTTTAGTTGTGGTAAAGTTCAATATTTGGTGGTGAAACTCAACAGTGCAAGAATGAGGTCTATGTGTGACATAGACAACAAATGCCTGTTGTCCGCATTAGGGCGATACATGTTAAGTAGCAGAGTGAAGTGTTTGGGAATGGTGTCATAGAGGCCCAGGGTAGCCTTCAAAAGCGAAGCTCAATGTGCCCTGTTTGAGACCAACTGTAGTAGAGCATTGTTCTGTGGTTAGATTTGTCCAGCAACTTATATCACCTACCATGAAGGTTTTAGGTGGAAGGGGAAGAGTAGCAACGGAAAAAATAACGCTAATAAACCTGTACACAGGTCAGGTCATAACCGCTAACATTTGTGTATACTTTGTTGCACCACAAGGATGTAATGACCAATATGCAGCCACAAGAAATGAGGTTTGAGATATAGAATTAAGTTTTTTGTTCACTTGTACTAACAACCGAACTGCAGCGACCAAAAAGAGATAGTAGGGAGGACCATGCATGCCAAAGCGTCCTCACCAACTTGTAAGCAGTGGGTTTCCTGTATTGCTAAGATGTCCATATCCAAGTTGTTTTTTAGGAAACTCAGTTCTTGCCTGGAACAGAGAGGCCGTGAGTCCTGTGATGTTCAACGTCCCAATTGTTACTGAGATGCTCATCGCGCCTGAGGAGCAAGGGAAGGGCCCCAACTCTGCCCCTTAACTTTCCATGAGTGCTGAAGCACCTGTACTACAAATAAAATAGTTGTGCGCAGTGGAAGGAGCATAGGGGTCACCCTTCATAATTTTATCTTTAAGAGATTTGGTATTTTTGTCTGCATCAGTTTTATTTTTATTGTGTGCTTGCTGTGCACCATCAGTGAACTCACAAAATTTGGTTGATATTTGTTGGGTAAATAGGTTCTGATCAGTGCTTAGGTTGCATGCGCTGGTGTGAAAATCCTCAAGGAATGCCCAAGGGTTGTTGGCACAATTTGATTGGCTGGTGAATTAGGGTTCTACCAAGGCAGAAAATTCCGTTTGTCATCCTGAATCTGATCAGGTGAGATGGTAAATACTGCTGAGGATGCTGCCTTAGCAACTGCCCTACGTGCCTGTTTGGCCTTCTTACGTTCCTGTGGTGACACAGGATCAACTTTTATATACATGCCTTGCTAGCCCCAGGTAAATGCGGGCGTTGAATTAATTATTCTTTCAGAGTTGTCAAAAGATTCAATTATTGCCTCAAAGGCAAACTTGTAGGTTTTTATGCCCTCTTTGACAGTGCAGTTGTCCACTTTGTGACCAAAAGCATGGAAGAAAGTTCAATTAGGTAGTGCATTGTCCACAGTTGCCCTGAAAGATTGAGTTGTCATACCATTGATCACAAGGGTAGCAAAATGTGGTATTTTAGTGAGATTTTTTGGTATCTTCATTTGGGTTAATAATCACAATATCCTTGCCTGTACTAAGTTCAGGGATAATTGAAAAACGTTAAATTCAAAAATGATTGTGTCATTATAGGTTCCAAGCCCAAACAAATAGTGTTTCTTAATGAACTTAAGAGACACCTTTGTAGAGATGAAATAAAAAAAGTTTGTTTTGATTTTGTCTAGTGTGTGCGCTTTGTCTCAAACACATGTTGGTCGTCAAGGAGGTTGACCACCACGTGCACTTTTTCACAATCATCTGTTTCTTCCGCTGTTTCAAAGCTGAGGTCCAACCAACAAAGGACCATAGTGTGAGGAATCACATAAACGGCGCGCAGGAAACTTTGGGGCTCTTTTCACTAAACTTTTCCCAGAGGTCCATTGACACCACTCCAAGAAAAATTTAAGAACAATTTTTACTGACAACGATTAAGATTGGGACGTTTTGATAAATTTGTTACACTTAGCCTGCCATTTTAAAATTTATGGCAGGCAATTCAATGTAGGTTTTTATATTTTCTTGTCTGACAATATCTCTGGGGCGTTTTCTGAACTTAGGCGGTGCAAAAACCTGACCCTGTGCCTTTTATCACACTTGGCCAAGCCTTACTGGGCTTTGAGTGTTCACTCATCTTTACCAGTACGGTTTATCAAAATAACAGTACTAAATTAAATCAGTTGCAAAGTTTTCACAACGGGAAAGAAAAGTATTGGATCTTGGTCCTGACATAAAATATGAAAGGATATCACTGATTTAGAGGAGGATGTTAAAAGGATAATAGAAATAACATTCTTAATTAAGTAAATTATAGGCACATGTAATATTCTAATTTAAGGTATAAGTAAGGACCAGGGGAGGACAAGTTGACTTATGTTGCAAACTGTCAGTTTCTAATGAATCATCTGAGCAACCAAACACCATTAGGACAATGGTCCCTAAACCCCAGAATTAATGAGGGGTAAGTCATCTTTGCTGGTGCATGGAAATTGCCACGCTGCATGACATGACTTGAAAAATGTAAAAAAAGATACAAAATTAAAGTTTTGGGAAGGCATTAATTTTTAATTATTAAAAAACTTGGGAATAGATAAAAAAAAATAGGTCTTTACTTTCACAAGTGATGACACTATCTATAAAAGGGAACTTGGCTTGGCATTTGAAAGTAGGTTATTGGGTACTGCAACTACTTATTAGGTTGCAGTGAAAGCTAAGTTTCGCGCTGAAGAGAAATTTGGTTAGATTTTATATCTATTGCGACAATGGCAGTTGAGGAATGTAGCACGTTATGGTTTACTGCTCCTAATTTTAGCCTTCCTGAAAAATTTTTAAAAGATTAAAATTGAGACGCTCTTCACTCTTAAAGTTCTAGCGCTCAATCAAAAAAGAAAGTTTTAAGATTATAAAGTTACTAAGAAAATAATAAACTGGAAGCCAGAATCGGTATTTGAAAATCAAGATTAACGGAAAAATCATATTATCTTCAAAAAAAAATTAGAATCAATAAAATTTTTGAGTTTTGTAAATTAGGGGATTTTTGAGAGATTGGGCACCAGTAGAAGAGAACTTACCTGGTGTAATTTTTATCATTTTGGCAATATAGTTTGGGGAATTCTGTAAGGACTAGGGGTCACAAGTTTTATTATGTAGCACTTCAAATTTCTCATGGAACCATTTTAGGCGCCAAGCAACTATGATTATGATTCCGCCAGATCCCTATTATGAAAAAGTATAAACCATTTAAGTTGATTCATGTATGCACAATGTATACTATGATGCATGAGATTTTTCAAAAAAATGACAACCTTATAAAATATCAATAGTGTAATGTCATTACTAAGAACAGTAAAGTGAAAGTAATAATTCAGTCCAGCGCCCTCACTTGTAAGGGTAGCAGCCTAGATAAATGGAAATGGATATGGGGTTACTTTATGTTATTGGATGCTACATCCACTTCTTAGGATGCAGATTCTCTTCAGTTTGCACTTGGGAAGAAATAGTAAGAAACACAAAATGGCTTATAAATTTGTGGGTGGTAAGTACATTGTGGCATGCCATAATTATCTGCTTCCTAAATTTAGTTTTTAAAGTTTTAAAAAAATGAGACGCGCACAATACTTGGATTTAAAAAATTAATTATTATGGAAAATTGTAAAAAGATATACGGGATTCCACATAAAAAAGCTGATACTATGAGTTCAAAAACTGATATTTGTAGCAAACTGAAAGATTATACCACTAAAATTAAAATAAAAGATATTTGAAAAATTGTTAAAATTAGGTGTTGGTCACTGGTATGGGGGAACTTATCTGGAGTATAATCTACCTTTTTGATGGATTGGTTGAGGGATTTCTCTGTAAAGAGTTTAAACCTCTAATATACAAACTTTCTAGGCAATGTGAGGTTAGAAAAATAAATACAAGAAAGAGGGTAGACGGCACTGGAAAGCCTTACATATTCCTACACAGGAGCTTTACCCTTTTGACATACAAAATACTAGGCAATATGAGGACTAAAGTAGCATTAATTTTTAGACTATTATGATAGAATTTACCTTTCTATAGAAAATGGTAGCAGGCGCAACATAGATTTTTGCCTTTTGTGGAAAGCCTTATATCAGGGATGACTAACCAAGCAGACAAGGGTGTAGGAATCCAGCTTGTTGTTGCTCGCTGGTGCTTATGCTGGTGGGTCCCATGAAGGTTTTATTAATGTAATTAAAAATCAGCACTACTATAAAACTTGGTTCTTATGGTTTTTATTAGCAGCGCGGGGATAACAAAGAAATGATCCATTTTGATGTCCAACCAATCAGTATATAAACTGCATCATGGTTGTAGGGAAATTGAGGATAGGTTCAGAAAATCTTGGACTAATCTGAATTAGGAAAAATGAGGTAGAAGCCTATCAAAGCTTGCAATACTAGCTTCATTTTGGCTGAACAATGGAAAAGGAATAATTATTAGCCAAAACGTACCCATGGGGTGATGAATTTATAAACTTCAGCTAATCCCCATTTGCAAAATTTATTGCACCTTGGGGGACCCCCGCCAAGCCTATAAAAGGTGGGGTCCCATGTAGGTGCTTGGAAAGACCTGGTTGTGGCTGGAGGAGTGCCATCTAATGGTCACCCCAGGGTCTGTTGCATGGTCAAGTAATCTGACTGCTCAATTTTATATTCATTGCCTGTGCATGATTTGAAATGGTGTTACCCCAATTAGCAGGGTTCCACCAAGAATTGACCAGGTTCTTTTAGTCAATGGAAACATTATTATCTAAATCACTCTTATGTTTATTGTAAAGTCATAAATGGCTGACATTTCCCATTTTTGGCAGATTTCAACCCAAGACATTCTTCTTTTGCAATAGAGAGGGCAAATGTCTGACAAAGGGAATCAACTTATTTTGGTTAATTTTAGCACAAGACTGGGGTTCAAAGGTAAATAAGAAATTTGACATACAGAATATGTAGATGTTTTGATAAATATAATTATTATTATCAATTTTAGTGTTATAGACAAGTAAAGTTTTCTGAAAAAATATAAAATTGATAACAAGTCTTACAAAAAAACTAGAGTATTTCTATAGCTATCAATATCTTATGGATTGCATATCTGGTTTTATCTATATATTACAGAACAGAGGCAAAAAAGATTAGTTCAGCTGATAATAAATTAATAGTATCAGTTATTATGTGATTTAACAGTCATAAAACCTTATGTTTAGGTAGTTTTAACAAAAAAATACCAAATACAAACAGATGCGCTCTATTTGTTTTTGTACTTTTATATAACTAAGTTCCTTCCAAAGCTTTAACTACATACAACATGAGGTAAAAATACTTCTTTAGGTGTAATTAAAGTAAAAAGATGATATATGGTTAGGGCCTAGCCAATAGGACACTTATCTAAGTACCATAACCATTATATATCACTACTTAATATTTTACTTGATGACGCAGCTCATGATATTTGCCATAAATCAAGTTGATTAAGTATGAGTTTTATAATTTAATTAAAAATAACACATGTTATCTTCTCATAGTTTACCAAATTAGATGATGATTTGCTAGGTATCTTTTTTAGTATCAATGATAATTTATTTTCCATGTTCTAACTTTTATCATCATAAATATCTTTCATAAAAGGTAAAAATTGAGCCAAGTTCAGATAAAGATCAAACTTTTACTTGAAACTGCCTCTGAACTTCAGAGGATGCTGATTGATGAAACCTTTGGTTGAACCATTGTCTCAAAGGGATCAAAGGGCTGAAGTGGCGCTAAACCCCTACAGTAGAGTGCAAAAGGTCCCCTCCCTCCTCAATCAAAAGCATCATGACCTCCGAGCCTTTGGGAAGATCTTGCTGATTGTGAGGGTCAATACCCTCACTGAAACCATGCCCCCTAGAAGATTATAAGTATTCCCTAGTTTGATCAAATAAAGTACTGTGCTTACTACCCTGTAGTATCTTTGTATTTTTTCTAAAGTGCATATTGCTTAGTGAAGAAATATCCCACTAGAACAAATGCTGGAGCTAAATTGAATCATTTTAGTTAGCCTTTGAAGAAACTGGAAATTAAAATTGGACTTCCTAAAACTGGTGCTTTCTGCAAGGACCCTCCAAGGCAACTAGGTGAAGATGTATCTTCCCAAAGATGGATCATTTTAGAAAATAAAATATTCCTCAACTGGAGGAAAATTTTAATATGACAAGATGGGTCTTCTCTGGCTGGAAAAAAGCACTTAATTATGACATGAGAATGTTACAATTTAATGCTTTCATGGATCTTAATATTCCAGCCCCTGATGAAGAAACCTACCAAATACAATCATCTGAGGTTGCTAAACAGTGTAAGCCCTACTTTATGAAATTTTGAAACCTGGTCAACAATCAAATAAAATTTACTATACCTAAGTTGATATTATTTTATGCAGTTTATACACATTGGCTATCCTTTTGATCATGGCAGTGGAAGTGACTCAAACCAAAGCTCATCTCAGCTATTCATCACCCAACTCTTTGTTATCAACCATAACTGTTAGGGTTGCATCACATGGAGATTTAGACACAATTCAGCCTCAGCCACCAAAATCACTCTTGCTTACTCAGACTATATGATAATATTACTTACTTTGGTCAGGAAAACGTTGAGGCTATTGTTGACACTTGAATAAAAATGCCCAAGCTACAAAATTGTCTCATCCAACTTGATCAGGAATTTGGTAAATAACTGCACTATGAGAATTCTAAGATTCTCGCTAATGCTACTATTCCAATAAGCGCATGATTTAACTGAATTGCATCTTTTTTGGCTTAATTATTGAAACAACAACAGCTCTATGAAGCTCAGATTAAAAGCTTAACAGGAAAGATTCTCCAGATTATCAAAATGGACCACTCTTGGATAGCTACAGTAACAAATGTCTCTAGTGGGCCCAGTGAGCCTAGAAAGCTGTAAGGACCAAAGGCCCTAAAGGCCCAGAAGGTCATAGCTCCTTGCCTTTATGAGATGAGTGCTATAAAGCACGCATTGCCACTTTAGATCAACAGTTACAGGGGATAGCTTAAGAGCTGGATGGATGTCAAAGGAGATTTTTAAACTCTAATTCCAACTCTGACTTCTCTTCATGACAAGTTTAATATCCTTCAACTAGCCTGTTCTGACATGTCTGACTGATATCAAGCTAGTCAAACCACCATGGAGGACAAGATTGAACGCCTTATCTCGTAGATTCAGAGCTTGGAGATCCAGCATCAAATGCTTTACAGAAATACAACAACCAAGCTGTTGAGAATCAACGGCTTCAACATCTTTTTAGCTTTAAAGCCAGTTTTAATTAGCTGTAGAACTTAATCATAATGTTCAAAATGATCCCCACATCTTCCGGCATCAGATGGACCAATTTTGCATTGAAAATTTATTTAAAAATGACTCTAGCAAAACTGGAAGACCTTTAACCCCTGATATCCATGTCCTATCTAAGCTAAATAACTCTTCAAGCCCACCTTTAGAGAGAAGTATAAAGTGGACATAGAGAGCATCATATCTTTCCTTTTTGTCTATGAGGGTGCTATTGAAATAGCTAAAGACAGAAAGGAGGTGAAAAACATCCAAGTCTGCCTTGACAGTAGTGCTCACGAGATCATGATGCCCTATTTTTAAGATTGCACCTCCTGGTAGCAGATTAAAAAAGCCCTATTAAGGAGTTTGAAAGCGAGTTAGCACTGTCCAACCACATGAAGCGTTCATGTGTATTTCAGAATAAAGGAGAATTTTATAATGGATTTGCTGGCCATTTTTAATTTTAGACACAGGCTTTGTTCTCTTGTGACTGTGTCCTCCTGAATGAAACAATTGTCTCTGTTTTGTCTGTTTTATCCTCTCATGGCACTCTTGCACTCAATTTCATTGCCACTAAGAAGTTTAAAGCGATTGTTGATATCAAGGAATCCTTTATGAAAATAGCTGAGTCCAATTATCCCCATACCACAACAATCAAAGGATCAATACCTCATATTCATGTTGTAGGCCAAACTCATAAATTAAAACTCAAGTGAGATACTTGTCCTTACGGAGTTTTTACAACCACAAGGAAACCCAATGTTGGAAGAAGAAATCAGACAAGGCAGAAAAGAGGCGTTAGCATAGGGAGACTCATGCCCTAAGCTGAAAAACCTGCTTAGTCACCATCTACTCATAAATAATCTCCTTAATATGTCATCATGTCTGCTCCAGACGCCCTTGATATCCATGACAGTCTTATTGGGAATAAAGGTGTTGATTTTTTACTAATTTTGAAGGCTGGGTCCTTTAAAGGCTACGCAATTATTAGTTGCAAAGCTCCAGTGATATCCCCTGTAACTTTTGTCTCTAGGGTAATCTCTTGAAAGATTATTCATCATCAAGGCCAATCTCTGTTTACTTGAACAGGTAAAATCTATAGTATAGAACTTTGCGAGAATCAACGTTGTAAGTAAAAAAGGTCCTTTATTTGATATCACTCTAGCATAGTAATAGGGTAGGGAAGATAGGATCTAATAGGGAATAATGGAAAACGCCTAAGATTATCAAAAACATGATCGTCAAGGCAATTTATCTCGAGTTTCATTTAATTATTATACCTTGGTAAATGGGGATTGGTCTATGCCATATAACTCAAAGATAATAATAATTTCAGGCTTTTGGCCCAGCAATGCATTATCTGACAGAATAATAGATTAATACTAATAGTAATTTTAGCCCTTTGGCTTGACAAACCATAACTCAATAAAATCTTGATTAAATTAAATTAAGAGGTAATTAAAATGGTAAGACATTGGCAACCCAAAGTCAAAGCTTCACTCCTTTGGGGAAAAAACCAACAGAGCCCCGTCCAAGCCTCAGCTGAGAGGCCAGTTGCATCGCCCAGGTTGAATAGGGACATCCTTCAACTTGAGCTAGAGCATAATGGCTTCAGCTCAACTATCTGAGATGGGAAAAATACGCTTAATTGGGCTACTTCTAATGTCCAAATCATCCAGTTTGCTTTTTTTTCCTAAAACTGGTGTCTATAAGTAAGGTTTAAGAAGCTGAAAGTTTGAGGTGATTCAGTAAGACAATCTGATTGTCAACGCAAAACCATATTTCATGGCGTGGGCCCCATAGGTCAAGTTTCTAAAGTTTTTATTACACCTAAAAAAGCTAGGTATTTTCTATAAGTTACCTTGGGTGAATCTCCAGAAACAAAGGAATTTAATAACATTATAATACAAATTCGCTTGCGGAAAGACAAAAAATATTATATGAAATAAATTAATGTTTATAGGTTTCAATGTGGTCCCTTTTTATTTGTTCTTTTCAATATCCAAGAGATCAAATTTTCTATAAGTTTATAGTCACAATAAGCCTGGCCTTTCATATATGACTTGATGAGATAAGAATTACTAATTCTCCCTCAGCAACAAGAGGAAGATATTAAGAGGTAAATTATCAGAGATGAAAGAATTAAAACGAAATCCTGACACTTCCCCTCAAGATTTAGTCACAGAAAAAAGATGATTTCACACGAATCTAGGATGGATGCAAATCACTACTATACCCATATCAGCATGTATGATGGAGTATTCAAGTCCTATTTGGAATATAACTTTTAAGGTTGATATAATTAAGGCTCATATATTTTTATTTTGCCTGCCAGGGCGAGAGTGATAATACATAACATAATCCCCAATCTGATAGTAAGACATGGCTGGTCTATGCTGGTTACTTCTAAGAGGTTCCTTTTTGGTATTAGACTCAATCAACTCCCTCACGTGAGCTTGTAGGCTAATTATTTTGTCAGCCAAATTTTGCATAACTAAATCAGAGCTTACAGGAAAACATCATCGAGAATAGTTATACTCTATGGAACTGAAGGATCTCGCTTATATTTACATTTAAACGGCGACATTTTTATAAATTGATGGTAACTAGTCCGTTAAGCTAGCAGAGCACTAGGTAAGTAATAAAGCCATTGTGATGGATCAGTGGAAGCCTATTTTTCTTAACATTTGCTACTAAAATTCCATTGACTCGTCCAATGACTCCATTTGTTGATGGGTGATAAGGAACTACAAACTTTTAAGTGGTATTAAATAACTTCAATAAGCTTATAAAAGTTAGAAGTAAAATTAGTCCCAATGTCAGACATAAGGACTTTAGGACACCCATGTTAAGTAATGATTTGGTGATAGAGGAATAAGGCAGTAGCTTTAGCGGAGAAAGTAGCAATTGATGTGGCCTCAGCCTATTTTGTTAAATGGTTGACAGCCATAATAATGTACTGATGCCCATGCAAGCCTTGGGGAAAGGGCTTACAACATTAATACTTACCACTTAAAATGCTTTAGTAGGTGGGATTACTTGATGTTGGTAGATAGGGTAGGAGGCACTATGGCTCTTACATATGAAGCAAGCATAAATAGCCTATTTGATTGTAGCAACAATGTTATTCCAATAGTATTGATCTTTTAACCACACGTAAGTCTTTTTAGATACCCGTGACCAAATTGGCTATGCCCCTCCATAATGGCGTTGAATAAAGAGCTGGGATGTAGAAAGGGTAACCATTTGGAGTCTACCTTCTTATATAAAGACTCATCTTGTATCATAAATGTCCTTAGTAATGTTCTTGAGAAATGTTTTATCTTCTTCATACTCTTTATCACATAGTTCAAGCCGCACAATTAAATCATAAAATCTTTCCTCTTCTTGGGTGTCCAAGGTTAACACAGGTAAATGGGATAAGACATTAGCATTTTGATGTTTGGAGCACGATTGATGGATATAGAAGAGTTGTAGTTTTGCAACTGTAAGGACCAAATATCACGCCTTCCATCAAGATATTTCACATTTTGCAACTATCCTTGAGAAGGTGGTCTTTAATAACGGAAAAGTGGTTGCCATAAAGAAAAGATCAATAGTGCTTAATTGCCATGATTACATCCAGACATTAACATTCCATTACACTGTAATCACATTCACCTTGGGCTATGTTTAAAGTAATAATCCACTGTATGGTCAACTTGGTACTCATCATAATGAGATAAAATAGCTCTAATGGCTACATTACCAGCATTGGTATTCGACATAAAAGGTCCATCAAATCGAGGGTGAATTAAAACGGGTGCTTTGGTTAGAGTCTTTATGAGAGGATTTAAAGATTGTTCTTGAGAGGAGCCCATTCAAATGGTACAACTATTTAAATAAATGAAGTGAAAGGTTAATTCAGATTGGCGAATTTAGGTATAAACTGCCATTGAGATATCTGACCATACCTATGAAGACCTGAATATGATGCAATTTGGTAGGATGGGACATTTGATTAATGGCCTAGATTTTGTCTGAAAGAGGTTGAATCTCTTTGCAGAGACCTTAAGACCTAAAAACCATTTCCTCTTAAAAACGAACATTTAGAAGTCTTGAACTTTAGAAAGGAGCTATTAATTTGCTTAAAAACCTCTTTTAAATGGTCTATATTTTCAGTAAAAGTTGTTGAAAACACCGTAATATCATCTAGATATACCAAGACGCAGGTAAACTATAAAACTCGGATCATTACATCCATAGCTCACTGAAAAGTAGCAGTGACATTGCTTAACCCTTGTGGCTATGAGTCAGTTCATATAGGCCCTTGTTGGAAATTAAAGCACATTTGGCACGATTTCCTGGGCTAAATCAGTTTGCTAGCACCCACTTTCTAAATCCATATCAGATAAATACGTAGTTCCAGCAAGCAATATAAAAGAATCTATAATTCTAGGTAGAGAGTAAATGTCTCATTGGGTTACTGCATTTAGCCTTTGATTGTCCATGACCACCTGATAAGAGCCATTTTCCTTTTTTACCAGAAGTAAGGGAGATGCCCAAGAGTTATTGGAATATTTTAAACGTCCAGCTTCAAATAATTTGTGTAACTCCTTAGTGACTTGCGCTTCCTCAACCTTAGCTTTATGATAAGGTTTAGCGCAAATAGGAGCTTGTTCCCCAGTTTCAACGGTATGCGTTACCCCACTCATCTTACCAATATCATTGGTGTGTTTCACGAAAATATTCTAATTTTCATCATGTAATTGAGGAAAAATCTTTCTTGTTCTTTATTAAGATGCTTCCCAATAGTGGGGCCCACAGTAAGAATCTCATTATTGGGATCTAGTCCAAACTCTTGTAAACTTCCAAAAAAATGTTTTAACATCATAGACCTGGGATAGAGGTAGCAGCTTAACATAGGCTATAGGGTTATTCTGATTCACAGTTTGTGGCTTATTAGTAAGATTTGCCAGTAAGATGAGTAGCGCTCCCATAAAAGCATAGTCCAACACCCCAAGACATGAAAATTTCCTTTTAAGAAGGGTTTGGAACACCCTGAATTTTTAATAAATGTCCCTTAGAGAAAGAAAAAATGTAAAAAGTTGTCAATAATAACTTGTGATTTTGGAGGAATAACAACAGAATTTGGGGGGAAATGGGCATACCTTCTTCAATGTCAGCTGTCTTGGGTGATAGAGTAGTCCAAGGTCCTTCAACATTATATTGAATAGAATAAGACCTCTTTGTCCCTTCCAACAGACAATCCCGATGCTTGGTTTGTTAAATCTGATCACGTTTAGATAAAATCAAGGGAACTCAATAACCCAAAAGAGATAAAAAGGAATCAGGATAGTTGATAACCCCATCAAATTCCTGAAAAAATCGGGTCCCCAAAATTAGGTCATAATTTATATTATCCAAGACAATGACGGGTACTGTAAAAGTTAGCTTCTCAATCTTCAAAGGAAGAGATAAAAAAGCTCCAATCAGCCGCATACTCTGAGGTCCTGTGGTACCATATTCCTTAAAATGGGAAGTGTCTAGCTTAAGCATGATTTGCTTTACCATTTTAAAGGAGACTAAATTCACCAGGGAGCCAGTATCATTAATAGCTTAAACTTTAACTTGGCTTATTCGGAGCTCAATCTGAGTAATCACAATGTTAAACTGAGAAGCAGTGACAGCAAGAAGTGCAAGGCATAAGAATAATGTTCATCTTTATTAAATTCGCTAGAACCTTGGACATCTTGACTCATACCCAAATCATTACTAAGATAATAAATTTTGGTAGTTTTGTCTTCTTTTTTTTTCTTTTCATCAGCTTTCTTTTAAAGAAGACTTCTGTATGGAAATACCAATGATAATAATTTCATTGGATAGCCTGAGCATTTTCAGATACAGCATAGACCTTAGGAAAAGGACTTTGAGCTTCATAGGTTTGGGCACTATCAGATAACTGAGGTGGTAATTCCAACAAGGCTTCCTTGATATCTAGGATACTTTAGAAGTTCTTTTTCATAAAGATAATATGTACCTTCAATTGAGTCATTGAAGAGAAAGCAGACGTAATGGCTGTAATGGCATCATCGAGATTAACCAGCCACAGGCCACCAAAGTTTATTTACTCCCAATGAAAGCGGTGAGTGAAGTCCTTTATTGTTCATTCTTAAGGGCTGTATCCTCATAAAGGCCTGTTTTTGGGAAGATAAAGTTTTTCAATACCAAATTTCTTTAACAAAGGCTTTTTGACTTTTAGCCAAGTGTACAAGTCATCAGATGGATAACCACGATATCCTATGCTAAAAAGGGTGATACAATTAGGCAAATATTTCACCTTTGAAGGTCCATTGACTCATTAAGAGCTTCTTTGGATAAAGAAAAAGAATGATACTTCCTTTTACTAGGAGAATACTTATACTTAACACCGGTTTAAAACTCATAGGGCATTTATTGATAAACATGAAGCCCAGGCTGCTCCAGTTGGGTGGAAACATAAGAGTTAGAATTTGGTGGCTTGTGAATAATATTACAGGTGGAAGTCGACAAAGTCAGTGCAAATTTCATTATCTGATTGTTTATCTCAGAATGGCCCACTTTAGCATCCAATTTTTGGGTTTTTTTTCAAAAAATTTCTCCTGTTTCGCTTTTTATTGAAGTTTCAAGGAATTAATCTTCGTTTGGAGCATAATCCCCTCAGATTCACCCGCCTATAGCAAAATATATTTGTCCTTGGCCCATTTTCCAAGGTATTTAACTCATCAGATGAGGAATGAGGTGACAAGAGGGGGTCAATAGATGTTCCATCCAGAGTCAGGTTACATTCTCTAGTACTTTATACAATTGAGCTCACAGCCATTTAATAATGTTGGAGAGCAAGCTAGGATAAGGCTCAGATAGATAATCAGAACCATCGGTTCTTGAGTGTGTAAGGAGTCCTGGAGGCACGAAAGGCCCAACAGGACCAGTGGGTCTGGGAGGTCCAGGAGGCCCTGTCAGACCAGGGGGTCCACATGGACCAGGTAGTCCGGGTATACCAGGAGTTCCGGTTGGCCCTCTAGGTCCCATAGGCCCATAGAGCCCAATAGGTCCAGGGGAACCCACTGGTCTAGGAGGACCTTGAACCCTGAGTACCCACAATCCCTGAGGTTTCATCCACTTTGCTGACACGGATCTGAAAGTCACAGTATAGTTGCTCTAATTGGAAGAGGAGATTTTTGATTTCCTTATTCACCAACTGAATATACTATTGAGGTGGGTAAGATTATCTAATCACTAGATGTGATTTTCCTGAAAGCGTTTCACCAATTGAGAGTTGATGAAGCTAGATGTTCCATGGTCAAGTTGAGTGATTTGTTGTTGATCTTTATTATTAAGATTACAATTATTAACAATTGCATGTTGGGACCATCTAGTACTAAAAAAACAATTGCATCACAATTATCTCAGCTAAACTTAGAGGCAGAATTGTATAACTTATAGACATAATATTTCAGGGATGGAAGACCTTTCATTAAGTTGATTTCCCCTGTAATGTATTTCCAATAATTTTGATAAGTAGTATAAAGCAGGATGCACAAACTATCACAAATATAGCCCAGTACTGATCCCAGGTAATTGAGAGGTTTGATATAAGTCCCTTATCTTATAGGGCACAACACTGGCCCTGGACCAAGTAGAACGATTTCAAAAAAATTCTCTTTGAGTAGTTGCTGGATGGTTTCCTTAAAGCTTCAGGCTGCATTTGGAAATTTATAATAAAACTTAAGGTGGGACCTTTGAACTCTAATTTGCTCAGAACTCCAAAGCATATGGTGTCCTTGAGATTTCAGTCCTAGTGAAACAAGCCCAGTGCATAATACTACCTAGTTCATGGCCTGATATTCTTTGGCAAGAAAATAAGAATCCATCTTAGTGACTGACGCTTTCTTAAGTGTGTAACTCAGAGGGCCCCTGTAGTGAGCACCACTTTTTGAGGTTTCAATTTACACTTCAAGAAATGCCAGTATTTCTTAAAGTTATCTCGGTGGAATCATAAGAAAAAAGGAATTTGATAAAATTATAACGAAAATTGGCTTGCAGAAAGACTAACTTTATTAATGAAAAGACTTAATATCTTTAAGTTTTATGGTGGTCCATATCCAATCTGATCTTTTTAATCTCTGAGATTTCAAACTTCTATAATTATATAATTGCGATAAGCCTGATCTTTCATAGATAACATGATGAGATCTTGATCACTAATTCCCCTCAACAAACAGCAGAGGAATAATTGAAGTAAAACAATCAGAGATGTTTATTGGGCAAAATCATGACATCAAGTTTTAGGGACCAGTCACCAATTCAGAAATTTGTGGATTACTGGAGTAAATCAGCTGGACAGATTGAAAAATCATTTAGTCTTTTCAATTGGTTGTACTATGTGACTTTAATTTTTAGTGTTATATTGGAACCTAAGATGTTAGTAAATACTAATTAATAAATAAAATATTTATACTAAAAAATTGCAAATTGAGTGTGCTTTATGTATGAAAGCATTTGGCTCAGTTGGGCCAAGAAATTTCTAGAACTACAGAGAATCTTGTTGAAAGGAGGTAAATTGGAAGCGGTAACCCTCAGATCACCTGGTTAGAGCAAATTTTTTTGTTTGCTCTGGGCCTAGGTAAGAAATTCACCTCAGATGTGGAGGCCCAGTTACCAGTTTTAGCTTTAAGTACAGTTCTAGGAGCTGGCGTGGTGTAAGTAAAATTGGGGAAGAGTTCATGTTGGTCTTAAGGGAATTTGCTCAGCTAACCCAAGGGATTTGTCAAGATTTTTAGTCACCTTAGACAGGGGAAATAAATTTGACATCGAGGGATTTGGTTTGGCTACCTTGTCAGAGCATCTATAAGTGTTGGCGTCAGAAAACAGAGCGGCGAGGTTGTTTGTTTGGTTAACTGCTTCATTTACCTTGGTGGGTGGTTTGGTACAGCTGCACAATTAAATTCGAGATCTTCTTGGTGGCTTCAGTAGCCCCAATTTCAGCGATTGAACAGTGAGGAGCATCAGCGCAAAGGAACAAAAAGGACGCTGAGGCTTTTGGGTTTGCTATTTTGTTGGCGAAACAGTGTGAAGCATCAGCGAAGGTATATGATAAGGGCGCCAAGGATTTTGGGTTGGTTTTATATCATTGTTAGAAAGTTGAGGAGCTTTGGCACAGAGAACTGAGAAGGGCGCCGAGTCATTTGGGTTGGCTGCTTCAACTTTGGCATCTGAGAAGCGAGGAGCATTGGTAACCAAAATGATGAGACAATTATTTTGGTTATGTTACTTTGCTTGGGCTCATCAAGAGTTTCCATATTATCTGCAAAATTAAGCTCAAAATCTCCTTGGATTTTGCCATTGGTAGCATATGATTTGTCAGCTGTAACAAGCTTAAGTTTAGTAACTTATCCCAGGTTTTCTCTTAAATAAATTGGTAGATTTGGCAGCGCTCTTTCAGGAGTTTCTCCAGCAATGGATAAAAGCATCCCAATAATAGCGTCATAAATCATATCAATCCTTACTCAGCCTCTTGGAAATTTTGAGTTCTTAGTCAACCTTTAAATTTGTTTAGCGGCATCTTCAACATAATCCTTAATGAGTTCAAGCTATTTTTTACACCATAAAATATTGAGCATCTATTTGACTTCACAGTTCGCTTCCTCTATGGCTTTTTTATTGTTTCAAGGTATCTGTATCTCATACTGTCCATGTTATTTATGACAACCAGGTGGGTTCAAGCTCAGTTAAACCCAGGTGCTAGGACCTGCTCATTTTTATATGATGGAGGGGCATTCTCTCATCCGTTTTTGTCATATTCTGATTCTTGGAGTGGACCCTTTGGTGTACACTAATTTTCTTATCGCTGGTATTGCTTACATGAAGGATATTTTACCAGTTATCCTCAAAATGTTCCCTGTCAGGATCACCAAAATTGAGATTTTTATTTAATTTTAAAGGCTGGGTCCTTCAAAGGGTATGTAATTATTAGTCGCTTATATCTCCAGCAATGTCACTTTGTAGACTTTTGTCTCTATGACAATCTTTTGATGGAATAGTCATCGTCAATGCCAATCTCTGTTCACTTGAACAGGAAAAATCTCTAGTATGAAACTAGATAAAAATCAACGTTGTAAGTAAAAAGGTTTTTTATTTGATCTCACCCTAGCACATTAATACGGCAGAAAAATAGTGACTAAGCAGTAATAGGGAAAAATCGCCTAAGATTATTTGAACATGATTGTCAAGGCGATAAATCCTGAGTATCTCACTTGAATATTTTATCTTAGTCAGTGGGGATTAGTCAATGACTATAGTTTGAAGCTATAATAATTATGGGCCTTTGTCCTACAAAGCATTGTCTGAGAGAATAATAACTTAATGTTAATGATAATATTAGCTCTTCGTCCTGACAACCATTTACTCAATAAAATCTTGATTAAATTCAATTAGGAGGTAATTAAAATGGTAAGCCATTTGCAACCCTTAGTTAAGGCTTCACTAGCATTGGAACAAAGCCTGGCAAAAGATTATCTTTTTCTTATCCTGTCGTGTTTTCCATATATTCATATCAAATTTTGGATCAGAAGTCACCTGATTGGAGGTTTATTACACAATGTGAAAGTAATAGCCAATATTGGCACTAGCTCTTCAGTTAATGTCATTTCATACCATTTAAAGAAGCAAATCAAAATCGCTCATATTTAGATCATTATATTTTATGGGGCTTCTAGTCCTGCCTGCAATCAGTCCCTTAAAGCTTACTCATCCTTACCATACAGTATGGTTCTTTAGTAGTGTCAGCCCCTGCTGAAGTCTTGCACAACAATACCTATGATCTGCTTATTAGGAACACAATTCCTGGTCACTATTGATGCGTAATTAGCTTCAAGGTTATGTGTTTCTACATCTTAGGGTACTGTGTTCTGCTTATCATCAAAGAATTGCCTAAGGAGAAGGGGATAAGAAAATCTTGGAACTGCATGCTAGATTATCCCAAGTCCTTGGAGAGACTAAAATATTAAGTGATGAGCCCTAAGATTAATCTTCCTATCCTGTGGTGGATGCGCTAAAAGCAATTCTTAATTTCCCATTAATAAGACAACATACCCTTCCAAACTTAAGTCTTGGTGAAAACAGTAGTTTAATTAACTGTACCTCCTGCGCATCTTTTTTGGATTTATGGGAAATTTAATCTATCAATTCAAGAACACTTTGCCTGCCCTGGAATACTTGATCATGCACATCAGGGAACCATTAATGTACTAATGGCAAACCTAATCAATTAGTTCTTGGTGAAATCATGAAGTAACTCAATTGTACATCTTTGTAATTTACCTATAGAATATGTCAACCATATTTCCGCCTGTGGATCATTAGATGATCTAGGACATTAGTAGACTTTAATCATCATGTGAGTAGAAGTAAAAAAGTAATGACACTTTAACCAATGATATACAGTCTTGGCTTTGTGCTCTCTTGGCAACAAGCTGGGGGTATTTGATTGGCTACTCAGAGGTTCCAGGCAGGAAAATTTGTGGAATTTTACCTTCTCTAGAGGCACAGAAATTTTTAGCAATTCTCATGACTGGATAATATTTCTTCAGTCATAGAGAATTGGATTTTAAACTAAAAATCAAATATGGTTTGTAGAAAGTACTTTATTAAGAAAACGGTTATTAATATTTAAAGTACCAAGGGAAAGTCAGGAATGTAAAGATAGGTGAATACAACGTTTGAGGGTGGAAGGAGATTCAGGAATACAGGAGGCGATGGCACAGTCCAGGTTCAGAGTTGGAGTAGCTCAGGATTCCTTGTTGAGGGCTAAACTGAGATTAAATAATGGTAGCACAATAAAGTGATTTTTATTATCTGTTACTAGAAGTCAATAGTTGAGAAGGCATAATATGTGGTGAAAGATGGTCAATGGGGTGATTAGAGGAGTTAAAGTCGAATACATCCTCAGGCCTAATATCAGTAAGAATAGTAACTTGGCTTGAGCTTCTTCCTTATCACATCAAGCAGTAGAGCATTAACCAAGCAATTTATCCAGAGTTCTGTAAGGTCATAAACTCAGCATTATTATGGGAAATTTTTTTGCTTAAAAATATAATACTCTTAGTGATTTTGGTCATTAGACCTAATAAAACATTAGTAGACAAATAATAATAATATCATGCTTTAACCCTGATTGAAAATCGAGTAGTAAATATAATTTGACGTTGATAGCAAAAATAGTAAAGTTGACATTGAGATAAGTAATTAACAATCATAACCCTAAAGCCAAGGCTTCACCTAAATTAAGGTGAAGTCTGACATAGAGCAAATGTCCAAGTCACTAATTGAGGATTACGCTGATATATTTCCAAAGGTCCTGATTTTGGGCTCATTAAAGGATCCAACACAGAGTTCATACTGGAGACTCCCAGCCCATCTGTGCTTAACCTTATCAGAGATCCAAGATTGAAGAGGACCAAGTTACACAGGAACTGAAAAAAACTTCTGGACGGCGACCTTTTAAAGTCCTCTCAGAGTCTTTAGGCTTCCCTTGCTACTGATCCACAAGAAGTATGGCAACCATCGCGTTGTAATGGACTGTCAAAAAATGAATGCAATCATGTAAAGGACAGCTACCCATTGCCAGAATTGACAATTCTCACCACCTCTTAGCTGGATATCAGTTCTTCTCAGCTATTGATCTTGCTAGTTGATACTGGCAGATTCAGCTGAGTCTGGAAGACAGGGCAAAGTGTGCACTCATTTCCAGTGAAGGCCTGTTCAAACCTACTTGCATGCCCCAGGGGTTGTGCAACACCCCTGTGACCTTCCAGAAGACTATGGATGGCATTCTTTGAGATCTGTAATGATCTGCATATTGTTCTTCCTAGATGTTGTCACAGTTTTCTCTCAAACCTTTAATGAGAACTTAAAACACCTTTGAGAAGTTTATGATCAAGTGTGACTGCATCTATCAAGTCTAAGCTGGTCAAACCAGTTTCTCTAAAATTGAGATGGAGCTACTTGCCCATAAAGAACTTGTGAGGGTAATTAACAATTGCATGATAAAGTTGACGACAATTAAAAGATGTTTCACCCTTAAAGCTTAATGGATGATCAAGTCTTCCTAGGGATGGTCAGTTACTAATGACAATTATCCCTCATTTTGCCAAACTTGTTGAACCCTTCATCTATATACTCCATAAGGAAGTTCCATTTAATTAACAATCACAGCGCAGGGTTTTGACTCTTTGCTAGAAGCTCTAACGAATTCCCTGATTCTGGTCCACTATGAGTTATACAAGCCCTTCTTTTTGTTTATGGATGCTAGTGACATCATGGTTTGAGCTATCCTAAACCAACTTGATTCCAACCAAGTTAACCACCCAATAGCCTACTTTAGTATAACCTTAATCAAGGCAGAGCGGAATTATAGAGACATATAATTAGAATGCTTAGCGGTACCCTTGGCCATCAAACAGTTCTGGCCCTACCTCTATGGGAAGCATTTTACTTTTGTAACTGATCATGTGTAACTTTAGTGGTTAAAACAGATAAAGACCTAAACGGCCGGCTCACATGCTGGGCCCTCAAGCTACAAAGGTATGAATCCTCAATAACTCATTGGGAGGATGTTATACACTAAAATGCTAATGGATTATCTTGATTACTATTACTAACCTTATATGCATCTGAATAAGATCGCGTATATGAACAAATAGGTCAATGAGAAGCATGGGATTGAGTGTCACTGGAAGTCCAATACAAGTTATAACAAATGACATCCCAAACCCAGATCAATAATGGACTATTTTATAAGAAGGTAGTCCCTGCTTGGCTCCACTATGTCCATCTGTCAGCCAGAACTACAATCATTATGGAAGCACATATAACTATAGGTCAAGGCGCCACGAAAAAAAGTACAATAGTGGCATAAGGATCGATGGTACTGAGATGACATGATTAATTCCATATACGATGTCCTTGACTCAAGTCTTATATCTGCTAAGCAAAGGCCTACTATGTCCAATTTTCAGCACCAAGTTGAAAGACCAACTTCTCCCTTTGCCAATGTGAGTATAAATATAATCAAATTACTACCTACAGTCTTATATGGACACTGCTTCATTATCATAGCCGTCAGCCACTTCACAAATTGGGTTAAAACCATCTCTGTGGACTCCACCTTAGAAAAACTACCGCCTCATTCCTGCTAAAGCACATCTTCCCCAGGTATTGTATCCTTAAAGTCCTGCTGTCTGACAATAGGACAAACTTCATATCGCAAGTTGTGACCAAATTCAACACGTTGATAAGAACCTATCAGGCTTTAACTGTTCCCTATAATCCAGCAACTAATGGTGCCATAGAATGAGTTGATGGAACTCTGATTTAAATATTGTAAAAGATAGCACATATGACCCAGGTAGATTTAATGAGTACCTCCCAGGAGCTCTAATGGCTTACTGTGTGAGCTATCATCAAATCATCTAGATGTCCCATTTAAAGCTCTGTATGAGTGGCATCCTGTTTTACCCTCCAGTACTCAGCCTATCTTGGAGACCTCCTTACTGGAAACAGCTGACTTAGCTATGAGAAGATTAGTGGAGGAATAGTTATGTTAGAAGCCTTAGTGTTTATATCCCTTGAGACTCTTACCCAAAGGGATGCTAAACAAGCAAATGCCATTGTTAAATACTGAGGATTGCTTGCTTGATAAAAATAAATCCTGCACGTATATTTGAGATGTTCAGCTGAAAGATTTTGATTTTATCCTGTATCTTACGGTTTTTTGACCGTTTGGAATCTAAAAGGCTTATTCAAATAAACCTGACTCTTCTGGTTGATCTTGGGCTTAATTTCCCTGTATATCTAAGAACTTCTACCAAGCAGGCAAAAATACAAGCTGGAGATTTCTGCTCTAAAAGTTTGCCAACACTCACAATAGAAACCACCTCTTATAAAAAAACTATATATAAATTTATAAAATATATCTTTTGTTAAGAAATATTATATGATAATAATTCATTATCCAGGTGCCAGTATATATACCTCTAGGGCATCTCTGTAACAATCACAATCGCACATGAATCCTATAAGGTTGTAAATTATGAGATTCATGTGTGTCAACAGTTAAAATTCCGTTATTCCAAGTAGGACTTTCCTATTTGGGTCAATAATGGAGTAAATTTAATTAAATTGTTTATCTTGATTGGCTGTTCCTTATGAGGTTCCCCTCCGTTTCTCCGCTGAGTTGCCTGGATGACATCAATTCTGGAGGCTTTTGCACCCTCATTACCCACAATTCATTTAGCCTTTTTTTGAAGTATCTAAAAGCAATTTCAGCCCCAATGGGGCCTCACTTTGGAATTCTATTTCAACTTTGAGTCTACTTCTAATAAAGGCCGCTTTTGCTAGAACCCGTTTTATTTAAATTTAATTTATTTGGAGCGAGTTTTTGGGATCAGATGGCAGTGCTTCAGGGAAAGGGGGTGGATGCGCCGGGATCCTTATGGAGAGGTCTTGCCCTGGCTAGCCATGAGCCAGAGTGGCCCAAGGTGACAGAGGCTGGTTGGACGCACCTCAACCCATTGACCCTGTGAGCAAATAGAGGTTTTGGGGCACCTCTGCCCAGGGTCCAAGGTGACAGAGGCCGGTGCACAGCACCTTGGCATGGTGCCTGGCAAGGCCATCCATTTTTACAGGACCAATCAGAGTTGGTACAGCCACATATGGGGGCAAGTGGTGTAGGGCCGGTAGCGGACTGGGCCTTGGGAGCCCAGTTTTGACATAATCTCAAAGTCACCTTACCTTAGCGGGCTGTGGTTCCAGGCAGCCTGCAAGATGGTCACAGTCGATGTCTCAAGCATTGCCATATGCCATTGGTCCCTTTTGTTGGTTTGTAGGGCCTTCTGATGAAGGAGATGGGGAGCTTGGGGGATGGGACAGACTGCTGGCGGTTGATGGCCTCTTGTGCCCACCAGGAGACCTCCAGAGAAACCGTTGATTTGATCTGGGGGCTCTGGATTTTTGGTTAAAACCCCAAGCTTCTTGCAAAAAAAGGTCCCCTGTCAAAAAAGTTATTGGTTGCTGCATGCTTGTCTTGCCAGTTTGGTCCAAGTCTGCCACTTTTTCCTTTTTTAGGAAAGGGTAGTGTAACAATCACAATCACACATGAATCTCATAAGGTTGGGAATTATGAGATCCATGTGTGTCAATAGTTGCAATTCCATTATTCCAAGTAGGACTTTCCTATTTGGGTCAATAATGAAATAAAATTAAAATAAATCGTTTATCTTAATTGGTTGTTCGTTCTGAGGTTCCCCTCCATTTCTCCGCCGAGTTTCCTGGATGCTATCAATTCTGGAGGCTTTTGCGCCCCTCATTACCCACAATTCATTCAGCCTTTTTTGCAAGTATTTCAAAGCGAGTTCAGCCCCAATGGGGCCTCAAAATGGAATTCTACTTCAACTTCAAGTCTACTTCTAATAAAAAGCCGCTTTTGCTAGAACCTGTTTTATTTAAATTTAATTTATTTGGATTGAGTTTTTGGGATCAGATGGCAGTGCTTCAGGGAAAGGGGGTGGATGCGCCAGGCTCTTTATGGAGAGGTCTTGCCCTGGCTAGTCATGAGCCAGAGTGGCCTGAGGTGACAGAGGCCAGTTGGCCACACCTCAGCCTGTTGACCTCGTGAGTGAATAGAGGTTTCAGTGGGCACCTCTGCCTGGGGTCTGAGGCGACAGAGGCTGGTGCACCGCACCTTGGCACAGTGCCCAGCAAGGTCATCCATTTGTACAGGACCAATCAGAGTTGGTACAGCCACATATGGGGGCAAGTGGTGTAGGGCCGGTGGTGGACTGAGCCTTGGGAGCCAGCCTTGAAAATCTCCTGCCACATATTGAGCACGCAATTTCTGCATATAGTTATTTTCCACCTCAGTTTGGCCCTTGAACTGATATAATTATGACCTACTGCTAGGACTGTTGGTGGCAGAATACTCTCATAATTGGGAAAGACTTCAGGGGAAAAATAGCAATATAAACGTTCAAAGTTGTCCTAGGACCAGCCCAATTTAATTTTTGTCATACAGCTGACAAATTAAGACTTTTAGGAAGTTTGGCATTGATTTTAATTAGATGAGGTACCCCTAATTGGGACGTTGGCAGACTTCTCTTGGTAGCACTATTTACTCCCATTCAGGCGGTCCATGTTCAAGTGCTATTGTGCCAATTACAAGGATTAATATACAAAATTTGTCATAAGGCAGAGAAATTGATTATGACATTATATGTCAATCTTATTGTTCTATTTGCCATGAGGTCTTTAAAGGTTATTTTCTGATTGATCCACAGATGCTCTTTTTTGGTAAATGGTTGATATTTACCCCAATTAATTGGGACCATATGCTGAGGTTTTTGCGTGTATAATCAGCCTAAATTTTGTGAGGATATTCAGCCCAAACTTTCAAGAGAATATTTGATTTGACTTTGAGATATTTGGACCATGCTGTCAAATGGAAATTTGAACTAACTTGACATTGATACTTGGCCTTAGCTGTAAAGTGGATAATTGGATTAAGTTGGCATTGAGATATTTGCCAAGCTGTCAAGTGTATAATTGGGTTAAATTGACATTGAGATATTTGGCACAAGCTGTCAAGTGAATAATTGGATTAAGTTGATGCTGATATATTTGGCCCAAATTTTATAATAGTAACTGGCTTTAGTTGAGAATTAGAGTAATTGGCCCAAGTTTTGGAAGGGTAATCGGCCTGATTAGTTGATTGTTGAAGGTTTATTTTTGGGTCTACCAGAGTCTGACAGCCATTAAGTCTCTTATGCCCAACTGTTGATTGAGAGATCTAGTAATATTTTATCATCATTGCCCTGAAGGAAAGGCTCACAAATTAGATGTGCTATGGTCTGGCCCTAAAGGATGATATTTTGACTCTGGCTAAAATACTCTGCCACCTCTACCAAAGCAGGTACAGTTGTTAATCAGGTTCATGGAAGTTATCTCTGAAGCTAATTTCCCCCACAGCAAGATCTTGGGGGTAGTGTTGAAAAAGGCCAAAATCAAGTTGGTTTGGACAAAGATCAAACTTCACTTGAAATTTCTGAAGTACTTCAGAAGTTGTCAATTGATGAAACCTTGGATTGGACCATTGTCCCAAAGGAATTAAAGGCTGAAGTGATGCAAAACCAGCAAGAAGAGTGACAAAAGGTTTTCTCTCTCTTGATCAAAGGTTTTGGTTCCACTGAGATTTTGGGAAAATCTTGCTGATTTTAAGGGTTGATACCCTTGCTGAGACTGTGCCCCCTCAAAGATTATAAACTAATCCCTAATTTGTTTAAATAAAGTATGTTGTTTACTACCCTATTGCGCCTTTACTTGCTTCCAAAGTGCATAGTGCCTAGTGAAGAAATATATTTAGAATGAACGCTGGAGCTAATTCAACTTATAATAGTTAGCTTATAAAGAAACTAGCAATTAAAATCGATTTTTTTTGGAAATATCAATCTTATAAATTAACCCTAATCAAAAAATACCTAATTGATATTTTGATCTTAAGGAACTGCTGTCTAATATTACTCAAAAGCCTCTCAAAAACAGTATAATATATATGCTATATTTAAACTTCTCTTTTATAATTATCTCTTGGGGTTTCTAAATAGTTTTTATTTTAGTTGTCATATATAGTTTAAGATGCAACTCTTGCCATAGTTGATTAATGGCATCATTGGCTATCCTATCTATATTTACTTTGGCTAGGCCAAAAGCATAAATTTAGTATCACTTCTTATATAGACATTTCATTCATGAGATAGAGAAGTTCATAATGCTATAGATTATATTTTTAAAATAAAGCAAAAAATGGGAAAAAAGTACCTTGTCATCAACTTATACAATAATATCAAAAGTTGTTGTATTGGTAGGGTAAGTGGAGGAATTTATCTATAGTCTATATGAAAAACTTGATTTATCTTTTTGTGAGTTTTAATACTATATTTTTATGAATCATTTACTGTATGGGAAATTTTTCACCTATCTAGAAACTAAAATTGAAAACTTTCTTAAATTAATATTGCAATAAGATCATACATACATAAAAGTTTTAGAAGTAAGGCACCTTTACATCATTATTGATGCCTAAACCTTATAATTATGATAATATTAGGCTGCACTAAGGCAAAAAATCACCAGGGTATAGATTCTAAATTTACTTTTTGGTATTACATGATTTGATGTGAATATGAAATAATTCTATAGTTTTTCATGTCTAATTCGATGCTGAATTTAAATATGAAATTAATCCTTGGTGTTTTATCTAACCAAATTTTATAAATTAAACTATAAATAAGTACCTCTGTTGAGAAGATTGTTTATAGTTTTAGGTGAGTAACAGTAGTAAAGATTATTAACGTACACAATAGTTATGTTTCTCAAAAATAAATTGATAGAGCCACATAAGGAGATTTAATAAGTTGATTTAGGGAGGAAAGCTTTTGTATTAAAACTAGACTAGGTGACCCATGTGAATACTTCGCATCACTTCTGGTAATAGGATTCCTTATACGACTATCCTATGGATAGTACTTAATCAATAAAAATAGATTATTGCAAATAACGAATGATGCAAACTGGTATTAACATAACAAAAATAAAATATAATTTTTAAATAAAAAACTAATTTTGAAGTTGTGAAAAAATATTAATAAAAAATTAGTAAATATACAAATGGTGCGATGTATATTTCAAAATAAATTTTTTTTCTAATTCAAATGAAAATATTTTTCACATTATTTGTATATTTACTAATTTTTTAACAAAAAACTTACTATTTTTATAAGAAAATTTACTTTTTTCAGAAATTATGACAACAAACGCTTGCTACCTCAATATTATTGAGGTTAGAACAGTGCTCCACTGCTTTTGCAAATGTTGTATTACTTACTTGTTTTAATTTGATTGACACGTTGTTTATACATTTATACGTTGTTTGTACGTTATTTATACGTTTATTCTATTCAGAGACTTCGGCACCACCATGACACTTTATACATGTAATTTTTAAATGAAATTTTTAAAATATAAGTTTTAAAATATACTTTCTTTAATGAAAACATTAATTTTAAGATATTTACTTATTTTTTGTCATTAGAGGTAAAAACAATCTTCAAAATGGCATATCAAACATTAATTTTGATACAGTATTAAGGGAGATTTTCACACCAACAAAAAAACACCTTTGAGAAATAATATATAGAGACTATTTACCAAAACCAATTAACTTATCATATCAACCAATCACTAACTGCATTATTAAAACCGTTAAGCTTATTAATCAACCCAAAACCACCAACCGCTTGCCAAAACCTTTTAAGTATCGAATCAACCGAATATCAAACTACTCAGCCATAACAATATACTGAATGCCATCGAAAACATATAGGGGTTTCACTTGTTACATATAAAGCTTTTTATTTTACTATAAAAATAATAATTTACTTATTTTTCATCATTAGAGGGAAAAATAATCTTCAAAATGGCGTATCAAACATTAATTTTGATACAGTATTAAGGGAGATATTTCACAACGACAAAAAAACACCTTTGAGTGGGACCATCTAGTACTAAAAAAACACCTTTGAGAAATAATATATAGAGATTCTAGAACCAAATTTGAAGGACTGAGAACCTTTGGATATGGCGTTAACGGAAAATGGAATTATACACCCTCGGTTAAAACCAAATTGGGGATTAATTGACAAAGAGCATGATATGAGATGGTTGGATAAGCGAAAATCCCTCTATAAAATTTTAAAAAGTCTTATTTATTCGAGGTGGGCCGACCTGGGGATGATACCGCACCGATTAATGGGGAAAAGTGGGAAATTCGAAATAATGGTAAAGGAGGATAAGTCCCGGTAAACCTCCATGGCAGCGTTCTGATAGGCCAGGTCCTTCACGGTCCAATTTGCTATTTACTATCTCGGTTCGGGCATTGTTGCGCAACGCCAATATAGGCATAAATCGTTTCCTAGCAAAAGTTCATCTACCGGGATCGAACTCAAGAGGCAATCGTAGTTGAGCAATGCTCTACCACCAGGACAAACTATACTAAATTTTAAAAAGTCTTAGTGTATAAATTATATTCTATTGAATTGGGTCTGAATGACATT
This sequence comes from Massospora cicadina, assembly GCA_022478985.1. Classification (NCBI taxonomy): domain Eukaryota; kingdom Fungi; phylum Entomophthoromycota; class Entomophthoromycetes; order Entomophthorales; family Entomophthoraceae; genus Massospora; species Massospora cicadina. The sequence goes on from JAKSZP010009223.1 coordinate 99,506, forward strand.
AGAATCTAGAGTAGCGTCAATAAATGAAGATTTTGATGGATTTGGTAAACTTTCTAACCCTTAAATTGGGGATGTTCCAAATGGTAATTTAACGATCGGTTTCAGCTTTGTACTGAGCTGGCCACAGGGATACTTTAAGCAGTAGTGCGATTATCTCCATTTAGATTAACCAATATGCTGCCGCCAGCTTAAAGCTGTAAGATAAATTACCTTAAGGCATACAGAATTTATTGATTGCTAAACATGATGAAGGTAATTAAGCTAAGCTCAAACCATGATTATTGTGGCAACCAGAGCTGAGCAAGTGGATATATGGGCAAAATGAGAAGGGTAGTGATGCCTTCATGACGGCCACTTTTAGCACCGAAATCTCGGGTATCGTTTCTGGGGTTAGAGTTATGTTGGAGACAACCTCAGTAATCCTCAATTTGCTACTCTTATTGGCGGTTGCCAAGATCCCCAGAAGAAGCCACAGCCTCCAATTAATTCTGATGATCAGTGTCATTGACTTATTAAGTAGCTCAAATGGAGTAGTGATGAGCCTTGTTCGCATAGTTTTAGGACCCGAAGTGTTTGAAAAGGAATGGTATTGTGGCTTACTTGGAGCGTTTGCAACTGTGATCGCATGTCTGTCATATGTACTTGTTGGATTACTTGGGGTTGAGCGGTGGCTCCGCATATGCCACAACCGTGGGACACCTCTTTTAGCTGTTGGCTCATGCTTGGCTGTAGCATTTATGACTCTTATGGTAGCTTCTATTGGGACATCTATGACGGGTGCTTACTCACCAGACCCAACCCTTGTCTTGTGTTTACCAAACGGAAACATTTGGGCAAAAATCATGTTTGAAATGTCGGAAGCGTTAACTGGACTTCCTTTGCCAGTGTTAGTTGCGTGCTACGTTGTGATCTTTCTACACTGCCGCCGTCGTGAGCCATTTCTAAATCACAACAGGTCGCCCCATACACTTTCTCTGATCGTCATTTACTGTATTTGCTTTCTACCATCTGTAATCTCTATATTTCATAACATACTCGCTGGGATGGACGCATGTCCAAATGTTATACTCTTAATGACTCCGATAGGCCTTAGCGCCATTCCCGTTGCTAATCCGTTTCTTGTCATCCTTCTCCATTATCAAGTTCGGGAAAACATTTCCAAGTTATTTAGTTTATCCAAATCACCAAAAACTTCGGATTCGTAGGCTTAACCTTAAATGCTTCCAAGCATCAAAATTAATTTCAGTTCTTCATGCTCAAACAATGATGCAAACTATGTTTCCCTTTAAAATTAATATACTAATTTCTTCATTTTAATATATTTATGGTAACCTACTGTCAATTTGTTAAAGAAAGCACCTCTGCTTAACTACGAGAAGAAAAAAGTGCAAGCAGTTCAAGCTTCATCGATGGAATGAAGTGTACCTTTTTTATGGGGTGAAGCTAAAATTGATGCTCAAATTGTAGGCTGCTGACTAAATCGATTTTAATTGGTTCAATATGCATATATGTTTACTACTATTCAATTATGTATGCTACACTTGATTACCGAATTAGCTCCAATCTATAGTATGTACCAATAATTTTTTAGCAAATCGGAGTACATTTATAGAGCTGATGAAATTGGCACTGCGGCATCATATTTTAATTGCAAAAGTTAGCTGCACCAATTAGAGGAAACCTGTATGATGACAGAAACCTTATCTATCAAAAAACAAGATTTATTTGTTTATCAATATAATAAATACGCAGTAATATTGTTAGTACTAACGTTATCTTAAAGGCTCACTGGTTCATCATATGGGAGATCACGAGTAAGCTTAGGCAAGCTACTAAAAATCGGATCCCCTTTCAAAAGGGAAGACCTTTAATTATATACTCACTGAATTCTATAGGTTCATTGGTGCAAAATAATGGATAATTTAGCAGTACTTAGGAATCCTAGGCCATTACATGGTATTCAGAAAAGTCATAGAAACTTGTATCTTGGCTACAGGAATATTTGCAAACTAGTAGCAATTAGCATAATACAAAAGAGATGCTGTATAATGGGTTCGAGCAATGATAAAAATTAGTAACAATATGGTGGTTTAGGGGCAAGGTAGCTGATAATGAATTATTGACCAAGTTTATACTGGCAAGAAAGCGAGGCAAATCAACTTTAATTTGTTTTATAGAGCTTGCACCAGCAAAGTTCAAGAGAATTGATGGTAACTTAAAATGAGGGTAAGTCAAAAAGTAAAGGCAAATTTTTAAAAAGGAACTTTTTATTGTAAAAACAAAATGACAAGTAACATCATTTCTCTATATAATCTCCCTCAATTTCTATGCACTTGGTCCATCTCTTGACAAGCTTTTTAATTCTGTCCTGGAAGAAGATTTGTGGCATCATGCACAGCCACTCACGCACCACCTCCACAACCTCATTATCTGACAAAAATTTGGATTCATGCAGGTGCTCCTTTATTGGACCAAAAAGGTGAAAATCACTTGGAGATAGTTCAGGACTGTATGGCAGATGCTCCAGCAGCTCAAAACCAAGATCTTAAATGCACTGGATCATTTTCCCTGAAGTATGAGGATGGGCATTGTCCTGAAGCAAAAGCACACCTTATGAAAGTTTTCCTTGCCTCTTTGTTTTGATTTTGGGTTTCAGAACTCACAGTAGCTCACAATAGCTGTTACTATTCACTGTTTGACCTTTAGAAGTGTAATGATTTAGAAGAGAATCTTTTTATATTCCAAAACACTGTCATCATCAACTTTCCTACAGAAACTTGTCTTTTGAACTTTTTTTCTGTAGGTGAGGATGGATGTTTCCACACCATACTCTGCCACTTACTCTGTGGTTTGAAGTGATGGACCCATATCTTATCAACAGTTACTATACAACTGAGAAACTCTTCTCCTTCCTCTTCTAAATGCCTTAAATGTGATTTAAAAATTTCCAAACATCTCTGTTTGTGCTGGTCTATCAGTCAAGGTGGTACCCAATAAGCACACACTTTGCAATAATTTAGTGATTTGTGGATGATTGCAACTGCTGAACCATGGCTAATATTTAATGCATGCACAATATCATCAATTTTGACACAATGATCATCATGAATCATTCTCTCAACTGTCTTGATGTTCTTGTCCATCTTCAAAGTGGATGGCCTACCTGAACACTCTTCATCGCAGATAGATACATGACCATTTTTAAAGTGATTTATCCACTCATAAATTTTGCATTCACTAAGACAGCTCTCACCATACTGCTGCTGCATTCTGCAAATAATATCCGCAGGTTTAGTCCCTTCAGAGTGCAGAAAATGTACCATTCCCCTCATTTCTTCCCTGGTACACATGGACAATGAGGCACTCATAATAAAATGCCCTTTACACTATGAATGGAGTTGAGCACTGAAACAACACAGCTAAAGAACAAAAAACTTTGAGGTTATGATATGTCATTGTTTAGTAAGTGCTGCCATCCATTGCAGCAGGGAAAATTAAATTTGCCTTTGCTCTTTGACTTACCCTCATAATACTAGAAAACAGGGGCCTGGAGCAAGGTTGTTGCAAATCCAATATGACTGAATGATAATCATGGGACTGCTAGGGTATATTGGGAAGAATCTTCTGAAAATGATATCAGTTACAATTTAAAGAGTGCCTTGAGACGAGGCAATATTGGGATAAAATGGGTTTATTATTGGATCACCTCTAAATAAGGCAATAAGGCAATGTCAACATTTGACAAATACAAATTAAATCGCCTACAATTAGGGTGATAGAGAATTAAAGAATAACAAGCCAAAGCAAGGAGAATCGGTGGAACAGAATAGTCCAAGCTATGAGAGTGGTATCATCCAAAGCTGCTGTATATAAGCGAGATGGGCAATTAAGAAAGGGTTGTTGTTAAATAGTTGAGAGTAAGTAAAACAGTGAGGGTCCGCTGTATTTATTATATTTAATCAAAGAGATTTGTGGGAGCAAGTGCTCCATATTTATTAAAATATTTATTCTAATTATTTTAAGGATGACAATCATCACATCATTGGTCCTAATTGCTCAGTGGGTCAAACCCTCTGCAAAAAGACCTACGGCGTATCTCTTATATCCCATTAATTTTATAATAGTGGTGCTCACTACAGGGGGCCCTTTGATCAGTTATAAAAATAATAAAAACTCAGTTGCCTGCTGTCAGCGCTACAGTTCTTTGGACTGGCGCTAGGGTTCACGGTGGCTCAAAGCTGGAAAATTTGGAAAGAGCGCCAAGGAGGAAACGGGAAAATGGGTTAGAATACCAAATATTTTATTAAACTAAAAGGCCTCAATATTTATAGGGTGCATTGGGACTCGGTGCCTTTGGGATCATCAGGGCCTCATCTGTTCAGGATCTTTACTGATCTTCCAGAATGGCCTCCTCCTGGGCGTCCTTAATGGATAGCGTCGCTCACCTGACTGAATGGGTGGAAATGCCGCCCCAAGTGACTCAGGAATAGGGGAGGAGGATCCTAAAATAGATTTAGTTCAGGTAGGTTTGACAACTGATTTGGCATGGCCTGATTAGGAAGAAGGGAATTTGGTTCAATTTCTATCTCAAATCCTGACAAGGCCCCTCAAGATCCTGTCGGAGGGGGTTTATGGCTGGAGGAACTGACCATGCACCTGATTTACTACAGTCCCTTGATTGATGTCAGCAATAAAGTACTCAGACTTCACCTTATGTATGATTTTGTAGGGTCCAGACCAAAGTATGTCAAGGTTATTCTGTCAGCCTCCAGGTCGATGATGATAAAAAAGAACGAGGTCACCTAATTGAAAATCTAGTAAGGAGGGTCATCTGAGATTTGATCAGGATGTCTCTCTTCCAGTGGTGGTGATAAAACCTTGAGTGGCTTGGGCTTTGAGCCTGAAAATTTCATCAGCTAGAGCCCTCATAGTTAAATCAGAGTTTTCAGGGGTGGAGGCTTTGAGCAGGGGCTGGACGCTACTGGGTAGTTGAGGTGCCCGCCCATATAGGGCTTTGAATGGGGACATCTTGATGAAACGGTGATAGCTTACCCGGTAGGCAAGCAAGGCGCTGGGCAGATAATGGTTTTAATGGGCAGGATCTGAGGCAGCTAACTTCTGGAGGACGGAAACAAGAGTTCTGTTAGTGCGTTCTCCTGCCCCATTAGTAGAAGGGTGGTAGAGGGAAGCAAAACTCTGAATAGTGCCAATTAACGAAGTTAGTTCTTGTACTACCTTGGAGGTGAAGTTCAACCCATTGTCCAAAAGTAAGGTCTGGGGGCACCCATGCTGGGTGAAAATGGAGCGAACAAGAAAAAGAGCAGTAGCCTTAGCGGTGGCTGCAGGGACTGAGATCGCCTCAACCTACTTAGTTAAGTGGTCTATAGCTAGGATAATATACTTGTAGCCATGCAGCCCAGTGGGAAGGGGACCCACCATGTCAATACTAATGACATTGAAAGGTTTGGTCGGTGTAACAACTGAGTGCTGATATTGAGGGTTGGCCTGGTCTTGGTATCGGCAGGTCATACAAGCTACCAGAACCTCTTGGATGGTTTCTACCATTTGGTCCCAGTAGCAGCGTGACTTCAGCCACTCATGGGTCTTCTTAACTGCACCGTGTCCCACAGTAGAATGGCCTTCCAGGATAACATCAGTTTGAGAGGAGGGTCAGATATAGGGAAGCCACTTCTTGTTGACTTTCTTATAGAGCAGCCCATCCTTGATTTGAGTGTCTTGAGTCATTCGGCAGAGTTTGGCCTGAACCTTGGGAGTTTCCAGTTCCCATCATTTGGGCTGTCCTATCAGGTCGTAGAGCCAATCTTCCTCTGGGGTCAGAAATGCTAATACTGGCATCCTGGAGAGGGCGTCAGCATTCTGGTGTATAGTGCCAGTGCGGTGGATGATGGTAAAATCATAGCTTTGCAGTTGTAGGGCCCATCCTGGCTAACTGACCATTGGGGTCTTTCATTTGTTGAAGCCACCAGAGTGAAGAGTGGTCTGTAATAATAGTAAAATGATTATCATAGAGGTAGGGCCAGAAATGCTTGATGGTTAAGAGGATAGCTAGACACTCCCTATCAGTAATGCTGTAGTTATGCTTGGCCTTACTTAGCATCTTACTAAAATAAGCCACGGGGTGCTCGACCTGGTCCTCATTGTGTTGAGCCAGGATAGCTCCAACGGTGACATCACTTGCATCTGTGAACAACAAGAAAGGTTGGTCAAAGCGAGGCTAAATTAAAACAGGTTATTACATAAGGCTGTACGTAAAGCGTTGAAAGCCTGTTCCTGTTCAGGTCACCACTCAATGGTACATTCTTTTGTAGGAGGTATAACAGCAGCTCAGCTAGGTTGGCAAACTGCGGGATGAACTGACGGTAATAGCCCACCATGCCTAGTAAGATTGAATATCTCATAGGCTTTGGGGGCACAACATCTTTTCTATGGCGTCGACTTTGTTAGGTATAGGTTGGATGCCACGCTTGGAGACCTTGTGTCCTAGAAACTCTAGCTCAGGCTGGAAGAAAGAGCACTTTGAGAGCTTGATCTTTATGATAGCCTTCCTGAGATGCTCAAAGACTTCCTTGAGATGCTCTACATGTCCATTAAAGGTTTGAAAAAAAATGTTAATGTCATCCAGGTAGATGAGGACACATGAGAGCTTCAAGTCCCCAAGGATCCCATCCATGGCATGCTGGAACAAGACCAGGGCGTTACAGAGGCCTTGGGGCATCCGGGTGGGCTCAAATAGCCCCTCATGGGCGATTAGAGTGCACTTGGCTCAGTCTTTGGGGGCGAGCTTGGCCTGCCAATACCCGCTGGTGGGTCTATTGCTGAGAAGTACTGGGAAACAGCAAGCAGATGAAGAGAATCATCAATCCGGGGTAGGGGATAACTGTCCTTCTTGGTGATGGAATTGAGTCATCGATAATCCATCACCACCCGGTGCTTGCCATCCTTCTTTTGGACCATCAGGAGAGGGGAGGCCCAAGGACTACGCGAAGGGACCAAGAGCCCAGCGTCAAGCAGCTGTTTGAGTTCCACCATAACCTGGGCCTCTTCAACCTTTCTCTTTTGGTAAGGCTGGGACCAAAAAGGGGGCGTCCCCAGTTTCTACATGGTGGAGGACTCCATTCAATCTTACAAAATCATAGGTTGAAGTTGAGAATAGCTTCGTGATTGTCATGCATGAAGAAGGAGGTAGCGTCGTAGAAGTTTATAATGTAGGAATGTAAATTTTGGGTGAGCCCTAGTTGCCAGGAGACCTCCTGATGGTGTAATCTGACTAACTGGAGGAGGTGATGGATAGTGGGGTGGACAAAGTTACAAAGGTAGCATTCAGGCCTCAGGGTATACTCCCCAGTTTGCAATACAGCTGAGGCGTAGAGGTCCCACATCATGGAAGGTACAGAGGAGGCGCAGGAGCGGCTGGAGTGGGCGCCCTCAGAGTAGATGTCATTTATTAATTGTAGAACAACATCGTTGATATTCTCATACTGGAGTTGGTATTAGCTCCCATCTAGGGAGGAAAGCGAGAGTTGAAAGGCGGCACAAAATTCTAGCCTCTCCAGCTGTGAGGGCGGCATTGTGTACTGCGAGGTACTAACCCATTGTGTAACGCTCCTTGATTAACCAGTCATTTGGTCGTCAGGGCTGCTATTGGTTTCAAATTTTTGTGATAGACGTTTTCACTAAGGACAGCTCAGAGCCCCCTGTAGTGAGCACCACTTCTGTTGGCACTACAGTTCTTTGTACTGGTGCTGGGGTTCATGGTGGCTCAAAGCTGGAAAATTTGGAAAGAGTGCTGAGAAGAAAAAGGGAAAACGGGCTAGAATACCAAATATTCCATTAAACTAAAAGGCCTCAATATTTATAGGGTGCATTGGGACTCGGTGCCTTTGGGATCATCAGGGCCTCATCTGTTCAGGATCTTTACTGATCTTCCAGAATGGCCTCCTCATGGGCGTCCTTAATGGATAGCGTCGCTCACCTGACTGAATGGGTGGAAATGACGCCCCACGTGACTCAGGAATAGGGGAGGAGGATCCTGAAATAGATTTAGCTCAGGTAGGTTTGATGACTGACTCAGAACGTCCTGATTTGAAGAAGGGAATTTGATTTGATTTCTATCTCGAATCCTGACACCTGCTATGTCACAGTCTAGTTTCTTTAATAAAGGAATCTGCACAACATTCTGGGCTCATTGCATATGAGAAATTGAAACTTGCATTGGACACTGTGCTCAAAAGACAAGATGAGCTGCTCCAGTAAGTTTTCAGTGAAAAGCTGCCGCCATTTGATCGTGAAGGAAATAATCATGGGTTCTTTTGACAATTTGAGCTTGCAACTGAAGGAACCTCGGACTGGTGAAGGGCAAAAATATCGATCTCATCCTTGGATGTCAGAAGTGCTGTCAAGTTGTTTGTTACCTTCCAGATAGTTCCATTACATACCAAGAAGTTAAGGAGATGGTGCTGGTGTTGTTCAACTGAACTGCAAAGATGTTGCAGCGGAAAGCCAAGTTCTTGACCATCAGGCTTCAGTGAAATGAGACCCTCATTACATTTGCTGAGCAATTTATGGCGGAAGCCATGTGTTGATTGAGGAAGGGATTTTATCTGAAGTTGATGTGTGCATTGCTATGTCCACTGCGGCGAAGCCATACCCTGAGATTTACAACGTCATGACCTCATTGTTGGAGGAAAAAGTACTTCTTTTTAAGCTTATTCAGTTTGTACGTTGCTTAGCTGTAACTTTCCTCCACCCAACATTAAACAGATTCAGACTGTCGCCATTGCTGACCCTAATCATGTAGGGGAATCAACCAGTCAGTGCAGGTTCCACCAAGTTACTCACCGCAGTCCAACATCCATCTCATATCTGCTGATCAACAACTGACCAACTACTGCTTTGGCCCCAATTACATTGATCAATAGCAGGCGTTCTACCTATATGGGTCTGGTTATGCTGATCATCTTTGGTATACCCTTCCGAGTGGGCCAACTTATATTAAGCACAGATGTAGGACCTATGGAAGAAGTTGTTTTAATTGCGGTCGCACTGGGCACATGGGACGATGGTGCCCTAATTGATAGATCCCTTAAATACAACATGATCTAAGTTATCAATGAAAAGTCAGAGCGGAGTAGAGATGGGACTTTCTACTTATGTTATATCGAATTCATATGTCCCACCTGAATATACTGCATTAATTGAAGCCTCCCGGTATGAAAATACCTTCTCTACCAACAGTCAGTTGGGGGAGTACATGTGCTGCCTCAAACACAAGTCCACAAAACGGCGGACACAAGGTTTCTAGAGCAGCCAAAACCTTACGCTTGTCAAATGTTTGACCAAAGTCCATCAGACTAGTTAGAACTGTTCACAGATATGTTGTCTTTAAGAGGAGTAGAGGTCGCCCTTCCAGTGAATGCTATTATAACAGAGTACCCTACAGTTGGTGAGGGTATTATAAGTTTCCTGGGAAACTGTGAACTGCTGAATGTACACATAGTAAATAGCCAGCATTCAACTTACTTGGAGTGTACTTACTGTGACATTGTGGTAGCCAAGACCTGAGTACAAGTGATAATTGATATGGGCGCTCCTGTTAACATTGTCTCCACTAAGTTGGTGGCGAAGTTATCTTTAAAACCTGATATAGACCACTGGATGGTGTATGGGACTGCTGGAGTGGAAACCACAGTCTCTGAAAGAGCGTATAGCGCGCTTCCCTTGAAGTTTGGATCCATTGTTGTGGTGGCTCCAGCGTTAGTATTGCCAAATAGCAACTACAATCTTTTGATTGGGACTGCTTTTATGTGACACAATGGGGCTGTCATTGACATGATGGAAGAGACCCTCGCTATTTTTGGGACAGCGGATACCAATTTATTTTACCTCCAGCAGAGTGCCAAAGGGTTCAGTTCATTGGGACAAATCAACCTTGCCTACAGCGATGGTGTGATTACAGTGCGCTATCATCAATCTAAGGGAAAACTCAGGCCCTTCCCTATCAGATATATGGATATCAGGGGCTACCGCTTAGAGCAGCTGGAGCTATATCCATTCCCTCTGGACACCAAGTAATAGTAGACACTGAGTTAGAGGTGGAAGTTCCAGCTGGGCTCTATGGGGAGATCATTGGGCCTTATCAGCAATTGCGACTTGAGCCCCACATGGCTCCAGGCATCATACTTCTGGGCCATGGGGAGATTAAGATATTGACAGCAAATTTTCAGAACAGACCAATCCGAATCCGCCGGCATCAGATTATAGAATATTTACATCTGAACCCAGTTGAGGAGATTGACCAGGTTCACGAGTTTGGTTCTTTGGATGAATTTGGTCTGTTCATCGAGCCACCTCCCAGTGTAATGATGGTTGTGCCACGGGAGAATTTAATAGAGTTATCAGAAGATCAGAAGGATTGGGTGGAAGCTTTATTTAAAAAATATAAAGAGGTTTTTTGGTTGATGATCATGATTTGGGGTGTGCCCAGGGGGTTGTTCATTAACTAAACACTGGGGATCATCCCCCATCAGGTCTTGGCCAATCCGCCAATCAAGGGCAGCTGAAGAAGTCGTCACTGAGGATATTGAAAAGCTGCTAGAGCAGGGAATGCTTAAACCATCTAAGAGTCTGTAGGCTTCACCTTTCTTAGTTGTTAAAAAGAAGGATAGTACTAACCACATATTAATCAACTACTGGAAGCTCAATATTGTCACCAAAAAAGACTCATACTCTCTGCCACATATTGATGATGTGCTGGATAGGTTAGGTGGAGCTTGCTACTTCTTGGCAATAGATTTGATATCCAGTTATTTGCAAATTGAGTTGCCCTCGGAAGAACAAGCATAATGAACTGTAATTACATCAAAAGGGCTTTTCCAACCAACTCATATGCCGCAAGGGCTATGTAATGCCCCAGCTACTTTCTAACGAGCAATGGACACCATTATGGGCAATCTGAAGCTGTCATGTGTACTCATGTACCTTGGTGATATTAATTTCTTCTCTCACATGCTCACTGAACACCTTACCCATTTAAAAAAGGTATTTCGCTAATTGGCTGAGGCCAATATTAAGATCAAGCCCTGGAAATGCCACTTCCTCAAGGATCAGCTGAAGTACCTCATTTTTGTGTTGGATGCAACAGGGCTAAGACCCCAACCTGCCAAGGTGGAGGCTATCCAGAAGATGACTAAGCCAGTTAGTAAGTGGGACATTCAGGTGTTTTTGGGGATGATGGGCTATTACCAACGCTTTATACCCAATTTAAGTTGAATTGGAGGTCCACTGTTTGAGCTACTAAAGAAGAATACCATGTTCAAATGGACGGAATGGCGCCAATGTGCCTTTGATACACTTCAAACGGCGCTAATTAGTGCGCCCAAGTTATGCTACCCTAATTTTGATAAGGAATTTATAGTGCAGATTGATGCATCACTTTCCGCTTTTGGGGTGGTCCTGTCTCAGAAGGACAATGAGGGGGAGGAGCACCCCGTGGCATACTGTAGTTGTAGCTTGAATTGCCATGAGCAAAAGTACACTGTAACCGAGTGGGAGTGCTTAGTGGTGATTTATGCATATAAGAAGTTTTGAGTGTATTTACAAAAAGTAAAGTTTAAGGTTTTAATGGATCATGCATCATTGCGCTGATTGCAGAATTTGAAAGAGCCTGAGGGGCGGCTAGCCCAGTGGGCTCTTAAGCTGCAAGCTTATGACTTCAAAATTCTTCATCAACCAGGAGCAAAACAACAAAATGTTAATTGCTTATCAAGGTTGCCAACACTTTGTGTAACAATCAATGATCGTACATGAATCTCATAAGGTTGGGAATTATGAGTTTTGCATGCATCAATAGTTGCAGTTCCATTATTCCAAGTAGAATTTTCCTATTTGGGTCAATAATGGAATAAATTAAATAAATCGGTTATTTAATTGGTTGTGCATTCTGAGGTTCCCCTCCATTTCTCCGTCAAGTTGCCTGGATGCCATCAATTCTGGAGGCTTTTGCGCCCCTCATTACCCACAATTCATTTAGCCTTTTTTGGAAAAGTATATCAAAGCGAGGTCAGCCCCATTGGACCTCACTTTGGAATTCTATTCTGACTTCGAGTCTACTCCCAATAAAGGCTGCTATTTGCTGAATTTGATTTATTTATTTATTTTTATTTAAAATAGGATTGGGGGTGCGGATGGCAGTGATATGAGGAGGAGAGGAAAGGGGGTGGACGCGCCAGGATCCTTTTGAGAGTGGCCTTGCCCTGGTGAGAGGGGAAGGAGCCAGAGTAGCCTGAGGCAACAGAGGCTGGTTGATTGCACCTCAGCTGGGTAACCCCAAGGCGACAGAGGCTGTAGGGATGCACCTCAGCCCGGGGGCCCAAGGCGACAGAGGCCAGTGCACCACACCTCAGCCTGGTATGCCCGCAAGGCCGTCCATTTGACAGGACCATTCAGAGTTGGTACGGCCACATATGGGGGTGGTGGTTTAGGGCTGGTGGCGGGCTGGGCCATGGGAGCCCCGTCCATTACAAATTGCAGTTACAGAGGATTTAAGTGACATAATATTTGATAAAATGCTCAGCGGAAAGTATGTTGATGAACCGCCCCAAGTGATTAAAGCATTGAATGACATGCAAACAAATACCTTTCAACGAAATGGGGAATTGTATAAGTGGATCAGCAATTCTACGGTGAATTTTCTGTGACCTTCAGCACGGCTGGGAATTATTATGAGCACCCACAAGGCAATCAGACATGGTGGGGTGCGCAAGACAATGGAGGTGTTGTGCCCACAGTACTATTGGGAAAGCATAAACTTCAATGTTCTTGAAACCATTTCCTGTTGCCATCAGTGCCAAGTGGAGAAGCCATTCCGCCATAAGAAATTGTACCAGGTAGTGAAACCACATTTTTCTTGACATACAGTTTCCCTTGATGTCATTTAGTCCTTACAAACAGGAGCTAACCATTGTAAGTAAGTTATGGTGGCTATCAACCACTTGATCCGGTGGGTCAAAGTGAGGGCAATATAGGATTTGGGGGAGTTACAGTGGCCAAGTTCATAATGGAATGCATTATTCAGTGCCACGGCTGCCCTCAGTTCATTCTCACTGATAACAGAACCAACTTTACCTCGCACATCCTCCTTAAAATGAATGAGCATATGGGTATCCACAGAGTTCTGATGACCTCATACCACCTTAAGTCTAATGGAATGATCGAATGGGTGAATGGAACTTTGGTGAATATACTATAAAAATTAGTAATCGATTGACCTTCTGATTGGAGTTCTCTTCATTCCCCTGCCATGTTTGCCTATAACATTAGTTATCATTCTGCCACGAGGAAGAGTCCCTTCCAACTACTATACAGCCAACACCCAGCCCTTCTGGCATTAATTTATTTTTGTGTAGAAGATACCAATGGAATAGAACCCCACCACTACTTGACTAACCTCGCAAACATTCTGATCAAACTGCAAACTAAAGCATATTCCTTCATCTTAGCCAAGAAGATCAGGAATCAGGCTGCTGATCAGGTATGCCATAGTGGGCTGGCAGCATTCAAGGAAAGCGATATGGTTCTCTTCCATAAACAACATGGATTTGAGAAGAAACACAAGCTGGCCAGTATCTGAATTGGTACGTTCAGGTATTAGAGAAAACTGAGGTCAATGCATATACCATCAAGGATCCTGCAAGTGGTCAGATCATTAACTGAGTACATGCAAAGTTCCTCTGACCATACAAAAAATAGGAGCCTTATCTTCCAGTCAAGGAGGGGGTAATGTCACAATTCCGATACAACTGGACAATAATTGTGGGACTTCTAGGGCGGATCAGGAAGAATCCTCTGAAAATGATATCAATTACAATTATTTGAGTGCCTTGAGACGAGGCAATATTGGGATAAAATGGGTTTATTATTGGATCACCTCTAAATAAGGCAATAAGGCAATGTCAACATTTGTCAAATACAAATTAAATCGCCTACAATTAGGGTGATAGGGAATTAAAGAATAACAAGCCAAAGCAAGGAGAATCGGTGGAACAGAATAGTCCAAGCTATGAGAGTGGTATCATCCAAAGCTGCTGTATATAAGCGAGATGGGCAATTAAGAAAGGGTTGTTGTTAAGTAGTTGAGAGTAAGCAAAACAGCAAGGGTCCGCTGTATTTATTATATTGAATAAAAGAGATTTGTGGGAGCAAGTGCTTCATAATTATTAAAATGTTTACTCTGAAATTTTAAGGAATATGATCATCACATTAGTCCTAATTGCTCAGTGGGTCAAACCCTGTGCAAAAAGTCCTACAGCATATCTCTTATATACCGCCGATTTTATAACAAAGGTAATTAATAGTGAATCAATACTACAATTTGACATTGATGAAGGGGTGTGATAATTGACAGTAACTTATATATCATGAGTTGATTCTGATTTGGGGCAAGGTATATAAAACAAAAGCCTCTCAATAACAATTAATTCTATCTAAATAAATATTGTGTTTTCCAGATATAGTTATAACAACCCTAAACAAGAGGTATGATCTTTGATCTATATTTTATATAAAAAGTATGAAGAGTCACAAATACTTCACAAGGTGTAATGCAGGATCATTGCAGATGCCCTGTTTAGCTTTTTAAATAAGCAATCCTCAGATATAATAGAGAGGATATCATTATTATAAATTAAGTGCAAAGGTGGCTATAACGTTAACCAAATAAAGCAAAATAGTATGAGCACTAAAAAGTCTACTTTGCAATGTTTCCTAAAAAAGTGTTGATAGTTTCTTTATAGGGTTTTATAGAAAGTTAAAAAATATGTGAAAACAAAGGAACTGGTGAAAAATTCTTATATAAAAATTAGTCAGGTCAACAATTATACATGTGCTCAATCTCCTCATCATTATAGTTGGAGGTTGAGTATCAAAAATTTATTATAGTTTAATGATAGATAAGCGATTATTATATCTATCCAATTCTAGATATAAGTCAAAATGCAGTCCTTAATGATTATTGAGCTTTACAAAAACTATTATTCGATATTTTGAGAAAAGTTACCATCAAAGATTCAGGCTGTTCAACTCTAATTCAGTAAAACCACAAATTTTTCTAAATTTATATTTTTACTTCTCAAAGACATTTTTACTTAAATCAGAATAACCATATAAAAGCATCCTCTATTTTATCTCTAGTCCATATCTATCCACAATATAATATTAATAACCTAATTTAAGCCTTTTAAATTAAATTGAATAGTTATTGAATGTGCACCACATGATGTCGGGATCCTTAATGTTATTGGAACCTTGGGTAAGGAAACATGGTAACAATAAGAAGAAGGAAGAAATATCCTAAGTGGAATAAAATCTACCATATAAGTGGAATCAGCACATAATCTCCAGTAATGTTCTAACGGAGTAAAACAACCAAGAATTAATTTTACATAAGGTAACAGGTTCCATGAGGTAAATAACAGGGAAACCATCAGGAGCAGGATCAGTGAAGGAGGGACCAGATCCTACCTTATGGCCCCTACTGAACTTTGGCAAACCCCAAAGCAAGGCTAAAAAGCAATAATATTGGTATGGGTTAGCATTGTAAGATAGAGTATCATCAGTGCTACAATAATATAAATTAATTTCTTTCTTTCTTGAAGCAGAAAGCCTTGCTGAGATAGTAATCAAAAAAGTGTATTTGATTGCTTATAAACCATATTAAATAATAATTAATGGGCCTTAAATCTTATTCCAAGCTCTAAAATCACTGTATACACATTCATGTTTTAGTGAAATATTGTTTTCAGTTAACTGATAGATCATTTTTATAGAGATTATGACCTCCTTTTTTGCTCCTTTTTCACACCTTACTGAGCCATTGACATTGAACTTTTGGCCTAAGAGTTGGAGCAAAAATGTGACAGCAAATAAGAAGACAAACCCTTTTGCATATAAGAATCTTCTGCTATACAAATTTAGGCAGCCAACTTTTCAAAAAAATTTTAGAGCTTAATTTTTATATAAAGAGTTTTTAGACTTTTAATTCTAACTGGTAAGCTATCCCTAGTCTCTCATCGAGTAAGTAAAGCATATGTTGGAAAGTTTCTATGACTGGATGATACACTAACCCTATAGCGGATTGGAGGGGAATCAGGATGAGTCTCGAGATTGATGAAAAGAGGTATGCAAGTAATAGTTGATTGATATGTCAACCAATTGGTGATAATGGGGGAATTACGCTGAGATTTGATAAGTGAGAGTTTCAAATATAAGGTGAAAACAAATAGAAGACACCAAGCTGAGGATGCATCCAGCTTGGGGAATCGAGATATAAAAAGTTACATGGAGGATTGAAGGGGGACTTGGTTCAGAAATTGGGTTGTTGCAGAGATGTATGCATATTAAGTAAAATAATAAGGGTCAAAATAAGGGGCGATAGCTCCGTGTAAAAGTTTATTAGTTTTTATTAAGAATTGACGATCTTCATATCATCTAATTTAGTTGCCCAGTGGCTAATACCCTGTGCAAACTGACTCAGCAGAATCAAGACTCTACGCCAAAAATTAACAGTGGTTCTCACTACAAGGGGCCATTGGTCAACTATAGTTATTTGACGCTGTAAAACAATGATGAGCACTCATTTGTTATATCACCATTCTATAGGATTCCGCGCTCATCATACGGAAGAAGCATGGGAGCATCTGATAATGAACCAATATTATTCACTGTGACAGAACTGGGTAATGATGAAGTTATGATCAATCTGCAACTAGAAAACTGCCCTTAGCTGACAGCCAACCAACTAGGGCGCTCCACAAATGTGACCCCTCAGCAGCTGTGGAATATTATGGAGTGGCTGTTATGCAGGTATTGATTATACAAGGATGAGGCGGGGAGTATGCCTTGAGTCTGTTTTATAACCAACGCGATCAAAAAATCGCTATGCCATGTACATGTCCTATCTGGATGCAACTACAACGGGGTTGACTCACCACCTTGGTACCCGCAGAATTGAGTAGTATCTAGTTGCATATGTGCAACCATCTATTTGACAACTACTGCAACTATTGGCTCACCACAATAAAGAAATTGGAGATGTGATGTGATTCTCTCAAGCACAGCAAAACGATATTCGCCTCATGCTCAACCACCTCAATCACTTTTTTTGGAGGTATAAGGGGCGCTTGGGCAAATGGACCACCGTGTTGAGAACATCTGCCATCGATTGGACATGTTGGTACCCTAGTTGAATCTTGAGTTATCTTGGGTAATCAACAAACTGTTGGATTGGCATGACTTATCAACATAATGGATTTGGAATGGCACAACATGGGGACACAATAATGAGCGCTTTATGATGGATTTAACTGAATGGGCAGAAGCACTCGAAGCTGTTGTTGCTCAGCTAAAAGAAAAAATAACACTGGTGGAACAGCAAGTGGTGGATCAAGTTGGTTTCATATCAGCTGAAGTAAGCCAACTTTGTATCAAATGGAGTAGCCAGCAAACAGCTGATAACGAGCTTATCCCTTGGTCAACCTCCCCCAAATATCTTTAGCTAGTCCGTCAGGTTACACAATTAGAAGCCGTTAGTCATGATGAGTGGCGTCAAGTTTTCCCTCTTCCAATCCATGAGACATGGGAGCATGCTGACATACAAGAACGACTTAATACCCTTTGATGGGCCAAAAGGGATTAGTATGGGAACAAGACGCTCTTTTTACCCAGATAAACTATGCTAATCAACAAGCGGATAATGCTAGCCAACAGCACGCCCATATGTAGAATACAATTGGAAACGTCCTCTTGCGCCTATAATAAGTGGAGCTGCAGTTGCACGAGGAGTGGGAATATCGTCAGGAGTTTCAATATCAATATGCAACACTGCAATGGGAATTCCGGGATGGATGGTGTAGATGTTATTTAGTTAAATTGGAGCAGATGATTAATGAGCATTTTGTGGAGTATGCTGGAGCTGGGGAGAATGGTGCAGTTAGTGGCAATTTGGGATATGAACGCTATGGATCTGCTAAAGAATATCCTTCAGGCGCTGGAATGTATACCCCGTGTGACTCTACTCCCTTCGAGTTCATTACACTGGATTCAAGCTCAATTGGCCGGGTGTACAATAATTCACAATGGGGTGGATCCCTTAGTCACTCCAGAACCAATCCACATGATTTCTTGTTGCAGAAGCCTGGAGCAAGGCGACGCTGTGCAAATTGAAAAATTACCTCCTTTCAGTCATAACAGTTATCTACACGGTTATTTTAAGCGATTTGAATTTGCCATGGAAGGAGTTTCTGATCAAAGGAAAGCGAAACTGTTACTGTCTTCTCTTGATATGGACAGCGCTGATCAAGTTACTTGCTACCTTCCAAACAGCTCAGCATCCTATGAAGAAATTATGGCGATTGTTCTCCAGCTATTCAGGGGTGCAACCAAGATGGCCCAACAGAAAGCTGACTTCCTGACTATAAAATTTCACCAAAACGAGACCCTGTCAGATTTTGCTGAACGTTTCTCAGCAGAAGCACATGTACTAATTGGAGCTAACATTTCATCCGCTGAGGTTTTTGGTATAACAATGTCGGTGGCCATCAAACCATATTGGGAACTATATAATGTTATGTCTCATGTTTTGGAGGGAGATGCAGGACTTATTTGAATTGTAAATACCTTACGTCAACTCTCCGCCATGATCAGTGCCCTATATAGCCCAAGAACCTTATGCTATCCCCACACCAAAGAGTTCAGAGTATGGACTACAGCGACTAAGCTATCAACTGACTGAACATAATCGTTCATCATACAGATCTGCAAATATTTTTTGGCCTAGTTACAATCTGCTGGTTTATTCACAACCTTGGAAATATACCATTAATTCTCACACTGGTCCTTCAGCGCAAACTATATGCATGACCTTTCCTGAATACTTGCTTCCGTGTGGCTGAAGGGGGCATTATGCGGCAAACTGCCCTAGCAAAACACGAGTGTATGCGTTGCCAACTGAGGAAACCCAGCAAGGAAAAGCTCAGGCGGAGTATAGACAGGATGCTCCACCTCCGGTATGTCTAATCACCTGTCCCTGATAATTCCCAAGCTTCTAATTGGGTAGGATTCAGAACTCAATTGTATGAATTGCTATACAAAAGCTTCCATCGGTTATCCCTGCTTCTGTTTCCAAAAGTATAAAATCACCCTTAAGCCCTGAGTTCTGCCAGGACGCGCTGAAGCCATATGCGTGGCAGATCTTGGAACAAACTGGAACAAGTATTGAGGATCCCTTGATGGCTGCTGCTTCTTTGGTAGGAGTCAACATAGCCATTCTGGTGGAAAAAATCATCAATGAGTATCCTCAGGTTGGAAAGAGAATCTCCTCTTTCTTAAGTAACATGAAGCCCTTGGACGTACACGCAATAAACATTGATGGTTCCTCTTACTCAAAATATACTTATTGTGACATTTTCATTCAAAACACGAAATCAGCGCTATCATTGACATAGGAGCCCTTGTGAACATATTCTCTACCTGGTTGGTGGCTAAGCTTCTTCTCAAACTGGATGTGGACCATCGAGTAGTATATGGAACCTCAGGAATGCATAGCACTGTGTCTGAAGGAGCATAAAGTGCGTTGCCCTTACAATTTTTGGTCAGTTCAGGCTTCTGCTCCAGCAGTAGTTCTACCAAACAACAACTATGACATGCTAATCAGTGCAACATTTATGAGGAAATTTGGTGTTGTGATAAATATGGCGGAGAAAACTCTTAATATTTTATGGCAAAAGATTCCCATTTTATTTTACCTCTTGTGGAATCCCAATGGAACTGTTCCGCTCTAGTCAAATCAATCTAGTGTACAGGAATGGAGTAATTTTTTGCGTTATCAATGACTGAAGCGGCAGACCAGGGCCCTCCCCAACAAGATTTATGAGTAATAAAGGGATTCTGCTTCAGGCAGCAAGTGATTTAAACCTCCATCTGGACACCAATGCATAGTAGTATCTGAGCTCAAAATCAATGTCCTTAAAGGGCTTTATGGAGAAATCATGGCTCCTCACCAGCACTCTCAGCTCAAACCACATGTGGCTCCAGGGTTTCTGCTACCTGGGAATGGAGAAGTGAAAGTGATGCTAGCAAATTTACAGAAGGAGACAATAACAATCCAGTGGCACCAAGTGGTGGCTTACTTACACTTTATTCCTATAGAGGAAGTCCACTGTATTCACGATTTCAGCTCCTGGGAGGATCTCAGACTGACGACAAGCTCTCAGCTCAGCGTATTGACCATGGTTTTACAGGAAGTGCTTACTGGATTATCGGCGGAACAACAAGAACAGGCTATGGCGTTATTTGAAAAGTACCAAGATATTTTCTCACATGACAATCATGATTTGGGGTGCGCTCAAGGGGTGGTACATCAGATAAATACAGGGGATCACCCTCCCATTTGATCGCAACCTATTAGACATTCCAAAGCAGCGGAGGAGGTTGTTTCTGACGAGGTGAATAAAATTTATCATGCAGGGGATGCTAGAGCTGTCAAAGAGTCCGTGGGCATCACCAGTGCTCATTGTGAATAAAAAGGATGGCCCAAACCAAGTGATGATTGACTATTGTATACTCAATAACATAATGAAGAAGGATTCTTACCCCCTTTTGTGGATTGATGATGCGTTGGACCTATTGGGAGGAGCGTATTACTTCTCTCCATGGATCTGATCTTGGGGTATTGGCAGATCGAATTGCCAGTAGCGGAAAGAGGAAAAATGCACTATCATTTATTTGAGAGTATAATTCCTGCCAACTTACATAAAATAAAGGTTGTGCAACAGCCCAGCTACATTCCAGCATGCCATGGACACGATTCTAGGTGATTTAATATTGCCTTGCGTTTTAGTTTATCTTGACATTATCAATGTGTTCTTGCGTATGTTTACTGAACACCTCATCCATTTGGAACAAGTGTTTCATCACCTCGCTGCCACTAATATCAAACTTAAGCCTCAGAAGTGCCATTTCTTTTAAAGAACAATTGGAATACTTTGAGTTCGTCATGGATTCAAATGGGCTGAAACTGCAGCTGGCTAAAGTGGAAGCAATAAGCAAGATGACTCACCCAGGTAGTAAGTGGGACATTCAAGTGTTTCTAGGGATGGTCAGGTACTACCGCCGGTACATTCCCAATTTCAGTTGTATTGGGGCCCCACTTTTCGAGTTGTTGAAGAAAAACGCTTCTTTCAATTGGATGGAATGATGCCAGAATGCTTTTGATGTGTTGCGCACCACGTTAGCAAGAACACCCATATTGCAATATCCAACTTTAATAAGCAGTTCATAGTGCAAACGGATGCTTCCCTCCCCACTATAGGGGCAGTATTGTCTCAAAAGGACAATGATGGCGTAGAGCATCACGTCACATTTTGTAGTCAAAGCTTAAAATGTCACGAATGGAACTACACTGATACTGAGTGAGAATATTAAGCAGTCTTCTACGATTACAATTAGTTCCGTATATATCTGCATGGGGTACAATTCCAAGTAGCGATGGACAATGCTTCCTTGTGTTGGTTGCAGAATCTTCGTGAACTGGAAGGGCGACTTGCACGTTGGGCACTGAAGCTTCAAGCATATGATTTTAATAATTGTACACTGTCTGGGAGCAAAACACCAAAATGTGGATTGTCTTTCTCAGCTGCCAACGATCGCTATCACAGAAGATTTAGCTGACATAATGTATGAGAAGATGGTGGTAAACAAATACCAGGATGAGCTGCTGCATGTGATCAAGGTATTAGATGAACCTAGGGTGGAAAATTTCTTACGTGGTGGGAGAGCTATATAAGCGGATTGGTGACACAACGTTGAGTTTCTCCAAACCTTCATCCAGACCTGCGATTATTATGGATGCTCATCAGGCTGTAGGTCACGGAGGATTGTGGAAAACAATGGAGATTTTGCGACCCCAATGCTACTGGGAGAGCATACATTATGACGTATTGGAAATGGTTAGTTGTTGTCATCAGTGTCAGATGGAAAAACTATTCCACAAGAAAACCACCTATCAGCTGGTTAAACCCTGGTTTGCCTGGCACACCGTTTCCATTGATGTAATGGGACCTCTGCCAACTAGCGCCAATTGATACAATTATATTATTGTCGCCATAGATAATCTGACTTGATGGGTGGAGGCCAGGGCCATCAACGATTTGGGCTCAGTTACTACTGCCAAGTTTACTATGGAGTGTGTTATACAGTGACACAGCTGCCTGCAATTCATTTTAATGGATATCAGAACCAATTTCACTTTGCACATTGTGCCAAAGTTAATTGAGTTGATGGCAATCTGTGGGGTTTTGACCACCCCAGATCATCCAGAATCAAATGGAATGGTGGAGCGGGTCAACGGAACCCTAGTGAACATACTCCACAAATTGGTAAAGGATTGGCCATTAGAATGGAGTGCCCTTCTACCTACCTCTGTGTTTGCATATAATATCAGCTATCATTCAACCACTGGTAAGAGCACATTTCAACTGCTGTATGGTCAACATCCAGATCTGCCTGTCTTGCTTTATTCATATGTAGAGGACACTGGTGGTGTGGATCCCCAGAGCTATTTGAAGACTCTTATGGATATGTTGATCAAGCTGCAAACAGAAGCTTACTCTACCAGTTAGGCCAAGAAGATTTGTGATCAGGCAGCTGATCAGAAGAGACAAAGCAGACTTCCGCTGTTTGCTGTAGGGGACCATGTTTTATTCCACGATCAGATAGGCTTTGGGAGGAACAACAAGCTCTCTAGCATCTGTGTTGGTCCATTTGAGATAATTGAGAAGACTGGCATGGATGTCTATACCATCAAGGAACCCATGGGGGTTCAGATCATCAACCGAGTTCATGCAAAGTTCCTTCAAGCCTACAAAGAATGAGAGCATATCATCCAGTCAAAAGGGGGTAATGTCAAGAAGTTGATATGTCTGGACAATATGCTAATCTTATGGCAGATTGGAGGGGGAGTTGGGACGAGTCTCAAGATTGACAAAAAGAGATATGCAAATAATAGTTGATTGATTGTTGACCAAAATGGCAAGAATGGAGGAATTACACCGAGATTCAATATAGGTGAGAGTTTTGAATAAAAGGGGAAAACAAATAGAAGACACCAAGATGAGGATGCATCCAGCTTGGGGAATCAAGATATAAAGAGTTACATGGAGGATTGAAGGGGGACTTGGTTCAGAAATTGGGTTGTTGCAGAGAGGTATGCATATTAAGTAAAATAATAAAAAGTCAAAATATGGGGCAATAGCTCCATGTAAAAGTTTATTTGTTTATATTGATAATCAGCGATCTTCATATTGTCTGATTTGGTTGCCCAGTGGCTAATACCCTGTGAAAACTGACTCAGCAGAATCAAGACTCTACACCAAAAATTAACAGCATATATACGGTAAAGGTTGGCATAACAGTAAATCTATATAGCATAGTTTAAATAAGCCACCATTTTAAAGTATATCCATAAATTTATAAGTAACAGTATAGTCTTTAATTATACCATCTAGTACTAAAAAAAGTATAGTCTTTAATTATAATTTTAGATTTAATTAAGTTAATAGTATTTAAAATGCCATTTTTTGAGATTCTTATATGAATGGCTTTTTATAACTGTTTGTAACTAATCTACCTAACAAATAGAGGTTAGATATTAGTTGATAACTTTACAAAATAAACTTATTAGCTAAGTTCTAAGATATTAACGAGAACACCTAAAGCTAGATATGATCACTTAAAAGTATACTGATTATGGTTGATCAGAGCTTTAATTTCACATATATCATTTAAAATTATTTTATATTTAGATTTTATTATATTTTTGTAGTTTAATTAATACTAAATAGTGTCTCTGATAACTAGAAATTCATATTGCAATTATAAGAAATCTTTTTTAAGTATAAGGGGTAAATGATAATAGTATTAGTTCTATAATTACTTTATTTTTTATATATAGTATTAAATAGTTGTAACAGATATGGTTTTATCTACCATCACATTTCTCTCATATAAGGTCACCATGAATGATATACCAAATATTTGAATTGAGGTAGAAAGCTCCCTAATGTAGTTTATGATAGTAATTATATTTTGAAAAAACTTTTTGAAGAAAAATAAGAGTTAACATCAGCAGCTGCTAACAAAAACCAATCTATTACAAACATGATAGCTACAATTGCACTACTAGATTTAGGGTACAGCTAAGTATTTTCTGCGCCTAGATGAATATAAAAGTTTTAAAATTCAGTCTAAGGCTCACTAATGTACCATTTTCAACCTTGGAAGACTATAAACTTATTAAAAAGCTCATATATATTACTAAAGTCATGTAAACTTACACAAAATCTTATAAGTTCAAGTTTAGACTTCATTTATGTCATTATCACTGTAAAAATTTTCATGCCCAGTATCAAGTATAATAACAATGTTTTGTAAAAGTGTCAAATTGAAAGATCTAAACATTAATGATTAATACAGGCTGCTACCTTGATTTACACCTTTTTATCTAGTTAAGGTCTATTACTTTATTGGTAATCTTAGCCTTAAGTTTTACATATATAACTATAGGCCCCATTATCAGTACAGAAACCCATAAGATAGCCTCAGATTAAATTTTAGTATTTTGGTTAATCACCTATTTTTGAGCTTATAGAATATTTATTGCTCTCTTTATTAGATTAATGACATATAAAAGTTTTAACATATGCTCATTTATGTGGCATCACATAAATGAAAGCTGATGTTCTAATTATATAACAAGTTATCAGAATAGCTAATAAGATCATAATGCAATTTCTACCTTTTCTACTTAGATTTTTTTAAAACTATTATTTTTTATATCATATAAATTACCATATATGATACTGTTGTATCAGATAGCTAAACCTGTTACATCTTTCTTAAATTTAGAATAATTTAATATGAAACCGCATAAACTAAAGTTGAGGATGCTTCTCATATGCTAAGAGAAAGTAAAACTATACTTTAAAGATAGCTAAATGATGATATCACTTTATTATAAAACGTAAAATTGATCATATGAGATTTTAAGAATAATATTAGGTTATAAACACTTTGTATGAGCGTCTGGCCATAATCAATTAAACAGATCTCTAAGATGGAAAAATGGCCTTATTCACTTCTTAAATTGAGTCAAGTAAAATAATATGAATTAGTATAAACTGGATAATTTTTTTCTCAAAAGTGTCTTGAGAATTAGATACACAGAAAATCTGCATGCTCTAGCAAGTTTTAATTATTTACATCATTTAAATTAGATACTTATTTAAGCATATGTTAATACATGATCACATATTAAAACTCATGTAATTTTACTAATGGCTGAACATTTGACTTGAGGTCTGTCATAAAATTAAATATGGATTTCTCCCAATAATATCAGAATTATTGAGTTCAGTTAGTCAGTCGTGATGCCAGCTAATCATTTAATTTAATATTGTTTAATTTTATATTTGCTGATTGATGCAACCCCATTTGGGTGGTTTGAGCTCTTTCAAAGTATTGGGTATTTCCTGATAGTAATGTTATTTAAAGGTCAATACTGGCAACTAATTGCCAGAATGTAAACTTGATTACTAATTGTTGAGTTTAACGAGATCTTAGTTTGATGTTGAATGCTAATTGTGGGTCATTGTGTGATTTTCTGATGGAAAGCTGATGTTTCCATTATTAGACGTCTGATGATGATTTTGCTGCCCCAAATCTGAGTACTGGCAACTAATGCTGAGGATGCACAATTATATCTATAATAAAAATTTATATATATCTTCCCGGCAAATTGTGCTGAGGATGGGTTAAAAATAATATTTGGTGTTTGAGAAAAATGAATTAGGTGGAAATCATTACTGCAGATGAATGACAATTGAATAAAGTTCAGGGTTGGATGGCTGATAGGGTTTGTATAGGCAAACTAACCTAAGTAAAAATAGTCATCATTGCCTCCTAATAAAGATCTCACTCTCACCTATCTTTTATTAGTTATTAGTAATTTTTCAACTAGATTAAGGAAAGATGGAACTGAAGATCCCCAAGGCAGGCGTGGGGTGACGAACCAGGAGTGGCTGATGCTGCCTGCTCCCATACCTCAGCCCTACAAGGAACTCCTTTAACGGAATCCTGGCCAACTGGCCCCCAAAATGAAGGCTGATGGCTGTTAGCCATGAAAGTGGTTCACTGTGGGAGTTCCATAGCCACCCAAGATGAGGGATATCTCACCAGGGCACACCAAAGAGGGGCTGGCGATTGGTCATGAGGGTTAAGGAGCAAGGGGTCAGGCCACCCAGGAGGGGGCTGAGGAACACCAGTGCTGTAACAGTCAATGATTGTACATGGATCTTGTAAGGTTGGGAATTATGAGAATTGGGTATTTTGATGGTTACAATTCCATTATTATAATGCAGTTTACTTAAATAGGTTAATAGCGGGATAATTATTTAAATATTTATTCAAGTTGTTGTCTGTTTTTTTAATGTTTCACCATTCGCCAATCTGTTTCTGGGACACCATTAATTCTGAAGGTTTTTATACGCCTGCTGGGATAATTTCCCATATTCCCAGCTGGCTAGATTACCAGGAACTACTAGGGGATAGATTCCCTAATGTGAGGTGAATTGGAAATCAGTTGAATCTGATTTCAGGGTAACTATGTTTGGGGAATTTTAGGATATCTTCCTGTTCAGATTAATCAGGGATTGATCTGGAAGAATGCTTAAGATCTTGTTAGGCAGAGTTGCCAATGAAATAGGGGCATCTGATAGTGACTAACTATCAGGTGTACCAATTGGGATCAGTCAGGTTTCATTACTGACTGTTTGGGAATGTAAGTAGTAAATTGCTAGGCGAGTGATGCCACCTGCAACTAGCAAATCGATCAATTGATTCAAAACCTACCTTAATGGGTAACAAGTCCCATTATATATGCATGTCACTTGCCAAAAATGGTTGGTTCACTTGGATCGAGAGGAAAATGTTAGATACATTTTCTGACTCTTTCCATTTTAGATCTCGAGGATGCCCAACAACAGAGTCCTAGCCAGGATGGGGAAGACCATCGCTGCTGAGATGATTATTGGTATTAGCACCAATAGCTGCCATTTCATCAAAGAGGTGTCAACTGAGGGTTAGATGACCAAATCCCCCACTATAAATTCCCTAAAATTCACTTATAATAAAAAACAGTTTATACAGTTTATACAGTATACAATAGATATACCAGTGTAGTAAACTCTATCAGCTTTCTTTTTCTATTCTTTCTCAAGGATATTATTACAAGTGTGCGATAATTAGGAGACTCTATAAGGAAAAGAGTAAGAATCTGAGTGGAGATCCAAAGAAGAAGTGGAAACAAATTGGGGATTACTGCTGATTGTGTGTTGAACTGGAGAAGCCATTTATGGAAATCTAAGAGAAGATCAGGTTTTATGGTACAAGGGAACAAATCCCTATTTTGAGACATCACAAGTATCTTGAGTGTAAATACTGGCCGAGCGTTGGGTTGAGAATTAGGACTTCAATTTATCTATGGATAATTGTCATCATACTATTATCAACTGATTATATCAACTATCATATAACATGGACGAATTTCACAAAACCCAAACCTGTGCAAGTAATAAGTTTATAGGGGTTATCAGCTGATCATAATTAAGACCTATAAATTTTTACAAAGTGGTGCGTTACTACAGGGGTGTAGTTGAGTAGAAGAACTAAGAAGGATGTCATTTAAAGATGAGTTAAGAAAACTATGGATGTAGTTATCCACCATTAATCAGAACACCCTAAACTCAGCGGATCATTGAAAAAACAGCCTTGAAAGAAAGAGTCGCCAAGATGGAGGAAGGGATCATTGATGTTACGAGTTTTGGAAATGAGTTACTTAGAAAAGTAAAGTCATTAAAGAAGAAAGAAGGGGACTTAATTTGAGAGGTCTACTATCTGAAAACGGGGTGTGAAGCGATTGCATTTATTTTGAGAAATTTTAGTGCTGACATTGAGTGACTGATAAAACAGGTCAGGGAGCTATAAACTCACAAATGCGATTGTGAGCCATATGCAGCAACCAATGCTAAAGAAAGAAGTTCTCATACAATAATTGGGAAGATAAATACCTCAAGAAACATGCTTCCATTTTGGAGATGATGCCCAAAGTCACTCCCCAAGTAAGCCAAGTGGCCAAAACTAGAGAATTGGCTAGAGATACTTCTGAGATATTTAAGGCAATGCCAAAATTGCCAACTTTCCATTGGGGTAATGCCCCAGCATTTTTCCAACTGTTCAATATGACTATGTATGGCTACGGTGACTATTTAAAGGCATTGATGGTGATGAATTATCTAGACGTCAACTGTCAAAACTTAGTGTTGCCCCACTTAGAGGGGGACAGATGGCCATATGCGGAGGCCAAAGCAGCTATCATGAAGAAATTCAGGAGCCCAACGTGCATGTTGAAGTGCAAACAAGAGTTTATGGGCATCCAGTTCCATAAAGACAGATCTTTAGCAGCTTCAAAGATTTTTTCTACCAGGAATCGCAAATCCTGGTTAAAGAAAAGGTACTGGATGACTTCAATGCCAGAGTTGCATTTCAAGTGGCCCTTTGGCCCTACTGTGATTTGCACCAAATGATGTCTTCCATGTTTGCGATGGAAATTACTACTCTCAGATGGTAGATAATTTGAAAATCTTTAGAGCAACCTTTGATGCCCTAAACAGAAGTTTCAAATCCAACCCAGTATGCAATTTGAATCCCACAAAGGGGGATGAAGGTGCCAAAGAGGTGAGCAACCAAACTGTTATGGGTAATAAGTCTAAAGAGTTTATATGGATTAATAATAAAGATAAGATCTGTTACCAATGTGGAGGGAAGAAAAATTTTGCTGTACATTGCAAGAATCCAAAGGATCAAATTAACATGGTCCAAGCGAAAGAGTCTGCTGCCACAAAGGAATTGGGAAAAGGGCCCGCAGCCTAGATGGGGAACATCCTAGAGTTGCGTAGAAGCCAGTTTCTCCTGATATCATGCACAAGGTAATTGACATCTTTGATCTGTTCATGGATGAAGATGTACATAATCAACTGTATCAAATGGTCAATTTGGACGTGAATGCGGTGACAAGGTCCAGGGTGAAGGAAATTGACCCCAAGATAATCAAGGAAGTTGCCTGGCTGTATGCCCAACAACTAGTGGACAAGATTCGAGCTGTGGATAATGCTTAAAATGTTGTCTAAAGTCTGATTAAATGAGGCAAACCTGTCAATCCCCTCAGCGTGATAAAGGAATCATTTTTTGAAATATTGGTGCAGGTCATTCACATCATTGATTTGGCTATTAATGCCACTATATACTCAGTAAACACTATCTTACAATACTGTGAGTGTACATATATAGATTACATGTGAATCGAGTATGAGTGAGGGTGATTGTTGACTGCGGAGTGCCCATTAGCATTGTCTTAACCAAGTTGGTGAAGTGCATGAAGATATCGACTGACTTGGAACACAATAAGGAGTACGGGACATCTGGACCAAATACCACCATTTCATGAGGAGCATATAGCGCTTTGTCACTTTGATTTGGATCCTTGGTGGTATCTGCACCAGCAATAGTTTTGGACAACCAAAACTATGACATTTCAGATTAGGACGGAATTTCTACAGAAGTACTGAGTTAAATGTAGCTTCAAGGATATTACGTTGGCCATATTGGGTCAGACGGTACCATTAGTTTATCAGAAGGGGGAAGCTCCACTGAATAGGAGAAACAACTTCATCAACTTGATATACAATGACGGCATTGTCCTGAATTGAAAGCATTTAGTTGGCCAGAAGTGATAAGAAATGCCAACGGAAATCCTAGAAAACTGGGGAATTCCTCTGAGGATCAAGAATATGAGATATACTGCCGGGATCACAGATGATAGTTGACACAGGGTTGACATTGGAGATACCAGAGCTGCTGTATGGGGAGGTCAGAAGTCCCTGGAAGAAGTTCAGAGTAAAGCCATGGGTGGCTCTAGGAATAATAATGCTGGCCATGGAGAAATTCGAGCTCTTGGCAAATTAAGTGAAAAACTGATGAAGATCAGGAAGTTCTGATCATCGCATTTGTTCATCTAATCCTGAAGGCTGAATTGAGGAAATTCCATGATTTTGGGACCCGCAATGTGATGGGATTACATCGATGAATCCCCCTTGGGTTGGGACCATCTAGTACTAAAAAAATGTGATGGGATTACTAGCTGGGGTAACTGAGAGTATTAACCTATTGGTTTATCAAGAGCAACTCGCTGATCTGATGGAAGAACATTAAGAGGAGATGCTCAAATTGTTCAAAAAGTATTAGGAAGTATTCTCCCAGGACAACCACAATTTGGGATGCGAGAGAGATGTTATTCACAATGTTGATACTGGGGAAAATTTGCTGATCAGGATGAGACTGATTCGACAAACAAAGGCGGCCAAAGCGGTAGTGGATAATGAAATCAGCAAACTAGTAAAGCATGGGCTTCTAGTTCTGTCGTTGAGTCCCTGAGTAAGTCCAATTATTGTGAAGAAAAATGATGGCTCTAATCGGGTAATGATCAACTACAGAAAGCTGAATAAGATTACAAAGAAGGATTCATATCCCCTACTAAGAATTGATGATGCGCTAGATCAATTGGGAGATGAAAAGTATTTTTCTGCGATGGATTTGATATTGGGATATTGGTAAATTTATTTGCCAAGAGAAGACCAAGGAAAATGCGTGATTATTACGCGCAGGGGTTATACCAACTGATGAGGATGCCCCAGGGTCTATGCAATGCGCCTGCAACGTTCCAGAGGGCCATGGACGCTATATTGAGTGACTTGAAGTTGTCATGCATCCTGGTGTACTTGGACAATATTAATGTGTTCAGTAGGACGTTTACTAACCATCTACACCACTTGGAAAAAGTATTCAAGAGACTGTCTGCGGCCAACCTGAAGATTAAGCCAAGGAAGTGTCACTTCTTCAAGAAAGAGTTGAATATCTTAGATTTGTGATCAACTCTAGTGGATTGCAGCCGCAAGCCCAAAAGATTGAAGCCATAGAATGGATGGCTGTGCCAAAGAGTGTCTGAGATATCCAAGTGTTCCTTAGAATGGTCATATACTACAGAAGATATATTTATAATTTTGCTAGAATCGCCAAACCCTTATTCCATCTGTTGAAGGATCTGAAGAAAAAAATTTTATGGAATGAAGAAGTGCAAGAATCCTTCTATGAGCTACAGTAATATCTAATAGATTCTCCAATTTTAAAATATCTGAATTTTTATCGAGAATTTATTATACAAACTGATGCTTTGTTGACGGCGATCAGCACCATATGAAGCCAAGTAAATGAATTTGGGGATGAACATCTGGTGGCTTATGTGAGCCGAACACTCTCAACCACTGAGAGGAACTACACTGTAACTGAGCGTTAATGCATTGCAGTCATTTACGCATGTAAACAGTTTCAGGTGTACATCTATGATATGCACTTCAAAGTGGTGACAGACCACTCCTTGTTGCGTTGGCTCCATAATTTGAGAGAAAACAAGGATGACTCGCCCAATGGGCACTTAAGCTACAGGCTTACAATTATGAGATTGTCCACCGAGCAGGGGCTTCTCACCAGACTGTGGTTGGCTTATTAAAGCTACCAATGGTCCAGATGGTATACCAGCAGGCAGATGAGTTATTCCAGAGAATGGTTGATGGAGAAATCGGGAATGAGCCCTGAGAAATCCAAGGTGTTCTTTGAAAAGTAATGGAAAACACTGAGAACATTGATGAAAAAGTGTTTAAGATGATTAATGGGAAGCGGTTATTATTCCCAAAGCCTTTGGAAAGAGAAGCTATTGTTCAAGCCGCTCATAAGGTTGTCAGGCATGGAGGCCTGAGAAAAACGACCAATCATATTTGCCAGTACTACTACTGGGAGTCAATCAACCACGGTGTCACTGAATATCTAGCTTGTTGTGTGGAGTGCCATCTGCACAAGCCAAATAAGAATAAAACTGGATGCTGACTGGTCCTCCCTGGATTTGCCTGACATATGATGTCAATCCTTGTGATGGGACCGCTGATAATGACCATAAGTGGAGTCAAGTACATAATAGTTGCTATCAACCATCTGACAATATGAGTCAAGATGAAGGCCCTGGTGAAAGTGGATGCTACCAGCACTGCAAAGTTCATCCTGGATCAAGTAGTATAAAGACATGGATGCCCGCCGGTCCTTCTTATTGACAATGGGACAAACTTCAATCTCATGTGATCCCACAGTTGAATGATATAATGGGGATCTAAAAAGTCATGTATGTACCCTACCAGCCAGATCAAATTGACTGGTAGAACGAGTGAATGGAACGCTAGTCATGATGCTGAGAAAGCTGGTCACAGGAAGAACTTCCACATGGGGAACATACCTGAGTTTGGTGACATTCACCTACAATATCAGTCATCATACGGTGATGGGAAAAACGCCATTTGAATTGCTATATGGGAGGAAGGCCACATTGCCATCAATTTTATATTTGGTGGTGGAACCAACATTGGGGATGAGTGCTGAACAGTACTTGAACCAGTTGATGAATAACCTGATCAAAATGCAATTGCAAGCATTTGATACTACAATGAAGAAAAGGATACAAGCAAACGATAGACAATAAGAACTGACTGGACTTATCAGAATACCAAATAGGCGAAAGAGTGGTTTATTGTGATACACATGGTTTTGGAAGAAACGAGCTGGATGCATTGTGGTCAGGTCCGTTTTATTTTTGCCAAGATGGCAACAGATGCCTACTCCATCAAGAACCTCTTAGATGGAAGAGTAGTAAATTGAGTGCATTATAAGCATTTGAAGCAATGGATTGATGAAAAAAAACAAAAAAAGAGTTCCCAAAGGACCAGTGAACCATTGAGTTGGTTATGTCCCAATGATTAGGTCAAGTCCAAAAAAAGGACCTCTGAACCAATCTAGATGGTTAAGTCTGAAAAAGGACCTCTGAACCATAGAAAACTGTTAGGTCTAAGGATGCCTAGGATCCAGTTTGGGAAAAATAAAAAGATGGACCTCTGAACTGAAAGAAGGTCAAATCTCATGGAAAAAAGAAAAAAAAACAAAAGATTAATAAAATGTTGGAAAAAAATTATAAGACTGCATAGAAAAACTGATATGTCTTTATAATTTTTCTTTATTGATTATCTCAATCAGGGATGATTCTACCTATGTCACCTCTTGGGGAGGAAAGATGGATCGCAGTAGGAATGAATATTTCATCTAAATCTATGTGAGATTGGATGCTAGTGAGGGCTAAACTTACATGAAACCAAGTTTTTTGAGTGGAGGCAGATCCCTTTGAGAAATCAACTAAGGGAAGAGAAATTGAGATGTTGGAAGAAGCCAAATGCAAAACTCCAGAGTGGGGAGGGAAGCAACTGTACAGAAAGAGGCATTCAGCGAATAACCCCAAGTAATCCTGATATAGTACCGGAGCTGGAAGATTAGTCTTGAGTGCTTTCTGACAGGCTTTGTCAAGAACACCAGACATATGGGCCAGCAGCAAACAAGGGATGCTAGATGGGGGTTGCCAAATCATGCCCCCTATTAAATCCATCAAGGGAAGTTACTGATGGGAAGCGCCAGAAAAAAGATAGTCATGCAAGGATCAAATGGCATCTGAAAGCTATGACTACAAGCTTCTCGGAAGCTTGGACAGAAGGAGCAATGGAACCCAGGAGAGGTATGAAGCTTCATGGCCCAACTTTGAAGAACTTGGCTTTTAAAGCGAAGTGCATAAGAGGTGATATCATGATCTAGGATGTTCTTAAGATTGAAGTAATTCAGCGCTAGGGATAAAGCCTTGGTGACTTGGGCCCTCAATTCTGTATAGGGGAGTTCTAAATGAATTCTGTTGCCAATGGTGAACTTGGTGGCCAAGACATCTGGTTTTTAAGATTTTCCAAGTCAGAAGAGGAACTCAGGAAGCAAGCCTGACCTGGCAAAAAAGGAGCAATCAATAGCGAAGGGAATTAAACAGGAGCATATATGATGATGTTTGGCGCATCTGTGAAAGGAGCCAAATCCAAGAGAGTTTTTGAAATACAACTCTGGAATGACATCAGAGGAAGGATCGGCCACAAGTCGTTTTAGACACAAGCTAGCCTGGTTTCACTGGGGTTGATTATCATTTCTGGTAATTTGATGGAAGGACTATCCACTGGTGCCAGACTAGGCGTATGAGTCCTGGAAGGACCATGGAAGAGGTTCCGTCATTCAGCCCAACTCATCTTCTGAAAGAGCCAAAGATCTTGATCAGACAAACTGTTGAGAAGCTGTTGATACTGCGATTCAGAATTTGACATATGAGCTGGATGAGAGGGGAGATGTCAGACTTATATGATAGTCAACATTATACATTCTACAATCCATTAAGCTCCAATTTTAAAAATTTAATTTCAAAATAATGTGATAAGCTATCCAGAGAAGAATTAAGAATGATATGAGCCAAGAGGTTCTGAGAAGAAAATAACAAGGGAAAACATAAATAAGCATTCTTAATTGGGCCATGAAACAAACAATGATGGCAAGAGTCTCTTCTTTATGATGAGTTAAAATCAGGAAATTGAGGACGCCAGACTAAGAATCTTAAATATGACAGCAGGTCATATGCCCTGACAGGGGGAAAAATGGATCCCAAGATTAATATCTTCACGAGTAAATTGATAAGCCCAGCACAATAGTAGATCATGGGGACCGCACTATGAGTAGGTGGTAGTGAGGAGGAAGAGGAAGAGAGCTGCATGCTGAAAATCATCCTGATCAGCATTGAGTACTGGTGATCATACTCCACTTGAGAAAATGAAGTACTTGACTGAGTGTCCAAAGCAGTGTTCTTCTGCCCTAGTCATTTTCTCGCTGTGATCTAGGCAAGAGGGAGATGTCGGGATTTTTGCCACATTCCCAGCTGGCTAAATTACCAGGAATCGCTAGGGGATAATTCTCTAATGCAAGGTGAATTGGAAATCAGTTGAATCTGATTTCAGGGTAACTATGTTTGGGGGATTTTAGGATATTCTCCTGTTTGGATCCATCAGGGATTGATATGGAAGAATTCTTAAGATCTTATCAAGCAGAGTCACCAACAAAATAGGGGCATCTGATAGTGACTAACTATCAGGTGTACCAATTGGGATTTGTCAAGTTTCATCACTGACTGTGGGAATGTAAGTAGTAAGTTGCAAGGCGAGTGATGCCACCTGCAACTAGCAAATTGGTCAGTTGGTTCATGACCTGCCTTAATGGGTAACAAGTCCCATTACCTAAGCAGGTCGCTTGCCAAAAATAGTTGGTTCTCTTGGATTAAGAGGAAAACTTTAGGGACACATTTTCTGACTCTTTCCGTTTTAGGTCTTGAGGATATCCACTGACAGAATACTAGCCAGGATGGGGAAGATCATCATTGCTGAGATGAGGATGGGTGATTTAATGGCAACGGCTGCCGTTTCATCAAAGAGGTGTCAACCAAAGGTTAGATGATCAAATCCTCCACTATAAATTCCCTAAAATTAATTATAATAAAGAACAGTTTAGACGGTTTATACAGTATACAGTAGATATACCAGTGTAGTAAAATCTATCAGCTTTCATTTGTTCTATTCTTTCTCAAGGATATTATTACTGTGTGCGATAATTGGGAGAATCTATAAGTAAAAAAGTAAGTTCTGAGCGGGAATCCAGAGAAGAAGCGGAAACAATTTGGAGATTGCTGCCAACTGTGTGTCAAACCAGAGAAGCTTTCAACAGGAACCTAATGGAAGATTGGGTTGTATGGTATGAGGGAATAAATCCCTATTTTGAGATATTATCATGTACTTTGAGCGGAAATACTGGCTGAGCGTTGGGCTGTGAATTAGGACTTCCATGCAAATATGGATAATAGTCTTCATACTATTAACTGATTATATCAACTATCATACAATGCGGACAAATTGCACAAAACCTAAACCTGTGCAAGTAATAAGTTTATAGGAGTTATTGGCCATTAATAATCAAGACCTATATATTTTTTCAACGCCCTATGACTGATAATGCATTTAGCCTTTTTAGGTACTATTTCAAAGTGAGGTTGCTCCCAATGGACCTCACTTTAGAATTCTATTCAGAACTTTGAGTTCACCCCAATAAAGACCACTGTTTGCTAGACCTGTTATAATTTAATATAATTTAATAATGTATTTATGTATTTGAGCAGGTTGTTTTGGTGCAGATGGCAGTGCAATAGGAAGTGAGGAAGGAGATGGACATCCTGAGATCCTTTGGGGTGACAATCCCCTAGTGGAGTGGAGTACCCCAACTTAGTACTGGATGTGGGGAGCTTGTCAAAAGCTGCGGTGCAGATGACTAGAGGCTGGCAGGACATTGAAGTCTGCCACACCTTGGCCTGTGCCCATCCCTTTGGGATGGCAGAAGCCAGAGTGGCCCTGAGGTGACAGAGGCTGGTGAGTTGCACCTCAGCTCAGTGTGCCCAGCAAGACCACCTTCCTGGATAGGAGGCTTTGGGGTTTGGTATGGCTATTGCCCTTTCACTCATGGGAGTGACCCCCATCTGGGGGTTTGGGCTCACGACTGGTGGCAGGCTGGGACCTGGAAGCCCAGCCATTACATTATTCCAAAGTCGACTTTACCTTGGTGTGCTGTGGTTCCAGCTGCCCACAATATGGCCGCAGTTGATGTCCCAAGCATCACTGTGGGCCATTGATCCTTTTTGTTGGTTTATGAGGCCTTCCAATGGAGGGGATGGAACGCTTGGGGGGTGGGCCAAACTGTTGGTGGTTGATGGCCTCTTGTGCCCATCAGGAGACCTCCAGGGGACCCTTTGATTTGATCTAAGGGCTCTGGATTTCCATCTGACTTCTCCAGGCTGCCCGCAGAAAAAGGTCTCCTGTCAAAAAAGGTGTTGTCGCTGTATGCCTGCCTTAATGAACATGGGTTTAATCCAACGGATTTTCATTTCAAGGGGATGATGTAACGGTTGATGGTCATAAATGGTTCTCATAAGTTTGGGAATTATGAGATTTGGTTATGTCAATGGTTGCAATTCCATTTTTCTGATGCAGTTTTCCTAATTGGGTTAATAGCGGGATAATTATCTAAATATTAATTTAAGTGGTTAACCGTTTTTTGGTGGTTTCCTTATTTGCTGATGAGTTGCAGGATCTGTTAATTCTGGAGGCTTTTATGCGCCTCAAGGCTGACAATGCATTTAGCCTTTTAGGTTTCTTTTCAAAGCAAGGTTGCTCCCAATGGACTCACTTGGGAATTCTATCCTAAACTTCAAGTTTACCCCAATAAAGGCTGCTGTTTTCTAGACCTAATATAATTTAATATAATTTATCTTGCATTTTATTTTGCTCAAGAGGTTGTTTCAGTAAAGATGGCGGTTCAATAGGAAGTGAGGAAGGGGTGGACGTCCTAAGATCCTTTGGGGTGGCGATGCCCTGGTGGAGTGATTTACCCCAGCTCAGTGTTGGCTGGGGGAGCTTGGCAAAAGCCATGGTGTAGGCGACTAGAGGCCAGCAGGACATTAATGTCCGTATTACCTTGGCCTGTGCCCATCACTTTGGAATGACGGTTGCCAAAGTGGCCCTGAGCTGACAGAGGCCAGTGAGCCGCACCTCAGCCCCATGTGCTAAGTGAGACCACCCACCTGGATAGAAGTCTTGTTGGTTTGGTACTGCTATTACACTTTCCCTTGTGGGAGTGACCCCATCTGGGATTCAGTCTCACGGCTGGTGGCAGGCTGAGACTTGGGAGTCCCGTCTATTACAGATTCACTCCCAAGAGGGGCTAATTTGCTTAGGCGAAGTTATTGGTCTGCTGTGTTAGTAGGTCAGACGTGGGCTTGTAGGGTTGGTGCGCCTATGAAGGCAAAACAGCAAGGGTCAACCAGTCTCCATACTGGTTGGCCTGGCACACTAGCAGAGCCCATTATTGTTGAAAAGATGATTTTCTGATAAGGTCTAAAGTATATTTCTAAGAATTCAGGATCAAGCACTTGGTCACATGAAGGCTTGACTCTGTCAAGGCCCCTTCAGTTATGCCATTATAGAAATTGAATGACAGCCTCATCTGGATCTGGTTCCATAAATTCTACTCCAAGGAAAGCAAAAAAGTAACAGATCATATAGAAGGGTAAAACCACCATATCACCCAGATATAACTGCTATTTATACAGCTAGAATAAAAAGATTTTAACTTGAAAACTCTGACTCTTATTACCACAAGGTAGTATCTTCTTGAGGATTGTGCTACTAGGACACTCTTTTTTGTACATGAATAAAAAAGTACTAAGACATAAATTAATTCTAGAAAAAAACATCCTTTATAGAAGAATCTTTCCATTCATAAGTTTTAAAAAGTAGCATACATAGGAAATAATATATATGTCAGCACAGTAACTAAAATCCTGTACTAAATAAAAGTGGCACCAAAAAAGATGTAGCACCTATTACTTCATATTGAGTGATAGCTTAAGTTAAAAAGTTTACCAATGAAAAAGAGTAGTGAATTATCCTATCTAATTTATTCTGCTAACTAAATATATTAGAGTTGTCAAAAGAAGAAGTTTAGCAAAGGTAAAGTATATTTTGTTTTTATCTCTACAGATATATGAAGAAAAATTTGAGTTAATTTAACTATTTTTAAGTATATGTCTTTATGTTACTGTATAAAAAAGGCTATTAAAAGTATGTTTACATTGGATTAGCATAACTGAAGTTCCTTCCCACTTATACAACAATATTGATATAAAGAGGAGCTATAATAGTATGTATAGGAATAGTTGTTGCTATATTGTAATGCGCCACCAATCAACCTTGATATCTGCAATATTATAGTATCTTAGATTAGTGTAGGATTTTAAACTTGTTTAGGTACGTCCCATCTCACCTCATCTTTATGTTATAGATAATGCCTTTGTTGTGAATTATATCATATAACTCATTATGTAAAATATGGTAAACCTAAATGATCATAAAATTTTTATGAGCGATCATCATGATATCTAACACCACAGCTTTTTCAAGTTTGTTCCAATTTAGTTTCGCAACATTTTCTTTATCATTAAAAACTTATTATTTTAACATATGGGAAATTGTTGTGTAGCAATTATAGTAATATTATAGCCATTTAATTAAATAAGACGAGAACTCTAGAGTACAGATAACTTTATATAGCTATTTTAGTATTAACAATCAGTATAATTCAATAGGTATGTTTGAAGAATAAATATTTTATAAAGTTTATAGAAAGTAGTGATGTATGTCTTGGTGTACCTAGAGCCATAAGACATCTTAAACCACACTTTAGCTAAGAGCTTTAAAAAACTTCTTTTTATAGAAATTATATTTTGACTATGGTAAAACCTTAACATGCCTTCTTGTTTGTTGATTCAAGGAGAGACAAAGTTTTTTTATGTCACGTGATTTTTAAGCATCAGGGCTTATCTACAAACACATATTTATCTAAAAAGACTAATACATATCATTAGATTATAGTATTAATGCAATTTACTAAAAGATTAATTTGGGTAATAACAAGCATTACTTTAATTACTATATTACAAGAAAATCTTTTTATATATTAAATGATGTTAAAATTTACTCTTGTTTATGCATAACATCAGAATCTTTTTTTAGTACTAGACATAACATCAGAATCTTCTTTTACACTTATTTGTAATTACATTCTGTTCAAACATTACTTTATCAATAATAATTCACTGTGGCAAATAAAATAAGAAAGATCTTGGTGTGAGCTAATTTAATAGCTATTCTCATAATAAGATACATAGGTGCATTAAAATATTGCAGATGTACTAACAAATATTAACCTTTTATACTATTAATGTTAATTAGACAATAAACATCACAGTGGTACCGTGTTATAGGTTCACGTTAGTGAAAGACCTTTTAATAGGAAAAGAGTAAAAAATTATGTGTATGATTACAAGATGTAGTTCAGAAATGATTTTTAAAACAAAAGATTTAGAAAGTAGCAAGCAGAATATTCAATAGTCATTTTCAAAAAGTTATATTCCATAAAAACTGGTTATGTATACCTAAAGAGGGCTTATAAAGTAATATCTGACACGTGGCGCAAGATTTTCAATTTAACCTGAATTAAAAAAGTTTTATTTCTAGCAACAAGGTCTCTCTCATGACAGGCATATATAGGGAGATTAACATGTGTAAGTTTTTCCGTTTTTCATCCATACTAAGCCACAAAAACAATAAATTCAGATACATGAGGTGCTATAATCTGGCTTAAATGAATGATCCCTAAATCTTTTAATTAGATGTCTTTGTCAATAGTTCTAATTATACTTATAATGGTGTTATTTAAAATAATGTACAGCAATTAAATTTTGATTGATGCAAATCAGCCATCACAATATGGAACACGATCTTCTAAAAAAGGATTTTTTTCTAGCTTATAATTCTGTGATTTAGACATCAAGAATACAATTATATTATTTTTTATAATTTACAATGATTTTACATTTTTTACCTTTTCTTATTTAACATCCACAGTCAACAAAGTACTGAAAAAACAAATAATTT
Organism: Massospora cicadina; assembly: GCA_022478985.1. NCBI lineage: Eukaryota > Fungi > Entomophthoromycota > Entomophthoromycetes > Entomophthorales > Entomophthoraceae > Massospora > Massospora cicadina. Next base: position 140,227 of record JAKSZP010009223.1, read on the forward strand.
TCAAAAATACTTAAGACGCTATGTGTTTAAAAATAAATAGTTATAATATCTGCCTTATCTAACAATTAAAGGGTGTTTAATATAATCATGTTAAGTATATTACTCTTTTGTTGTTACAAAAGCAATTTAGCTTGCTATAAATACGTTTAGATCCTGCTATAATAATATAAAAGTTTTAACCTGGGAGTCTCAATGAGATATTATGTTTTAAAATTTATATAGAGTATATATAGAAAGATTGAGTCATATTAAAAATGAGGAGCTATTTATAGTATAAAGCTAAGTAATTGGTCTGGTAAGTGCCAAAACTTTATGGTAAACATCTGGAAAAATAAGGACCTACACCTTTATGTATATAGCAATTGTAGAATATTCTTTTAAGTCTTATTAGGGTAAATTGTATGAGGGTAATAAAGACAATTAATTTTTAGGCACTTCAGAACTAAAAGTTAAAAGAATTAAGGTACTAGAACCATTACTATTCTTCCAACAGAAGGCAAGCAAAAAGAGATATTTAGACTATTGAATTTGTATACTAAAAAGATTGAATAAGCACTACTTGATTCAGTGGTGATAATTACAAAAATTATGCTATTAGTACAGAACCTGAGCACGTGTCTTGAAAATTTTTGATGTGGATAAAATTTAGGGATCATTGGTTTGATTGGCATTCACAAAGTATTCCTAATAATTTACATGATACAAGCTTTTTTAAAGATAAATACATGTAGTGTCCTCTTACTGCAGCTTTTAAATAGTTTCATAATACCACAGATTAAATATCCTAGAAGGTATATTAACATAATTAGAAACCTTAATATAATATGTATAGTTTAGAGGGTGGCTGAAAATTTAAATATTGCCCATATATTATTGTAAATTAAATATTAGCCCATCTTAAATCAGTCTGAGAATATGCTCTATAAACTCAAAATTTATATCATGCTATATCTATATTTATAAAAATGAATGTCTGTATGTAATCTATCCCAAATGCATTCCTATACCATTCATCCAATTGTGATGAAACTTTGGTGAGTTGTGTGCATGCCTGAGAAGGTTTATAAATTTTAAAAAATATTATTTAAATAGTAAAATAAAAAGTTTTATATGTAACAAGTGAAAATCCTATATACTTTGATAGTATTCGCTATGTTGTTACAGCTGAGCAGTTTAAATTTGTTTGATTTGATATTTTATATGGTTTTGTCAAGTGGTTAGTGGTCATTTGGCTAATTAGTAAGCTAATTTAAATCAAGACTTTGAATTTAAAGTCCAAATGATTTTAAAAATCCCTCCTCTAGCATAATTGGCTCATCCCTCTCTCTCACAAATGTCACTTTTTATAATAAAAAGTGAATTGAACAAGAACTGAGAGAGCAATCAACTGCCATACCACAAAGCAATTCTATAGACAGTGAACAAAGGCCAACCAATCAAGCGTAGGGAAGACAAGCCACCTGTATGTGCGCAGCACATAGAAATTGATGAATTGCCTACATCAATAGTGAGTTTTATTAATAATAAAACCAAGGTCGTTGAGATGATGAACCATCTGCCAACCTTCCCGCCAGCCCAAGCCCTGACACAACTAGAAATGGGGCTAGGCATCCCACCACATATGCGCCAAGTAATGAACTGGTGACATGAATGACTATGAAATGAATGAACGTGGAGATGGGTCATGGAGCACTAATGAATAGCACGAATGACAGGGTCAACTCCGTAGGATTGATGCCCACTGACACCCAGATGACAAATGCAACCTTCTGGGAGTGAGGCCCAACGCCAAGAACAGCGGAGTTGGGAATATTCCCCAGTGAACCTCAATCAGCAGGGGGACTGGGACCTCACAGGGTGAGAAAACTCTTGCCAATAAAGTAAAAACCTGGATGAGGTATTGGTAGGATCCAAAACTGACTCAGATTCAAATAATGAAAATCAGCAATTAAAACTAATGAAGTCAAGCAATAAAAAGTTTTCTTATGACATGGAGAAACTTACCAAATCAGCTCAGGGTATTTGGGTGAAGAACAAGTCAGGTGCCAACCCCAAAACAGCCCAGTTGGGGGGGGGGAAATGGTCCTTGACCAAAATCAATTTGGTAGTATGAGTAACTCATCAGGCAGAACGCCTGATACACAATTGGGTGCAATCCCCAATGAAGGCATTCTGACAGGGGGCCATAGCTCAATAATACATCAACAGCCAATCCTAAATATCCATTCACCGAATCAGGATGATCCATTGAAGACCAACCAAGGTTGGGGTGACTCTATATCAGGGACCAAACTGGAAGCAGACATAGCACATTGCTATTATGAATGCGCTATGTTCAAAAAGTACTGGTTCACAATACAAAACATCCTATCAGGTGATCATTTGCCTCCAGGTATACATCCATTGCAGGACCTGTTCTTTGAAAAAACCCTGAGAACAGCTCATATCCAACTATGAGCCTTCACTTACCAGTATTGTGTATGGATAATTCACTATGCACTCATCACCAAGGTTATGAGCAACGAGCGCCCCCATCACAGAGGCTTGGTATTGAAGACCATTTTGATTATCTCCAATCAGCTCTCCCAGATCTCAAAATTCTGCGCATAATCCCCAGGTGTTATAAGGCCACGCATTTGGCTTTCCCCACTGGATCACTCATTGCATGCGATAAAGCTACTAATCATCTTAGAATAGTATGGCCTGTAAGCCTGCCACTTCTAGAGCTGTGGCTAGTGATGGAAATCGTCAATCAGCAATGGTCAGAGGTGCTAGAACTCTAGCAGCCTGAATCCCCGGTCTTTTTACCCTCAGCTGAATCGCCTGTATTCTTCCCTCCCCTCTTACTTTCCCTTAAATATATTTAATAAAGTATGGAGTTTTTTAGAAAAATCTAGCATAATCGGCTCAGCTTTTGGCTCTAAACTTCAACTCTATAAAAGTCAGTTGTTCAAATCCTGGTATATCACTTTTTATACATTTTCTTAAACTCACTGTCAATCTTGTATGTCTGTAATTAAATCTTACAAGCTTTATTTCAGACACTTATCAGGTAAACTTAAAGCCCAAAAACAAATCTGTGCTAAACTGGGTATCAACAAGAATTATCATACTTTTCATTACAAAACTATCATTCTGTTTATTTATTTATATAGATGCATTATCTTGAGCAAATAACCAAAATTCACCAAACTTGGCACAAGTATTCTATACAATTTGGGAATGGAATGCTAATATATAATTGTTTAAAATAATCATATAAGTTTAAATATCAGTTTTATTTAAGATCTAGAACATATAAATCTAATATATTTATATAGCAATTTGGCTGGGTATTTTCATATTCATTTAATTCAATTTTGACATAATATATGTCCTATGGCTGAGGGGTAAGTTCAAAGTATGAGACTATACGAGCTTTTTATTAGTTACTTTATTAATTAACACACCCTCATAATATCTGAAAAAGATAAGTATCCTTTACTAAATTTAAAATCTTAAGAGCATGATAATGTATTTTACTTTCTAGAAAGGCACAACATTGGCACAGTATAAACAATCAGTTAGTCATTATCCATAATGATGGTACACTTACCTGGTGGGTGAAAGACATATATCATGCACTTAAGCTTTTTACCATAATTTAAAAGCTCTAAATCATTTTTTAAACTATGTAGAGGGTATGTCTGCCCTCTACAATACTGGGTAAGTAAGGGCTAATCCTGACCTTGGGGCCATTATGCCCCTTATACCAGATTTTATTATTGAATCCTATTACCCATAATTTAAATAGATAAGTGTAGTTGTCACTATAAAAACAAAGTTTTAAGCACTTTATGCTTAAAAATTAATATTTTAACCTTAATCTTGCTTAAAAGTGTTTAAAAGTATGTACCAGTAACTTTTTGTGGTTTTGTATACTTTACTAGATCTAAAAAGTGAATTCCAACTACTTTTTAGTACTTTTAGGATAGTTTAGGGTTAGAGCATATGTCTTTTGAGTATGAAGGCTATGCATTTTATGCTTGAAGGATTAAGTTTTAACCTTAATTTTTAATTTATTGCAGGGAAGGCCAACCATGGGACGGACACTTCCGAATATGACTCAGAAGAGACAAAACTTAGTACCAGGGAAGGCACCCCAGAGAAGCGATGCTATCTCTTGTTGCCAGCGGGAACGCCACTTATGGTGAGGGGGAGGGAACGTGTGGAGGGGCCGTAGCCACAACTGAACATGTGTGGAGGAAGGGGTCTGATTTGATGAAACAGACTGGGAACCAGGAGGAGACCAGCTGTCAGCGACCGGTGGGAGGTATCCAAACATCCATGCTTGAAAGTGGTCCACCAAATGAAACCGGAATCTGTGGACAGCTTCAGAAAGGTGAGGGTGGAGCCTGTGATGGCATCCAAGACAATCGTGTGGATGGTCCACATGGCGATTACAACCACCAGAGCACAGAAGGAGGTTGGAAGGGGGGAGGCCATTGATAAAGCAAACATATCTTTTGACAGACTGAAGGGATGTGCTTGATTCTGGCCTAGTAAACGTTAAGCTTCGCGCCATATCATTTTAGATTTAGGGCACTTCTCCAGGCGGTGGAACAGCGTTCCATACTGGCCACACACTACAAAGGATGAGTGTAAAGCGTTAGAGCGCTCAGCTGTACAATACACCCGCCTCAGGCAGCACCACACATGGGACCAGACTTGAGGCTGCAACAGAGGATGGTGTACATTTTTTAGATAGTTTTTTGGGTCTCAATGGAGTAAGGGATGTTTATCATGTCCAGGTGGTCCACCCTGGATAGGACATGGGGCCGAATGGGGATCACGCCATCATGGATGGGTAGCCCCTGTACCTCTTGTGTGAACTGAGGAGAGGGGCGGCCTCTTTGGGTTGTATGTCCGCTAATACGAATTCTCCACTCAGCGCTCTGCATGGAGAGTAGGATTCGTTTGTAGTGGGTTTTAGTCCCGTGAGGACCTGTGGCCGATGGGTGTGAAGCGAGGTATTTCATCAGGGAGTGGGGGTTTTATGGATTGTTGAGGCCCAAGATGCGGGAGAAGTTGGAGCGGGCTGCGCGGGACCAGTGTTGGGAGGGGAGTGTAGGGGCAGTGATGGCCGCAATCCAGGTGCCCAGGATCTTGGCAGCATGGGCTTTGAAGTCAAGCAGGCCCATGCCTCCATGATGATGAGGGCCAAACATGACCTCTAGCCGTACTGGTGGAGGGCGGCCTGACCAAAGCCATCCTTGCAGCAAGGCACACAAGGATTTGAAGAAGCTTGGGGAGAAGGGGATGGCGTGGGCTCCGAACCAGACTTTGGAGAGGAGCATAGAGTTGGCTAAAACAACCCTGCCAGTAAGAGAAGTAGGGTGGGCTCTGAGAGAGGCGATTCGCTTCATCACGTTGTCCAGTATACGGCACTCCATTACTGCTGACGCATATCCGCCTGCCTCCATCCACACGCCCAGATGGCGTACTGGTCCTATGGTAGGATGTGGCACAAAGGGGAGCACCATTGGGGCGGTGTGTGTTGAGTTAGTAGGGCGAGGACGTGAGTGAGCAGATGGGCTGGGTTGGGAACTAATTGCTGGGGTCCAGCAGTTCTGAAATTGACCAAGGAGGATGATTTCGGTTTTGGAAGCGTTCAGTGCCACGTTGCTTACCCGGGATAACCCTGGATGAGAGCTTCAAGCGCGCAAGCATCTTGATTATTAGATACCCCAACCACACAATCATCTGCAAACGCCATTATCTTGACTGGGGCTTGGCCTGGCACATGGACCCCAGTGAGTTGGGCATTCACATTTCGCAGTAGTGGGTCAAGGCTGAAGTTGTATAAGAGTGGGCTGAGGGGGTCCCCTTGTCGCAAGCCCCTTTGAGGGCGGACTACTTCCGTTAGGAAGCCAGGGCCACGTACTGCCATTGGTGCAGATTCCATGAGCAGCATCACCCAGTTGATGAAGCGAGGGGGTAGGTGAAATTGATGGAGGCAGGCCCTGAGGTATTCCCAGTTTAAACTATTCTTGGCTTTTGTTGGTCCAAGAGTACAAGTGTCCCAGAGGCTGTGGATTGACATACATTAGCCACAGAGTACACGTTATCCCAAATTGACCTTCTGGGTATGTAACCAAATTGTTCTGGGGAGATGGTGGCAGATGCTACAGTCCCTAAACGGTTAGCCATGCTTATTGTTAAAATTTTAGTGTCTGTGTTTGTTAGAGAAATGGGGCGCCAGTTGGCTAAGTCTAGCCTATCCCCTTTCTTGAAGAGTGTGACGGTAAAGGCCTCATGTCCTCCTGGTAGGAGGCTCGTTTCCACCAGGCTTTGGTTAAGTGAGGCGAGCAGCAATGGGGATATATATTTGAAATACTTTTTGTAGAACTCATATGGAATGCCATCTGGGCCTGGGCATTTTTGGTTTGGCGCACCGCGAATGGCTGTCCATAATTCAGTCAGAGTAAATCAAATTCATTATTTCTGGGTATCAGAAAACAGTGCGGATGTGGGCTTGGTCAAGAAATTTCGCCACTTTGGCCGGCTGAATTGGATCAGATTGGTACAACTTGGAGTAATACTTTTGTATTTTGATTGCCACTTCGGCTGGCATATCCGCAATGGAATCATCCAATCTTTGCACCTGTGTGCAGGCCACGCTCTGGCATGGTGCAAATTTTTTTTAAAGAAATGCGGGGTGCACTTGTCGCCTTTTGTGATGCGTGTGGCCCTGTACTGAACACAAACCTGATGTTTGAGTTGCCTTTTGAGTGCGTTGAGGTGAGTGGCTGCCTCCACCCACTTCCGGCCCCATGCAGAGCTGTATCCTGTAGCTGGGATGTTGGACTCCAGGTGTGCCAACTATGCAGAGCGTGCAAAATGACCGCCGATGTGGCTCATGAGCATCTGGAGGAGAGATGGCAAGAGTGGCGGATGGTGTCATCTTTGAAAGTTACCCATGTGGAAATGTGGTCCGCGCAAAGTGGTGCAACAAACTATTTTGCCAAAGTTGCCGCTTCCATCCACGTAGAAAAACCTGGCGACGCGAGCTCAGAGGGGCAGATTTTGCACCAATGTGGGGCCTTAGCAGCTGTGACAGGTAGGTGGTAGGTTAGCGAGACCAGTTGATGGTCAGAGAATTCCATTTTTGTTGTTTTGAAGTGGGAGATGTGGGGTTGGAACTTTGCCGGTGTTAGGATAAGGTCAATGCGGGTCATGGACCCTAATTGGCCGTTGTGGATGTGGGGACGCGTCATGTTTTTGAGCAGTGGGGCATTTCATGGCAGCGCATCCATTAACCCGAGGGTGGCCTTTAGAATGCGCAGTTCTACATGACTCTGGGGGGCTTGGGGTGAGGAAGGCCACCAGTCCGCTGGTGTGTTTAGTCAACAGTTCATGTCACCGACTAGGAAAGAGTCTGGGGGTAGCAGGAGGGATTTGACAAGAAAAATTCCTGACGCTCACATGCACCGTTTGGGGCATAGATGTTAACAATTGCGTGTGCTTTTCAGCCCACGAGAAAGTGACAACAAGCACTCAGCCATATAGGAATGTTTATGAGGATAATAATTTGAAAAAATTAATTTTCTGAATTAGCACCCCACAGTGCTTCAACCAAAAGGATAGGGATGGGAGGAGCATTGTTTTCCAAGCTTCCTCAGAACCTCATGAACAGTGGGACTCCTGGATGGCCAGGATATCCACAGGTAAATTGTGTTGTAAAAAACTCAGTTTCCTAGCCTGGGAAGGGGAGGCCTTGAGTCCGGCAATATTTAATGTCCCTAAAGTAAAGGCTTCCCCCATCACACCTTAGTGCGAGGGGGTGGGCACCCAGGCCCACCAGCCTCCTCTAAATCCCCATGGGCCTTCACAGCAGTGCGGGTGTTAGCAGCAATGCTATTGGGGTTTTTGTTAATTTTTACAGAAAGAGTTGCGTTGGCATTAGCCTTCACTTTTGTTTTCCTGACATCAGATGAATTTTTTGCGGTGCGGATGAGTTTGGTGCACCATTGAGTGAGTCAAAAATTTTCTTTTCAGTTGGGATGGGTCCCAAGTCAGTTTTTACCAGAGCTTGGGTGCAACAATTGGGTGAGTTTGAATCCCCCATTGGATCCTCAGATTGAGTGGCCCACTCAGCATGGGCTTCCCAATCTGATTGGTTGATGGATTCCTGAGTTGCTTCCGCTGCAAAGGTTTCCATGTCCTCCTGGCGTTGTGAGTGTGGGATAGCGGTGGTGGCTTTGGCTGCATCCTTGGCCGCGGCCCTGTGGGCCTGCTTAGCCTTCTTCTGCTCTTGCGTGGAGATAGGCTTTACCAGTAGGTAGCAGCCTTGTGCTCCCCACAGGAAAGCCTCTTTGGTGCTTGCGGTTGGTTTGTAGTGCGCCTCTCCGCTGGCCATGGCTGCTGAGGGTTGCTCTTGGAATGTGATGCCCTCCTTGGTGGGGCATGCGTGCGCCTTATGGCCAAACGCGTCACAGTGGGTGCAAATGGGGGGTGCGCTGTCCACAGTCACCCAGAATGGGTGGGTGGTATGCCCTGCAATATCAATAAAAGTGGAGTGCAGGATCTGGGTTAGGTCCTTTGCGATCTCCTCATTTGGGGTCAGGACTGCAATGGCTTTGCCAGTGCACAGGTGTGGCATCAGCGTAAAGTGTTGCATTTTGAAAGATTGTATTTTGCTGTATATGGCAAGACCATCTTTCAGGTGTTATTCCAAAATGTCACGTTTTACCGTAGTAGGCAAAAAGTCAAACGTGAGGAAAATTTGGTTTGACTTTGTCCATGTGGTGCATTTGGTTTGATGACCCGTTGCCCTTTGGGGAGGTTGACCACTACGCGCACCACTGCAGCCTCATCTGCTGCTATTTTGCTTTCGAAACCTAGGTCCAGCCAACCATGTGACATGGAGTGAGGTGCAACGTACACCGCGGTCGGGAAAATTTTGTGTACATCTTCACAAAATTTTTCCCATAATGCCATTTGTTGAATGTCCAGAAACACGCGGACTCCAAATTCCACCAACGAAAGTGGCTGGGAGTGTGGCATGTTGATGTACTGGTTGCATCGTGCTTGCCATGTGAGTTTCTCCAGGGAAATAGTGACCACCAGTTTTTCAAAATTTTTGTCTATTCTGCCAGTTTCTCCAGGGCGTTTTTGAATGTTGGAGGCCGCGGGCCTTCCACCTGCTCATCTTACCTTACTTGCCCAACTGCTCCCTGACATGGGCGCAGACTAATCTCCTCTGTGAGAGTTTTAAACTAGATTCAGTCTTGAATTGAATTGGTTGCAAAAGTGATTGCAACGAGAAAGAAAAGTTCTTTAATGTTTTAACCTTAATCTTACTTAAAAGTGTTAAAAAATAGCGTTAAGGTAGTAACTTTTTGTGGTTTTGTATACTCTACAAGGTCTAAAAAGGTGAATTCAATCTACTTTTTAATACTTTTAGGTTAGTATAGGGTAAAAGCATTGTCTTTTGGGTATGAAGGTTAAGTTGTGAGGAGTATATATATTCTTTACTCTATAGGTTATATTTTTAGGTTGATTTGCTTTTTTAATTACTTTTTATCATTTAATTTAATTCTAAATAACTGTTTATTCTAGGTAAGCTGACCTGGGGACAGATATTACTGAAAAGAGAATAATAAGCCACCCTATTGAAGCAAGTTAAAGTTCAATAACTCTGATAGGTCCAGACCTCATATTCTTTAATTTAGTTATTTGTAGCCTAATCTGAATTTTGTGCCTCCCCCACTTCAAGCCTCAATAAATTTAAATAATAAGTATTGAAATATTAATAGTGTTCGCTTCTTGATCCCTCTTAAACTATTAATTAAAACCTCATAAAATCAATTATGCTACCCAAATGACAATCAGTTGGTCGATCTACACCTCAAACACAAAAGAAAAAGGCATCATGAGCTTTAGAATCAGATAAGCAATGGGAAGCAAGACTGGAAACTGTTTGAATATGCACTGCTCAAGCCCGTTCAACTGAAATAGATGAGCAACAGGAAGCAAGACTGGAAACCATTCAAGTATGCACTGCTCAAGCCCGTTCAACTGAAACAGATGAGCATCGGGAAGTAAGAGTGGAAACCACTTGAGTACGCAATGCTCAAGCCCATTTAACTGAAACAGATGAGCAACGGGAAGCAAGGCTGGAAACCAATCAAGTATACACTGCTCAGTCCAGATGAACACTGCACGCTGATTTAAATCTTGGTGCATACCATCATGATGCTAATTATGATTATGGTCTTCATCCAAGTGTAGTTATTGGGCAAATAGATAAATTATGCATGTATTGCAGTGCCCTCAAATTTAAGAATGAACTATCAAAAATGTGCTGCACAGGTGGAAAAGTGAAATTACCAGAATTACATTTACCACCTGAACCATTATCAATGTTGGTATCAGGTGACACAAGCCAATCAAAACATTCTTCAGCAAATATATGTAAGTACAGTTCATGTTTCCAAATGACTTCATTTGGTGCAACAAATATTTTGCATGAGAATTATATGCCAACATTCAAAGTGCAAGGACAAATTTATCATCATGCAGAATAACTACTACCACTGTCTAATGCAGATCATAAATTTCTTCAAATTTATTCTATGGGAAACACCAATGAACAAATCAATTAATGTTGTCAATTCAATACAAGCACTAAACGAGAAATTGTCACTGCATTACAAATTTTATTTGATCAGCACAACGAATTAGCTTAATTGTTCAGAACTGCCCTTGAGTAAATGCCATCTGATAACTACAAAGTTGTAGTTAGAGCAGACAAAACGCCTGTCAGGCAACATGAAAGACAGTAAATGACCAACAATTGATGAAGTGGCAATCATTATAGTTGGTGAAAAATTCAACTCACGTGATATAATTCTTCATTGTAAGAATATAATGTTTGGCGAGTCTCAGAAACTCATCACTCATATAATGGATTACAATATCTGAATTTATTTTGGCAAGCAGAAGATGGATATCATTTCAATAATAAATTGAGAAATCCACAAACAAATGAGGAAACAAATAAGAAAGTCAGTGCCATGGATTACTATTCATATCAATTGATGATTTGTGAGAATGCTGAAAATCATATCTTGAAATATCAACAATTGTTCCATCAATACATTGTCAATATGTATGCAAAAAATAAAACTGAATGACTCCTCTACATTTGATTAAATTAAACTAAATTGCATTCTGAAGAGTACATTCATTTACATGATGCAGTTGTTAATGATGGCAATGTGAATCCCAATAATTTGGGAAAATGGTCATACTACCAGCCACATTTACAGGGAGTCCACGCTGCATGCATGAATATGCACAAGATGCAATGACATGCTCGCGCATATGGCCACCCAGCTTTGTTTATTACACTCACATGCAATCCTATGTGGGATGAAAATGAAAGAACTTTTGTTAAATGGACAATTAACATCAGTTTGTCATGATATTTCTGCATGTGTGTTCAAACAAAAATTGAAATCTTTAATGAATTTCATTGTCAAGAATCATGTTTTTGGAGAGACAAGCTGTTGGATGTATTCTGTTGAATGGCAAAAAAGAGGATGACACATGCACACAAGTTAATTTGGTTGATTGAAAAAGTCACACCATATCAAATTGATCAAGTTGTATCAGCAGAAATACCAGATGTCAACATTGATCCAAACTTATTTGAAGTTGTCACCAAAAACATGATCCAAGGTCCATGTGGCTTACTAAATAACAATTCATAATGCATGTCTGATGGGAAATGCACAAAACGATACCCAAGAGAGCTACTTGCTGAGACTATCACTGGCAATGATGAATATCCACTCTACCGTCAACAATCAACTGAAGATAGTGGCAAATTCATCCCTTTAAAAGTACAAAACAATGATGTTGAAGTTGATAATTGTTGGTTTATACCTTATTCACCATTACTCTCAAAAACATTCAAATCATACATCAATGTTGAGTATTGCAACTTGGTGAAATCATCCAAGTACATTTGCAAATATGTCAACAAAGGAAGTGATATGGCAGTTTCTGGAGTGGGAAATGAAACTACATCTATCAATGAGATTGACCAATATCAACTGGGACGCTACATTAGTAGCAATGAAGCAGTATGGCGTATTTTATCATTTCTATTCATGAATGATATCCAACAGTTATTCATTTGGCAGTGCACCTTGAAAATGGACAGCGCGTGTACTTCACAACGAAAACACATGTGCAAGAGCATTGTCACCACCGCCAACAACATTAACTTCATTTTTCTCATTGTGCAGGGATGATATGTTTTCAAAGATGCTACTTTACTATGAAGTGCCAACATACTAAACATGCAATGAATCACCAAAAAGGTTTTAAAGTCGCAAACAAGGCAAAGCAGTTGAAGGATATCCCAGCTTATATTCAACTGCAACGTTAGGCCGTTTGTACACTGGTCGCTTAAACAATTCAGAATGCTTTTACTTGCGATTACTGTTAATCAATGTACATGGACTGACATCCTTCCAAGTTTGAGAACAGTAAATGGTCAAGTATGTGCCACTTATCATGAAGCTTGCCAAGAATTAAATTTTCTTGAAAATGATGCACATTGGGACACTTCACTCACTGGTGCATCAAATACTGCTCACCCACAGAAAATATGCACATTATTTGCATTTATATTGACAACATGCTTCCCATCAAATCTAAAAGATCTTTAGGAAAAATACAAAGACTACATGAGTGAAGAAATCCTACATCGTTTGTGCGCAATGAATCAAAATTCAGACATTCAATTCACACCAAATATGTATAATGAGGCATTGGTTTCAATTGGGGAAACATGTTTAACAATTGCTAACAAAGCACTGGTACAATTGGGAATGGCTGCACTGAATCGATCTGCAAATAACCTTTTTGATCATGATTTGCAACGAGAAACCCACTTTGATATTGATGAATTGGGTTCATTTGTTCAAATGAATCTTCCAAAATTGGTTCCAGAACACTGCATAGTGTATGACATAATTATGCATGCAATTACAAGCCAAAGTGGGGGATTGTATTTTCTAGATGTGACTGGAGGCACAGACAAAACTTTTCTCATTTCACTTATTTTGGCAATTATACAATCACAAAAAATATTGCACTGACAATTGCATCATTTGGAATCGTGGCAACTCTTTTGGATGGTGGCCGAACAGCACATTCAGCATTGAAATTGCCATTGAATATGCAAATCACTGAGACACCCACATACAATATCAAGAAAAATTCTGGAATGGGTAAAGTACTCCAATCATGTCAACTCATTATATGAGATGAATGTACTATAGCACACAAAAAGGCATTGGAAGACTTCATTGTACACTAAAAGATTTGAGAGGAAATGAACAGCTCTTTGGTGGTGCACTCATTTTATTGTCTGGTGATTTTTGACAAATTCTTCCAGTTATACCACGTCCAACGCCTGCTGATGAACTTAATGCATGTCTCAAATTATCAGTTTTATGGCGACACGTACAGAAATTAACTTTGAGGCCAATATGCGTGTACATCTACAACATGATGCATCAGCTGAAGATTTTGCAAAACAATTGTTGGATATTGAGAATGGGAAAATGGCAATCAATGAATCCACACAATGTATCACATTGCCATCAAACTTCTGTAAAATCAAAGCAACCACAGATGAATTGATTCACAAAGTTTTCCCAAATATTGCACATAATAACAAAAATCATCAGTGGCTAAGTTCACGTGCTATACTAGCAGCCAAAAACAATGATGTCAATGCCATCAATTTCAGCATTCAAAAAGAGATACCAGGTGAAGTGACAACATATAAGTCCATTTATACTGTAATAAATCAAGATGAAGTTATAAATTATACAACTGAATTCTTGAATTCACTTGATTTGCCAGGTATGCTACCACATATTTTAACATTGAAAATTGGCGTGCCTATCATTCTTCTCTGAAAGATCAATCCACCACAACTTTGAAATGGTACCAGGCTTTCAGTGAAAAAGATGATGAGCAATATCATTGAAGCTACAATCTCAAATGGAAAATTTAAAGGAGAAGATGTACTGTTGTCACGCATCCCAATGATTCCAATAGATATGCCATTTGAATTCAGACATTTGCAGTTTCCAGTGCGACTCACATTTGCAATGACCATCAACAAAGCACAGGGACAATCGCTACAAGTGTGTGGACTAAATTTGGAAAATCCATGCTTATCACATGGGCAGCTGTATGTGGCCTGCTCACACGTCGGAAAACCTTCTGATTTGTTCATGTATGCACCCAATGGAAAAACAAAAAATATTGTGTATCCAAAAGCGCTTCAATAAACAGAATTAAAACACAAACACTTTCTATAAGTGGCATTGAAATGCATTTCAGGTACTCATACTAATATTATCACATTAATTTTAACCATGCAAACAAAGTTGTGGGCAACAGCTATTTGTTTATAAGAAACCTACTTTAATTGGCCTTTATTATTAAGCTAATATTTTCATTATCTACAACATGAAATTTAGTTGCAAAGCACGGGTATTCTGCTAGTATTATATAAAATCATAAGAACTATTGATATCATGTGTATGTACGTATTTTACTTATCATTTAATTAAAAAATCATTAATTTAGTCCTAAATCTTTTGCATTTATTGGATAAATTGCTACCTAAAAGAGTTTGATATTTCTATTTTAATGCCAATCCTTAGCGTAAATTCTTAGATGTAGTGTACTATACATGCCATTGCCTCACTTTACACATAGAAAAAGTCAAATTTGTATAACTTAATATACATTTTGATTATGATTTTACAAGGATACTTGTGATTTAGCCTCAGTGCATAAACTCATCAATGCATTGAAAGATGGTTTAGCTGTTTGTTTATCATTAGGATATTTTTTTGCTCTCCAATATAGAGCATGATTGGACTGATACAAAGAGTGTTATGCAATACTCTAATTTATCAAAATGGGATTCTATGCTTTTCCAACATTATAAAAAAACAAATATAACAATTGCAACTTATTCTACTGAATTAAACTATTTAAAAATACTAAGATTAAGTGTTGGCTTAAAACAAGGGAGATAATTTTATTAGCACTAAAAAAGAAAAATCTTATAACAAATTCATCTATAGTCAATTTTCAATCATATTGTAAGGCTTAAGCGCTTAATTTGTATCTAGACTTTTATAATTTAAGCTTAAAGTTTTTTTATTATTAAGCATATTATTAATGATATATGTACTTATTCTCTGAAAACGCATGATAGAAGTAGATACAAAACAGTTAGAATATAAAATATAGCTAATATTTCAAAAGTTTAGTATTTGTGAATAATGCATATTTATTACCTTTGCAACTATAAGTAAGGCCTTTATTACTATAAAATTAATAAACAGTTTTTTGTAACTTCATGTCATTTTTAATGGTATATAAATCTATGGTTCTTAGTTTTTCATATGTATAGAGGATTATAAAGGAGTTTAAAATAAAAAACATTTTACAAGATTATGAAGACCTAAGATGCAAAGAAACAACGCTTGTATCATATATCTAATATATGATTTAAGATATCTAGTATCTATACAGTCTACATATACAGAAGTGAAAGGCATAATTATACATATACTAAGGTCTATAAATTTTATAGATTAAACAATCTCTGTATATATATAAAGTTGTTATATAATGATAAGTAAATTTTTTTAACTGCAAAATGAAGTGCCTTAGATCAAATAGCACTGCAAACTAAAAGATCTATTATTTTTTTAAAATACACAGTGCATTCAAAAAGTTCTGGGACTAACGTTTTAAAGACACAACTTTACAAATAAATAAACTTTCTTTTATCATAATTTAAACGTACAACCTTTCCCTCTCTATACATATTTATATTGCTAAAACAATTGTTAAAAGGTATGCACATAGTTCCTATTTTGTATAACCATGTTTAAGCCAGCTGTCACATTCTTCTGAATTGTCTCTACTTTATCAAAAGGATGAACCTTCAGTGCCACCTTCAGATTATAATTATCCACCCTATTCACCAGATTTAGCTCTGTCTGACTTCTTTCTGTTCTCTAATATGAAGGTGGCACTGAAGGTTCATCCTTTTGATAAAGTAGAGACAATTCAAAAGAATGTGACAGCTGGTTTAAACATGGCTATACAAAATAGGAACTATGTGCATACCTTTTAACAATTGTTTTAGCAATATAAATATGTATAGAGAGGAAAGGTTGTATGCTAAATTATGATAAAAGAAAGTCTACTTATTTGTAAAGTTGTGTCTTTAAAACGTTAATCCCAGAACTTTTTAAATGCACTATGTAACTATAAGTATGTTAAATTTAATATAGCAGTATATATACTTGGGTTGTTGACCAAAATTAGGTTTATTTATACCTGGGAAGCACTGCTTCAAAAGGGTAACTTAATAAGAAGCTAGTTGCAAAAAGCTGGTATAATTTTATCTGAGGTATGTTGACCTAGGGTATTAAGACAAATAATATGCGGTAAAAAGAAAAAGAAAGGATGGAACTCTGAAAAACCATCCACATGCGGCATTCTGATAAGCCAAGTAACCCATGGACTTAATTGCTATCAACCATCTCTGTTTGAAGCATTAATGCGCAACTTTGAAAAAGTCATAAAATACCTACCCAAGTTTACTAATGGGATAAACTAGGGAGGTTTTGTCACTGGGCTCATGCTCTACCTTTGGCTTCCTCCCATAGAGGTGATAAATAATTTTATTATTTATGATACTGCCAAATTGATATCTTTTACTAATTCATAATTGCAAACTAACTATTTTAGATTTTTGTGCAGCTACTAAGGTAGCATATTATTTTACCGAAGTTAGAATTTGACATTGATTAATATAAGATTAAGCTGTTAGGCAGATCCACATCAACTGATTGGTCCCAAGTTAATCATATTATAAGATAGTTCACTAAGATATTTGAGCACTGAAAGATCAAGTTTGAGCAATCATACTATTGATGAGTCTAATTATGAAATGGAAGGGACTTGGCGCAAGTTCCCTGCCTATTTATCACGATTGATGAGAAAATCATTTATGAGTTCTTTTAGAAATTGAAAATCTGGCTAGGAGCTAATAAAACAAAGAGCCAAAATATCCCTATGTTTATAGGGTGATTGTCCAAGCATGGGTTTGCGTTAGCTGTAAAGTATATAGCCTGCTTATTATGATACTATTAGGTTATTATTTAAAAAAAATAAGACTTAGTTTCTTTGTTAATTACTTTGTGTCTTAGAGAGTATTTTTTAGCAATTCTCAGTTGAAGAATGGTTGAAAGTTTCTTCTGTATATAAAGTTATCTCCTTCATTATCAACACTTTCTGCCTTTGTGTGTCTGTTCTGAAGGACATCAACCTTCATAATGATTTACTATTGTATTAGTGTATATGATCATGGTTTACTATTCGCTGGTACCTCAGTTAATCAAGAAACCAATTATTATTTTGATAGCATATTAGTTGGAATTGTTACTTGAGGTAACTTTTCTTCAGAAAAAGTAACTAAAGTTTTCGTTTTATTACCTGTAAATAATTCAAAGTATATATTACCCCTAACTTCTTAGCAAAAAAACAATGAAATCTTAGGATAAAATAAGTAGCTAAAATGAATATAGTACAAATGGCTTTAGGTTATATAAAAACTAGTTTATATAATTTAGTGAATACTTTTTGTCCTGAGCTTTATGTGTATTACATAGGGGTGTGATGTTTATGTTTTAAAAAGTTAGAACGTTAACTCTACAATCTTAGATCTCTGAATATGTAAAAAAATTACTTAATGAGAGAGGAACATACATAAATGTTAAGAGGGATTTGGGTTTCAAATCTCATAGTTTTTCACCCAATTCTACATTTGTATTATGTTTTTAGAGTCAATTATTTATTAATAGACATAAGTTGAAAGTTATTGTTAGAATAAGATTCTTTCCATAGAAAATTGTCCTGTGAATGTTAGTGCTCACCAGCCACAATATCATGAACATAAAAAGTGGCGTCCTATTATTGACTGTTGAGATCTTTAAAATGAGGAAGGGTTTTAGATTTTATGGACAAATGGGAGTGAGTGTGGGGCTTCTTGTAGAGTTGCAATATCTACATTTAATAATTTAATGTGAGTTCCCACTATAAGCTCTCCACTGATTAAAGCTAGCAACTGTGATCCTTTAAGGCTCTTAAAAAATAACATAATAAGAACTTTAAAATTTGCAACTAAGATAAAGCAATGAAAACAGAAAGTTATTGATAAATTACTTGTACAAAGAGATGGGAAATCCCTTGCCATACCATTAGCAAAGAGCTAGAGTTTTTTAGGGTTGAACAGGGGGAGGTGGACATAAAAGAGTTACAATGTACCAGATTAAGACAATCGCTATTCTCAAAAAAATAAAGTCAAGCTTTTTTTTTAGTACTAGATGGTCTATAGTCAAGCATTTAAATTCAAGTTTGCGTTACACAATATTTTAAATTTGATCCATTATACTTTTTATAAGGCTAATTCCTGTTTTGAATTTTAGCTGTTGCTTTTCACCATTAAAATTGTAGACTTGATCAAATCCCTCTTATTGCTATTCTGGCCTACTTAATCAGGAAAGATGATTGGAAGGGTTGACCAAGTTGTGTCAAAGTAACTAATTTGATTTCAGGGTTCATCACTGCAATTTTAAGTCTTGTTCTCTAGTATGTGGGACTTTTACTCATGATGACAAGAGTGTCCAATCACAAAGAAGCCTTGGAATAACTTGACGATGTCAGTTCATAAAGACTCTGGAGCTCCTCTAAACCTCTTCTGGTAATAAAGCAGGCTAATTCTAAATCTTCAACAGTAGTTCTAGTATTTGGCGTTCTTATCACCAAACTAAACGTTATCTAAAGCTGATTCTGTGAATGAAGTTATACTTATAAAACTACTTGAGAGTATATATAGTATTTATTGAATTCAAGGTGCTTAAAGTAAGACTTAATGTATAAGGAATCACTTATTTTTAGAAGGCTATTCTCATTTTGCATCTTGGTTTTAGGGTCATTGGTGTTTAAATCCTGATTTTGCTGTTCTCAGGGTGTAAAAACCGCGGGGTTTCTACTGGTGCACAGGTTTGCTTAACTATTGACTCTAGGAATAACTATGAATTTTCTAATTGTATGAAAACAATTAGCCTAGTCAAGTTTGGATAAATGGGTAGCTTCAGCCCTACTCTGGCAATATGAAGGTTCAAGTGACTTCAGCCTCACTCTGGCAATATATAAGGATTTAAGTGACTTTGGCCTCACTCTGGAATTGATACTTAGACAGAAATACTTCTTGATAACTTCACTCTGAAGTAAACAATTAACAATTGAAAACAATAAAGTATTCACAGTACTAAGGTGTTTATTAATATTAAAGTGAGGTAATATTTATAAGGTAAAATGATGAAGGACATGTGTTAGGGGTATTTGTGGTAACCACAAGGTTCTCGGCACGCTTAGCTGACAGAAAAGGGATATTCATGAGGTCTCAGCATGCCTAGCCAACAGAAAGGGATATCTACAATGATCTCGGCACACCTATCTGACAAAAAATATTAGTTCATTTCAGGAAATATTCCAGCTAATATCCATGAGGAATAACATAATTAAATTGCTAATTATATCAGCCCACATGTCAATTACCAAACCTAACGATTTCCCATGAGTAATTACCCATTTTGAGTCAATTTACTCATCTTCAAATTGTCAGCAACAATCCCAATAAAATTGTAACCATAATTATTGGATAGATCCTATGAGAATTACAATTAACCATTTAATTGGTGATTATTGCCAATGAGATGGAATAATTGATCAACATCTCAAAGCTTAATCAATAAGCTAAATTGAATAAATGAACCAATTGCCTTAAATTACTTTGAAGCTAAAATAATTCACAAGCTGGATAATGTATAATATAAATTTCCACACTGGGTTTTCTCCACAGATTGTATTGTGAATTCCTGGTTGTTTAGATATACTAGTTGTTTGTATAGATCTTGAACTGGAATCCTATGGCTCCATTAGCCCTTGTGGCTGAATTTGTACTTTGTTCATCTCAATTGAACATTTTGAAATTAGTTTTTACTAATTTGTTAAAATGATCATTAGTTAAAATCATTTGAATGGGAAAACTTTCATTATATGTGGTAATGGTATTTAAGCTGTCATCATAGGGAGAATCCAAAGATATAAAAGGAGGTCCTCTAGGGCATCATTTTTTCATGTCAAGCGCATACTGTTTTTGGTCAGTACTATATGGTTGCATCATAAGATGTCATTGTTATTAGCTGATATATTTTTTGGCTAGGGGTTGTATAAAAGCTCCATCATCTGGAATTATAGATAGCTTAAAAGTCTATAAAAAGGACTTCTTAATTTTTCTAAAATATACTGATCATTGGTCATGTTAGGAGGGACTTGATCATTGTCCATTCGACTATAGATTTAGTACCATTAGTTAAATTAAAAATAAGTAAAAATTGTGGTTTCCTGAAGGAGACTTTCCATAGGAATAAGAATTATCCCTTTAATCGAGTTTTTCTTAACATTACCCTCCCCAAGACGTGATTTAGGGAAGACCTCTTGTCACACATGAACTTGGTTACATGTGATGTGAGTTGTATTTTCTTTGTTATAATACTCAGTTTATTTTCTCATGACAGCAGTTGCAGCTACGTCCAGATGTCCTGTAACTTTAAAATTGTTCTCTGAGCATATGATAGAACATCGCTTTCTGTACCACCTTATATGGGTTCCTTAAGTCTTTGTCTTTTTCTTTGGTACTCTCCTAAGCGACTTCAATATATTTCTGATGAAATATAAAGTATCTTGACTAACTCCTACAAGAACTCCTCTAAATCTCAAATATAAGATGAGTTCTTCTTATCCATGTCCATTATAAGGTTAACAAGCTAATTAGCGCGGCTTCTCTTCCATATAGCGTTTTGAATGATGACACGCCAGTTTCCATGGTAGCACAATTGGTAAGCAACAGGGCTGATGGTAACAAGTTGTATAATTTTGATCCATAGTCAACTTCAATTTCTTTAATTTTGACGTAAGGGCTAAATTTACTCTTCCCACGCTTCCATTGCTTGAAGTGTATGGCGTGAGGCTTTGCTGCATGACTCCAGCTAAAAGCATCTAGTTTCACACAACATCTGATATAGAGTTCCTTTCATTATTTTAAACTAGTATCTGAGGGCATACGTGGCAAGTATTAACTAGTTGTCCAAGAAACTTGTGGTAACTCTGGAGATAAAGACCCTAACTGCAATCGCTTCTACCTACTTGATGGAGTGATTTATTGCAACAATGATAAGCAGATTTTCACTGGATGACTTTGGCTATAAGCATGAAACTAAGATAAAGACACTGTGAAAGGATGAACTTGGAGGGACAGTAAGAATTTAATTTTTGTGATTAGCTAATATCAGATGCATTTAACACAGGTCTTCAGAGCCTGACTGATATCATCCACATTGCCTCTCATTATAAATTCTCCTTTAAATGCTAATATTTCCTCAGTAGCCTTCTGTGGCCTACTTGACAATGTCCTTTCATGATCATTGCCATTAGTTTGCGCAGCTTCACATATGGCAACCGATTTCTAGGACTAACTTCATTAGCTGTCTTTCTCTTGGCCTCTTTGCATTTTTACAACACTTTATAAGTCCTTTAATGCTTTGTCCTCGTCTTCCCATTTATCTTCTGGTCTTCCTGTTAAATCATAAACCCTATAACTTGTCATGCTTGCAAGTGGAAAACAGGTAATTACAACAAGCCATCCCTGGTCAGGTAATTCTCTCTTGCTGGTGTAAGATCTCAAAGTTTCCGTGAAGCTCAAAAACCCATCTGCAAGTCTTCCATCTGGATCTCATTTTCAATACAATCTCAGTGAGGCGTGATCCATGATTATATTTAAGTGTATGACATATATGTAAGCTTAGAAGTAGTGTACTGATCTGATCACATCTAGGCACTTACACTCTGTAACTGTGTAGTTGCATTTAATTCTTGTGAATATATTCATATATAACTCTATTGAGTAATCCACTAGGTCGCGTCCAAATGAGAGCATGGCGCCCATACCCATTTTCTTGCCTTTAATATAATATAGAAGGTCACATCGGCGGTTATCTTGCGCATACTGGCAGAATTGGCCCACTTGGAGTCCAACATTCCAGCCACAGGATACAGCCCTGCATGGGGCCAGAAGTGGGCGGAGGCAGCCGCCCACCTCAACGCACTTGAATGGTAACACAAACATCGGGTTTGTGTCCATTACAGGGCCACACGCATCACTAAAGGCGACAAGTGCACCGCATACTTCTTTAAAAAAATTTTCACACCACACCAGAGCGTGGCCTGCACACAGGTGCGAAGATCAGATAATTCCATTGCAGACACACTGGCTGAAGTGGTAATCGAAATGCAAATATATTATTCCAAGTTATACCGAGCTGAACCAATTCAGCCGGCCAAAATGGCAGAATTTCTCAACCAAGCTCATATCCGCACCATTTTCTGATACCCGGAAATAATGAATTTAATTACTCCAAACGAATTATGGACAGCCATTCGCGGTGCACCAAACCAAAAATGCCCAGGCCCAGATGGCATTCCATATGAGTTCTACAAAAATATATTAAAAATATATCCCCATTGCTGCTAGCCTCACTCAACCAAAGCCTGTTGGAAACGCGCCTCCTACCAGGAGGACATGAGGCCTTTACTGTCACACTTTTCAAGAAAGGGGATAAGCTTGACTTAGCCAACTGGCACCCCATTTCTCTAACAAACACAGACACTAAAATTTTAACAAAAATCATGGCTAACCGTTTAGGGACTGTAGCATCTGCCACCATCTCCCCAGAACAATTCAGTTTCATCCCCATAAGGTCAATTTGGGATAACGTGCACTCTGTGGCTAATGTGTGTCAGTCCAAAGCCTCTGGGGCACTTGTATTCTTGGACCAACAAAAGGCCTATGATAGAGTAAACTGGGAATACCTTAGGGCCTGCCTCCATCAATTCCGCCTACCCCCCACTTCATAAACTGGGTGATGCTGCTCACGGAATCAGTGACAATGGCAGTGCGTGGCCCAGGCTTCCTAACGGAAGTAGTCCGCCCTCAAAGGGGCTTGCGACAAGGGGACCCCCTCAGCCCACTCTTATACAACTTCAGCCTTGACCCACTACTGCGAAATGTGAATGCCCAAATCACTGGGGTCCATGTGCCAGGCCAAACCCCAGTCAAGATGATGGCATTTGCAGATGATTGCGTGGTGGGTTGTCTAATAACAAAGATGCACGCGCGCTTGAAGCCCTCATCCAGGAATATTCCCAGGTAAGCAACGTGGCACTGAATGCCACCAAAACTGAATTCATCCTCATTGGTCAGTTTCAGAACTGCTGGGCCCCAGCAAGTAGTTCCCAACCCGGCCCATCTGCTCGCCCACATCCACGCCTTACTAACTCAACACACACCGCTCCACTGGTGCTCCCCTTCATGCCACGTCCTACCATAGGACTGGTGCGCCATCTGGGCGTGTGGATGGAGGCAGGTGGATATGCGTCAGCAGTAATGGAGTGCCGTATACTGGACAACGTGACGAAGCGAATCGCCTCTCTCAGAGCCCACCCTACTACCCTCACTGGCAGGGTTGTTCTTACCAACTCTATGATCTTATCCAAAGTCTGCTTCAGAGCCCACGCCATCCCCTTCTCCCCAAGCTTCTTTAAGTCCCTGTATGCTTTGCTGCAAGGATGGCTTTGGTCAGGCCGCCCTCCACCAGTACAGCTAGAGGTCATGTTTGGCCCTCATCATCAAAGTGGCATGGGCCTGCTTGACTTCAAAGCCCATGCTGCCAAGATCCTGGGCACCTGGATTGCGGCTGTCACCGCTCCTACACTCCCATCCCAACACTGGTCCCGCGCAGCCCGCTCCAACTTCTCCTGAGCCTTGGGCCTCAACAATCCATAAAACCCCCACTCCCTGATGAAATACCTCACATCACACACATCGGCCACAGGTCCTCACGGGACTAAAACCCACTACAAACGAATCCTACTCTCCATGCAAAGCGCAGAGTGGAGAATTCATATTAGTGGACATACAACCCGAAGAGGCCGCCCCTCTCCTCAGTTCACACAAGAGGTACAGGGGCTACCCATCCATGATGGCGTGATCCCCATTTGACCCCAAGTCCTATCCAGGGTGGACTACCTGGACATGATGGACATCCCTTATTCCACTGAGACCCAAAAGACTATCTGGAAATACGCACACCATCCTCTGTTGCAGCCTCAAGTACACTCCCATGTGTGGCGCTGCCTGAGGCGGGTGTATCATACAGCTGAGCGCTCTAATGCTTTACACTCATCCTGTGTCGTGTGTGGCCAGTATGGAACGCTGTTCCACCGCCTGGAGAAGTGCCCCACCTCTAAAGTGATATGGCGCGAAGTCCAACGTCTGCTAGGCCAGGATCAAACGCATCCCTTCAGTCTGTCAAGAGATATGTTTGCTTCATCAATGGCCTCCCCCTCCCACCCTCCCTCCGTGCTCTGGTGGTTGCAATCGCCATGTGGACTATCCACACGATTGTCTTGGATGCCATCGCTGGCTCCATCCCCACCCTCCCAGAAGCTGTCCACAGATTCTGGTCTCATTTGGTGGACCACTTTCAAGCGTGGATGTTTGGATATCTCCCACCGCGTCACCGACAGCTGGTCTCCTCCTGGTTCCCAGTCTGGTTCATCAAATCAGACCCCTTCCTCCACACGTGCTCAATAGTGGCTACAGCCCCTTCACACGTTCTCTCCCCTTCCCCATAAGTGGCGTTCCCGCTGGCAACAAGAGATAGCATCGCTTCTCTGGGGTGCCTTCCCTGGTACTAAGTTTATCTTTCCTGAGTCATATTCGGAAGTGTCCATCCCATGGTTGGCCTTCCCCAAAATAAATTTAAAATTTAAAATATAATATAGAAGGTCAATACTTGATCCAGGCATGTCAGAATTGGGGCTTCCATCATTTTTTGCTTGAGTTTTTTGAAGGCATCTTATTTCTCTTTTTCCTAATTGAATTGTCTCCTTTGTTCAACAGGTATGGGAGTGGCTTGGTTAATCCACAATTTTTGACAAATTGTCAGTAGTAACCTACCATCTTTAAGAACACATGAGCATCTCTCATCATACAGGGAACGCATCCTGAAAAATGGCTTTGACTTTCCCCATGATGAGGCTTGATTACTATCTGTTGCACTTTGTGTCTAAGGATCTTAACTGACCCTTCAATGAGAACTTACTTTCCTTCAAATTGTGTTGTTATCTCTCAGGCGTGTAAAACTTCTTTAAGGTGTGCCAAATGATCCTTAAATGCCTTGATGAACACTGTGTAGTCATATAAGTAAATGAGCACACTCACCACTTTCAGTTTTTTTAAAATATGATCCATTACCTGATGGAACGTAGCTGGGGCGATGCAAAAGCCCTGTGGCATACGTGTTTCTTTGTATAATCATTGGGTTGTTATCTGAACACACTTCTGCTGTTCTTTCAAAAACAGCTCTATTAGCCAGTATTTGCTTGCAGGTCCATAGTGGAGAAGAATTGCAGCCCATAAGTCGTTTCAAAGAATTTTCAATTCATGGTAACAGGTAAGAAACTTTCTCATTCAGGTCTTCAGTATTCTGTGATCCACGCCTATTTGGTGTGTCCCATCATTCTTAGGAACTAACAGGAAGGGCGATGCCCAGAGACATTGGATGTGCGTACCATGTCTTTATCCATAAGTTGCTGTAACTTTATTGAATAACTTCTAGTTTACACTTAAGTTAGTGGTAAAGCTTTGATCAAAATGGTATAGCGCTCCTGGTGTCATTTTCATGAACTTCTCTATCGAAAAGGCCATAATCGTTGATTCTGCTGATAAAATTGTCTAAATTCTGGTCCAGGCGTTCATTGGGTTCAAGTTATCTTGTGAAGCTTAAATTTGCAGCCGAATCTCATCAATACTGGCAATGGCATAAATTAATTCAACGTTGACATAGGTATGCAACTTTGTTTTGGCTATGGTTTAATCTTTATTGATCAAACAGGTTGCTTCACATTGTTCCCAAGTAGAACTTTGAGTTCATCTTGATATGATGAATTGCAAAATCTGGCATTACTCTGGGTATGTGGTCTTTAAAACTTTCAGTTTAATAGTTCTCAAGCATCATCTGTTCTGATATATTTATACTTATGTTGAAAAAGTATCTTTTGTTCTACAAGAAATGTGTTTATCTGCTCGCTGGTATATATGACAAACCAAGCTCATCTTCTTTGACTGTGGTAGCTGTTTTGTTCCCTTCATTTTCAATATGCAATCGACTGGATAGGTAGAAAGTTCAGCTTTTTAAGGCAAACTCACTTATTCCGAGTCTTCTTATCCTCATCTTGGAACACAAGTTACATCTGTTAGTTGATTAGACAGACTGAATTTTGGTAAGGTTGATAATTCTTCCAAACTCAAAATAGGAGCTGCATTCCTATGAGAACATAACTTTTTCATTTACCACAGACTGAGAAGACAAGAAAATGCATCCAAATTGCAAGGGTAGCATGGAATAGGCTCTTAATGATTTGGTCAGCTCAAGCCCAGAAGGTCTAAACTTGGCCTGATAATTGATTTCTGGTGCCAATTATAATCCCTTCTTGAGCTTGGAAGAGATAATATTGACTTTGGAGCTGGTATCCAGTACTTCTAACACTTTTGACTTTGTGTATGATAAATTCCACTTTCATTTTTTTCTTGAAGATATTCATACTCATGGTAAGTATTTCACTAACTGCTTAACTGAATTCTCCTAACTCTTTATAAGGATGGAACTCCCTGCAAGCATCGGTGACTCACATTTTTTAATTGCAATCTTCTTGAACGTAGTATCCGCTAAATATTCACCATATAGTATACTGTCTACATCTGAGTGGTCTTGAAAGCTTAAGCCATAGCTGTTTTAAGGCTCAAAGTTCGCTTGATTTGTTCCAGGTAGGCAGTAACAACCACCTAAATCAGGGCTCCAATGACATAGTATCCTGACTTAACTCTTGAACCAGTTTTATCCTCATAAATCCTGTTTTTTAGTGTGCAACCCTAATCAACTGATAATGCGATCTCCTCCTCAGGATCTACCTTGTTTTCGTCCCTTATCCAAGGACAATTCTTTCAAGGAAGTGCTAATATTACTGATAGTTGTAGAATTTAAACTTGGTGGAATTTGGGTACTTTCATTTAAATGTGTGGTAAGCCTCCTCATTAGGCTTATCCTCAGGGATATGAGTTTTGTAAAAAGCCTTTTGGTCAAGGAAAATATTGAGAATTGCTCTAATTCAGGTGAAGCCTCGATTTTAGGGTTATTATGTATTATCATAATCAATGTTAGATAATCTATTATTGCTATCAACATCAGTTTATACTTACCGCGTGATGTTTAGTTGGGATTAAAACCCAAAATTATCACTGAATTTACTGGCGATGGCTTTTGAGCGTAAGGTCAGAATTCACTTATTATCTCATACTCTAAATCACTGAGCAATTTCCCATAATAATTTCGAGTTTACAACCCAATGAAATCTGTACAAATCGCCCCATCAGTGCTCCATTAGCCAATCAGATAATAAAGAATGCCCAAACCTCTTTAATATCACTTTAATGTTAAGCTTGAAGTTGTTTTCAGTGTTTAACTCCTCTATTAGCACCATTAACCACCATAAACCACCTATTATGCTTTACTGTCTATGGGCAGATAGTAAAAACCACTTAATTGCGCTACAGTATTGATCTCAGTCCAGACTTCAATGATGAAGCCTGTTTTGCTCTAACTCTGAACCTTGACATAGCCATAAAACTTAAATTCCTGAACTCACTTCCACCCTTGAATTTAGTATGTGCCTATCCTTAATCACATTCCTGATTCTCCCTCGGTACTTTAGATGGTAGAAGCTTTTTACTTATAAAATACTTCTAAATTCATAAAAATGTTTATATAGTAAAAGACGTTTAACTCCTAAGGTGTAGATTTAGCTATACCAGGAGCTTAGAGAAAGTTGGACCAGACACCTGTTGCCAATGTGCACATAGCGCGTAAAGAGACCTCACGTTAAAGCAAGGTTGTTGATAGATCAATGACCTGATTCTGTTGTAAAAGCGGCTCAAAAATCAATTAAAACCTCTTTAATATATTCAGGGTTTTGGCAGGTTTTTATGGTCAATGTCATATGCATAAGAAGTTTCAGGTGTGATTCAAGAGAACTAAGCAAAATGGTCTTTAAAGTGACTAGATTAAAGGCTTCAGTAATCCAAAGATGTTGGGCCTTATGGTAAAACCAATTTGCTTAGTTCACAACAGACTCAGACTTCCCATTATCAAAGTGAGGTACACTTGCTACA
Source organism: Massospora cicadina (assembly GCA_022478985.1). Classification (NCBI taxonomy): domain Eukaryota; kingdom Fungi; phylum Entomophthoromycota; class Entomophthoromycetes; order Entomophthorales; family Entomophthoraceae; genus Massospora; species Massospora cicadina. The sequence goes on from JAKSZP010009223.1 coordinate 168,743, forward strand.
TATTTTAAACATCTTGTTCACTTTTTTTAGTACTAGATGGTCATCTTGTTCACTTTCAAGTTCGGCAATAAGAATTTTTCTTGTTTTTGGCCCAGGTGTAGTGAGTGCAAAGAGTGACTCCAAGCACCTCCTTGCTTCAATACACATGCATCCCTAAATAATGGTGATAGTTCTTCTTGTCGCTGGCCCTGTCCATGCTGTTCTCAAATAACTGAAGAAACCTAACTATAGTTCCCTCAACAGTAGTGAACTTTTTCTTGAACTATGGACAGTAAAATGGGTTCTATTCATATTCAACTTGTCAAGCAGGTATAAGACCATTGCTGATGTGTACTGGTAGTTTTTTCTCAGAGTAGGTAGTGGTCTGAGGGAAAAGAATGATTTGAATATTATACACATCTTATCTCAAGTGATCCAACTGGTCAATGTGGCTTTACAGCTTGGTGTAAATCATTTTTAAACTTTTTTATGGTTTCATAGGACCTTATATAGGAAAACCACTTTCTTTCTCAACTGATTCAAGGCCAGATCTCTATTTTTTGTGCTTTTGATGACTCTCGCTAGCTCACTAATCTAATGAGCTACTTGCTGCTTCAACTCATTAAACAACTAAGATATACTTTAAATCTCTATCTTCTAAAAGTTTCTCTCCAAGGTAAACTTTTATGATATTGCTATAGAACTCTTCACTACAACTTTATAAGCACCTTTGATGCTCACTTTTATTTCTAAAATGCTTTATTACTCAGAGGTGCTGATTGAAATTGGTAAAAGAATTGTGTTAAGTTGTTTATTTTACATGGGTGCATCACTGTGCAGATTGGAGTGCTTGTTATCTGGTACATAGACTTTAATAATGATTCCAAGTATTCCAACTGCACTAAGCCTTTAATAAGCTATACAATGGCTGTATCTAAGCACTGGAGCTTATCTCAACCTCTACTGGTAACAAAACAGGCTAAGTCCAAATTTAACAGTTATTCATCTAGTAATTTAGCGTTATTAGCACCAAATTATATGCTATTAAAACATATTCTGTGGTAGAAATTAGATTACTGTTAATAACAAAAAACATATATAGTATTTGGGAGGATTAAAAGTGTTTATAGTAAGACTTGATATATAACAAGTTATCTTGCTTAAAGAAGGAGATTATTCTTTTGTGTCTTGGTTTCAGGGCAGCATAGTCCAAATTCATAAACTCTTGCTGATCTTCTGGGCTGTCCTTCAGATTGTATCATAGAGTAATGTTTCTTAAAATTAACTAGTTGTATGCTTAAATCTTAAACTGAAATTTTTGAGACTCTATTTACTCTTGTGGCTCTTTCAGCTGCTTTTGTAAGTTGTTTGTATCAATCAATTAAAGTTTTTGAAACAGGTTTTTTTCCAAATTAGTATTATGCTCAGTAGCTGGTGTCTTTTTTATGTTGAAACACTCTTAGGATGGGGTAATGATAATTCAGCATTCAGTGGTGGGAGAACCCAAAGGCATAAAATATGATCTCAGTGGCGTCATTTGTAATTTTGGTTGCATACTCCTTTTGACCATTTTTTATACTGGTGCGTCCATTGTAATCATTTTTACTGGCTGTCATACTATTTTGGCAGTCAGGGGGTATATAAGTGACTCTATCATCAAATGTATAGACTTCACAAAGCCTATATATAAGGGCTTAAATCATTTGTAAATTTGTTTTGATCGTTGGATGTGTTGGAGAAATTGTTAGTTGTACAGGCTGACTATAGGAATTGTATCATTAGTATTAAAAATGTTATTATTTTAAATTGGAGCTTTCTAAAGGGGTTGTTTCTTATAGTGAGTAAAATACCCTTTTATTTGAAGATTTTCAATACCATTGTCTACTTTTTCAACTGATTTATGCTTATTTTCAAACTTTTTATAATATTCCACCTGGGGATACCCTGAGAAATTTTTTACAATAAAAGATTCGCCTCTTTAAACCTAGGTTTGGAAGGGGTTTTTATACTAGCGCTTCCAAAGTTACACATACTTCTTACTTTATTGCAGAACTGTTGAACTTAATGCACAATTTTTAAAGACTCAAAAAATGATTGCATTTAGGCCTTGGAATTGAGCTTAAGAGAGGGTGGTACAGACAAGGGGAGCTGCAACTACCCACCTCTCATCTAGATTGTGCCCTAGATCAGTTATCTGGTAAATTTCCAAGCCTTCAGATTATTGCCCTTCTTTGTTCTATAGCTTGCAAGGCCCTATCAAGCATGATAGTTAGTTTTTGGGACCCTAAATTACTTTTCCTTGAAGAATGGAATCCATGCACCCAACTATGGGTTTTTCTAGTGCATATCTTGTATGAAGTTGGGTGTTTGATGGTGGCGATTGTAGCACTCATGGATGTTAGCAGCTTTGGAGCATTAGGTTTAATGTAAAAATTATCAATTAAATCATGACATTTAAAATAATCCTTGAAAGGGACCCAGATGCTCTTGCAAGCTGGGTATCCCTTCCAAGACACCATGTAATGCACTCTACACTTGACCTATCATGTGTCTAATGTCTTCACTTTAAAATTTTGGTGCTCCTACACCAGAATGGGCTCAACCTTTAACAGTTCCTTGTCCTTTTTGAGGAAAGCGAAGAAGCATGAAAGGAGAAATGTATCTACCAGTGGGGAAGTTTTTAAGTAAAAATATTATATTTCAGAGTTTTTAATAATAAGGAATGAGCTTCTCACTTGCAAGTCAGTTTCTAACATGACACTTTGAGGTGCAGGTACTTGGTGTCCACCATTAATAAGTCTTCTACCTGGTAGTTAGGTGTCTAATGATACTTTTAGTTTGCAAAGCGCTTAAAATCATTAGTTTATTTATCAAATGTTCTGGACCTGTTGATGAACATAATGGATATGCGCGACAAAGTTATCATCTGTTGGAAGGTTACTGCGCGTTTGAGGGTCAATAGTGAAGGCATGGTTGTACCCCAAGTTAGCATACATAGGTGACACATCGTTGATGAGTGAAGGGAGTTATTGTATGAGTTTTGGCCAGAGGGAGATAGGATGATCATGCATTCTGGGAGGAGGTGGCATAGCATCAAAGATACTGCTCTAACTATTTTCAGTATGTTCCATTTAGACATTTATTTGAGGTTGATAAGCTGATGATCTGTAAAGCTTATTTTTAGCATGTTAGATAAGGCCTCCTAAAATTGCGAGGTTGACTATGCCCTTTGTCAATGATCACTTTCTGAGGCACCTCAAACAGGAAAAGGATGTGCGCCAGAAATAACCGCGCCATATTCTCATCTGTAGTTGTCTTCAAGGAAGGGATGAAGATGGCATACTTTGAGAAATGGTATACAACAACCATAATCGCGTCATACCCACAAGATTTTAACAAACTCATATTGATATTCACCAAAAGTTGAAGGTCATTGCCCTGCTTATTGTTAAGGGGAAAAGAAGATAATTTTGTTCACTCTATTTTGATTTAGTGTGGTAAATACTAAGCATTGTTTGATTCAGGTGAGAACTTCTTTGTGAGCACACCAATAATAACCACAATCGATCAAGTTTATGCATCTTTCCTTGCTAGGGTGCCAGTGATGGAGGGGTCATGATAGTCCCTTTGACGTGGGAACGCAAATCAAAGTAAACCCATAATTTATTAGGGAATAACATTACCTTATCCTTCAAAGAACTACATCCATAAGGGCATTACCAGCATCAATTTTTAGATAGGAAAACTTAACCTTTGGTATTGAAAGTCTAGGATGACAGAAGAGCATTACAAGAGAAACTTTTTTACACAGGATGCAGGGACTGGGCCAGAGTAAATAGCATTTAGTTTCCATACTAGAATAAGTGACAGGGATAATGAGGCTTTGGGGCTCAGAATAGAAATAATTCCTATAGTGTGACATATAATATGGTATGGGTTTAAGGTAGAGGTGGCATGCTATTTTCAGGGAATAAATATGACTAAGTCAGATTTTGCATCAATGGTGGGGCTATTAGGGGATTAATGCTTAGATTGTTAAGTAGAATATGGGTAGCCCTCTCAGCGTAACAGTATTCTTGAATGTAGCAAAAGTTTAAAAAATTGGCTCATAGCTGTAAAACCAGTGGAGTGGTCAATGAAGACAAAAAGATGGGGTGAAATAGACTAGTTTATTGAGTTAGAAAGTGTTGATAAAATAGGATGTATGGGGACGTGGTGCCAAGGAGACCTTTATAGCCCTAGTAATCAGGATTATTCACAGTCTTACATGTCAACCACCTGGTTGGCGCCCTCATTGTCCAGCGTCAACCTCATAACTGCAATGGTGGGGGACACGCCTCTTGAGGTTCAGGAAAGGGAGTTGAATTTCTGAGGAATTCTCAGCTTTGCGCTCTAGGCAACAAGCCAATGTTTAAAAATTAATTGAATGGCTACTCAGAGGTGCCATACAGGACAACTTGGGTGGGACTTAACCATCTCTAGAGGTTAATAGGTTCCTAGCAATTCTTGTAGCTGGAGAGATTTCAGCCAGAGAATTAAAATTCAAACTAAAATTTAATATAGGTTAGAAAAGTACTTTAATAAGAAAAAGGTTATTACTAAATAAAGTACCAAGGAAAATCAGTATTTGATTATTGATGGGCATAATACCACATGTGATAATAGAATAAGATTCATAAATGCAAGAGGAAATGTCACAGTCCAGGTTCAGAGTTTCAGTAGATCAGGATTGCTTGTTGAAGGATAGACTGAGATCAAATAATGTTAAGAAAGTTATGTGGTTTCCATTATCTATTATTAGGAATCCAATAGGTGATAAGGCATAATATGTGGCGTGATGTGGTTACTGAGGTGAGAATAGGAGCTAAACACTGAATACATCATCAAGCCTAATATCAGTATAAATAGTAACTCTGCTTGGGAATTCTTTTCTATCCCATCAGCCAGTGGAACATAATGGGGCAATTATTGAGTTTGCTGGGTTGTATCTTGGCGTTACTATGGAAATTTTTAAGTGCTTAAAAACTAAGAGTACTAGTGATTTTGTAAATTAGACCTAATAAAACATTTGTAGTTAAATTATAATAATATCAGGATTTAAACTAAATTAAATATTAATTAGTAATCATATACTGATGATATTAATAATAATAAAGTAACCCCCTTGGGTTAGGACCATCTAGTACTAAAAAAATAATAATAAAGTAAAGTCGACATTAATTAAAGTAATTAATATATTGTAACCATAAAGTTGAGGCTTCACTTATTTTAAGATGAAATCTAACATGTGTCTCCAAGCCACTACTGAGGGTGACAATGATTTTGTCAAGGTTGGACAGCCTCTCTAGGGTCCCAAACTACCAGAGTTGAGCTGAATGTGATAACCAAAGGTAGTTAATTAAGTCTCATCCTGAATAGAAAGAGTTGAGGTTCAGTCTCAAATCTTTAAGCAGAGTATCCCATAAATATCATTTGCTAATAAAAAACTTAATATTGAAGAGGCAGATATTATAAGGTCAAATTAGTTTACTCAGCTTAGGAGTGGCTACCTTAGTTTTGATGTCAGGATGAAAGAGTTAGATTCAGCGAGGATTTATTTTTAGTTTTTGAGTTTTGATAATTTCCGTCCCCTGGTCGGCTTACCTTGGTTAAAATAAAAAGGATGAAAGAGTCATTGTGAGGATAAAAGGTAGTCATTATAGATTTAATTCTGAAATAGAGTTTGGAGTTGCAAATCGTGAAGTGTACAAATTCTTGTCAAGAGAGTTGGTAGCACCAATTAAGAAGTTGAGGTGTACAATGGAAAGAAGAGCATATGCAGTACTCAGATATTTCTGGCAAGTGGGAGCAACGATTAAGTAAGAGGGATATATGTGGGACTGCCAACAAAGCTGCATAAAGCAGCTATATGGATATCTTCAACTGAACCCGTGGTTGAAACTAAATACACCTCTATGGATTGAAGAAATAATCAGCCACAGATATTAACCTTTGCATCCTCTTTGAGAGCCTTGAGAGTGAGTTTGTGGGCAACTGGTAAAGGCAACCCTCAGTTGGGTGGTTCATCTCAACAGCAGAGTTCATTTAAAAGATGGGAGCTCATGATGCTGATGGGTAAAATATGAATCTATATTTGGAGTCGTCATGTTAGCAGATTGATAGAATCTCAAGGACAGGAGATTTTAGGCATAGCCTCACAAAATTAAAAAGACGATCAGGTTGTAACTTTTTAAGCCTGCCCAAATCTGATTAAAACAAGATTGATTATTTATACTGACTTCAAACCTAAATTATCAGTATAAATAAGATTATAAATAAATTAGTTTAAAAATAATTCTATGTTTGATGGCGAAATTAGGCTTAGAGGCTCTAATTTTTTTGACAGAACAGCAGAAGCATCAGCGCTTAGAAGTGATGTGGGCGCTAAGGCATTTGAGTTGGCTGTTTCATCAACAAAGCAGCGAGAAGCGTCAGTACCAGAAAATGGAGAGAGTGTCAAGGCATTTGATTCAGCTTTTCTAATTTTATCATTAAAATAGTGAGAAGCATCAGCTTCAGAAAATGGGGAGAGTATCAAGGCACTCAGTTTAGCTGTTCTAATTTTGTCATAATATAGTGAGAAGTGTCAGCAAAAAAATTGGAGAGAGCGTCAAGGCATTTAGCTTGGATGTTCCAATTTCATTTACGTGACAATGAGAGACTTCAACACAGTTAAGCAATGTTTGAAGGCATCATGTTCAGTGAGGCTGATTTTATTGGTAGGAGCTTCATCTTAGGCGAAGAATTAAACTTTACTTATCCAATAGTAGGTTTCACGTTTTTTTGTGAGGCTTAATTTCAGGGTGTCGCTTCAGTCTCAGATTACTAGGATCAGTTGGCATGAGTAAAATTGGGGTTTTTTTTAAATTCATCAAAGGAGAATAATTTCAGTACCAAAACATTTTTTTCAGTTGCCATTTTAATGGATGTGTGCCTTGGCGTTAGAAAACATAATGGCAAAACAAAATTTTATCTTCTAATTATTTAACTCATTAAGAAGTTCTGTTTTGGCTGAAAAGTTAACTTTGTAATTTTTTGGACTTTGGCATCAGTAACATTTAAATCATCAGCTGTAATAAGTTTAGGTTCTTATTGGAGATCTTCACTTCAGAAAACTGGAAAGGGCGGCAAGAATCTTTTTGGTTTAGCTGAGACAAGACAAGTTTTAATACTTATCTCAGGCTTTTACTGGATAGGTGGGTAGATTTGGAGGCGCTCTCTCAATAGTTGATCTAGTATCAGAGTAAAAGTATCATGATTAATAGCATCATAAACTATATATAATTCTTCCTCAGCCACTTTGTCATTTTTCAAGTTCATAGTCAATATCTGCAATTTGTTCAGCGTGATCTTCAATATAATCCTTGATTAATTTAAGCTAATTTTCATAACATCATACATCGCATACCCAATTGATTTCATATTTTCACATATTTAATGCTGACATTATTATTTAAATTAGTGCATGGCTCAACAAGGCCATAGCATTTGCGACATCCAGGTAGATTTAAGCTCAGTCAAATTCATAGGAGTAATCTGGCTTATAGATTCAATATAGATAGTTTCTTCTTTACCCTGTTATGATTTCTTGAGTAGTCAAATATGTTGTTTTATGGGTAATAAACGTTATATATGGCAACTTGGGGTGCCCCTGTTGTGATCACCATATCTCAGCTTTGCACTATCTTGGAAACAAGCTGAGGGTATGAATGATTCGATTGCTACTCAGAGATGCCAGGCAGGACAACTTGGATGGAACTTGCCCTTCTCTAGAGGTTCAGAGGTTCCCAGCAACTCTCATGGCCGAAGGAATTTCATTCCTAGAGAATGGAACTTTAAGCTAAAAATAAATATAGGTTAAAATGTACTTTTTTAGAAAAAGGTTAGTACTATTTAAAGTACCAAAGGAAAATTAGTATGTGATGAGTGGTAGACAAATACCTCATGTGGGAGTTAAAGGAGATTCAGGAATGCAGGAGGCGATGTCATAGTCCAGGTTCAGAGTTGAGTTATATCAGGATTCCTAGTTGAAGACTGGACTGAGATCAAATGATGGTAACACAGTAATTGTTTTCATTATAAATTAGGAAGCCATTAGGTGATAAGGCATAATATTTGGCGTGAGGTGGTTAATGAGGTGAGCATAGGAGCTAAACACTAAATACATCCTCAAGCCTAATATCAGGCTTAATAGTAGCTCTGCATGGGCATTCTTTCATATCTCATCAGCTAGTGGAGCATAATGGGTCAATTTAACCTGAGTTTTTTGGTTTGTATCTGAAGTTACTATGGGAAATTTATAGTGATTAAAAAAATATAGGGTATTAGTGATTTTGGGAATTAGGTTCAATAAAACATTTGTAGATAGATTTTAATTTTATCCCCGGCTTTGAATCAAAATATTGATTAGTAATTATAAACTAATATCATTAATGATATTAGTAAAGTTGACATCAAATAAAATAATTAATATATCATAATCCTAAAGTTGAGGCTACGCCTTAACTTATGGCGAAGTCTAACAGGCTCTTATCACTTTTTGTGCGTGTGATGCTTTCTGATCAAAGCTCTCATTGTTGCTTTCATGACAGAATTTACTTGAAATGGCTCAAAAGACAACTTAGAGAGTTCAATTCAGGAGTGGAATATTTGACTCGTTCATCACAGAACTTTAAATCTCCCCCTCAAGATCTTTTCAGATGAGGGATAGGGCAGGAAGAATTGGCCATATTTTATTTTCACCACTGTCCCATGATCTACATCTGCAATGTAGTACTTAAAGTTCACCTTATGAATGCCCATATAAGGTCTGAACTAAAGAACGTCAATAGACTTCTGTAAATTTCTGGGTTGATGGTGATAGAAGAGAACAGGGTCACCTAACTGAAAAAATGGGTAAGGAGGGTCAGCCAAGTTATCTTTGGGTTTTCTCACTTTCTTTAGTGGTTACAATGCTTTTCATGGCTAGGGCTTGAAGCTGGACAATTTCATCAGCTAAGGCCCTCATGGTTACATAAGAGTCTCAGGCATGGAGGTATCAAGCGGGGCTTTATGATACTTGGTATTTGGGGAGCACGCTCATATAGAGCTATAAAGGGGACATCTTGATGATTTGATGATAGCTTATTTAATAAGCGAGCAAGGCGCTGGGTAAGAAATCGTTCCAGTGGAAAGAGTCAGAGGCGGTCATCTTCTGCAAGATAGAGATGAGAGTTCCATTATCAAGTTCCACCGCCCCATTGATTAAAGTGTTGTAAGGGAGTTAAAACTTTGTTTAGGTCCAGATAGTGAGAAGTATGTCTTGGAGTACCTCTGAGGTAGAAATTAGCCCTATGTTTGAGAGTAAAGTTTGTGGGCATCAATTCTAGGTGAAAAAGGACAAATAAGGAACAGGGCCATGGCTTTCATAAAGGCTGTGGGTACAAAAATTGCTTCACCCATTTGGTTAAATTGGTCCACAGTTAGTAGGATATTTATGCCTGTGCAACTCAGTGGGCAGGGGGCCCACTACATCGATGCTGACAACTTTAAAGGGGCCTGATGGATTTGCGACCAAATGCTGATATTAGGGGATAGACCTATCCTGGTATGACAAGACATACAAGCCTCTAGAACTTCCTGGATGGTCTCAATTATTTGGTCCCAGTAGCATCGTTCTTTCAATTGTGGGTCTTTTTCACTACCCTGTGTCCCACCGTCATGTGCCCTTCTAGGAAAAAAGATTAGTTTGCGAAGAAGAAGGCATGTAAGGGAGGTATAAATTGTTGCTTTTATTATACAGCATTCCCTCTTTAATTTGAGTGTCTCATGTCGATTTAGGAGCCCGTCTTGTATCTCAAGAATCTCCAAATTTCATAACTTGGTTCAGCCATTTATATTGGACAGCCAGTATTCCCTGGGAGTCAGGGCAGCGAGTATAAGCATCCTTGAGAGACTATAAGCATTCTGATGAATCGCTACTGCATGATGGACAATGGTAAAATTGTAGTTCTTCAGGCTTAGGGCCCATCTTTTTAACTGGTCATCTGTCCTTCATTTGCTGCAGTCATTAGAGAGGAATGGTCAGTGATAATGGAGAAATGGGTGCCATATATGTAGAACTCAAAATTCTTGATTGCCAATCAAAACAGCCAGGCACCTATGCTCAATATTGTTATAATTCCGCTCAGCCTTATCTGGGTCTTTCAGAAGTAAGCCACAAAGTGATTGACCTGATTTCCAATGTGTTGAGCTAGGATGGCCTCGATGGAAACATCACTAGCATAAGTGAATATCAAAAAGCGCTGATAAAAGCGTAGATAAACTTAAATATGTTTAGTACAAAGAGCAGTCCTCAACGCATTAGAAGCCTGCTCTTGTTTGGGTCTCCACTCAAAAGGCACAATCTTTTGTGAGAGGTAAACCAGGGGCTCAACTAAGTTATTAATCTGAGGAATGAACTGATGGTAATAGCCCACCATGTCTAGAAATAATTGAATATTCCTAAGGCTCTGAGGGCGCAACATCTTCTCAATGGCTGACTTTATCCAGTGTGGGCTGGATACCATCTTTTGAGACTTTGTGTCCGAGGAACTTCATTTGATATTGGAAAAAGGAGCACTAAGAAGGCTTAAGCTTTATCAAGGCATTTCTAAGATTGTTAAAGGCTTACTGAAGGTGTTCCAGATGATTATTTGGGTGTGGGAGAAAACTGTGATATCATCAAGGTACACAAGGACACAGGTAGGTTCAAGTTCCTTAGTATTCCGTCCATGCCACGTTGGAAGGTGGTGAGTGCATTGCAAAAGGCCCTGAAACATCTTTGACGGCCAAATAGACCCTTGTTGGCTATGAGCGCACAATTGTATTGATCTTCAGGGGTGAGACTACTTGCCAATATCTGCTAGTGAGATCCATAGCGGAAAAGTATTGTGACCTGGTTAGCTTGCAAATAGAGTTGTCAATACTGGCAAGTTATAAGTATCCTTCTTGGTAGTATAGATGAGTCATTGAGAGCACATCACCAAATGATGGCTGATATCCTTCTTCTGAAATGATATGAGGGGAGACTTAAGGACTATAAAAAGTGACCAATAGCCCAGCTTCAAGTGTCTACTTGAGCTCAACAGCCACCTGAGCGTTCTAAACTTTACTTTTTTGGTAGGTATGGGACAAAATGAGGGGAGCGTCCCCAGTTTCCACATGATGCAAAACGCCATCTATTTTCTGACGTTGTAGGTAGAGGTTGAGAAGGTATCCGAGTATTCCTCCAAAAACTTCTTGATCTGGCTCTGTTGCTCACTAATAAGCTCTTGCTCAATATAGGTGTCGACTAGAGCCACTGATGGGGGTGTTTATAGCCCAGAAATCATAGACTTTCAGAGCTATTGACGTCACAATAGCCTCTACAGGTAGGGGTTGAACATAAGCAGCTGGAATATTAGACCCCTCTATCCTAGGTTTGACAGTTAAGTTATACAATAACCTTGATATGGATCCAGCATAGGCAGGGTCTAAATTTCCCATACAGGTCAGGACCTCCTTGACGGATGGGTTATCCAGACCCCAGATTTAAAGCAATTGTCTAGAGGGTATATTGATATGGACCCGGGTGTTGACAATAACATGGGGTTTTGATGGTATATTGGTCGTCTTAGGCAAATAAATTGACATGCTTTCTTGCCATCTACCTCAGGAGGGGGTATTCATACTTGAGAACCACTTATATAATACTTGAGCCGGTCAATCTGGCCTTTGATTTCCAACAAAATAAGTCTGATCTTTGACCTCCGTCTTGGCTTTATGGGATGTTTTAAAAACCAGTTGGACCTGGTGCCCCAGCAGGGACAAGAATTTTCCATCATAGTTCATATGGCAAAATAACCTTGAAGAAACTGAGTCCCAGGAGAATATCATAGCTTTGGTTGTTTAACGCAACAGCGGGTGTATATACAGAAAGATTCCCAAAGCAAATGGGTAGAAATGAATAGTCCATAATGGATTGAGCTCATTGTGGCCTTGGCATGCCATATTCCATGTAATGGGGCAAGTCCGGAGCAAATTTTAATGCGCTTTATTAATTTAGACAAGATGACATTTATGGGGAACTACTTTCAACAATGGCATGGACAGGAATTTTGTGGAATCAAAAAGCAACGCGTGTAACTAAGCTCCCAAACTGTAGAGGTAGTGTGAGGAACATAGGATTTAATCAGAAGATGAGTAAAAAGTATCAGCTTATTTATTATCATCAGGCTCAAATAATCTTCTTCTGGTATGACAGCAATAGGCTCATTAGAGGTCGCCAAACATTCTTGAGGCGTAACAGGGATGTCAACATGAAGTGCCTCGTCCTTCATGCTGATGACCTATTTTCCGACTCCCCAGCAAATCTCTTCAAAAAAGTTTTAGCGCTATGACGGAATCCATTGCAATAGGAGCATTGAGGTTGGGCATTCTTCTGTTCTCGAAAACGTGGACCTGAGGGCGACTGGAGGAGGCTGATATGGTAGACAAGGGATTCAAGATAGATGCAGGGATTTCAATAGGTGCCAACTTAATTTCCTGGATGCAGGTGAAGCTATTCTTCTGGCCAAATATGTACATTTGGACCTCAGGATAATATTCCAATGTGGAGATGACCGCGGTTATGGCGTTGTCCAAGGTAATGCAATTAAGGGTACCAAAGGTTGCACTTGACCATAGAGTTGTCTGAAAAATTCAACCAGACTTTCTTTTTTGTTCAACCAAATGTCCACAAGCGCCTGCTTCTGCTTGGCCAAGGTTTGGTTGCTTCCAAATTCCTGGATAAGAGTGGTATGGAACTGTCATCAGGATGCATTCCTTTAAACAAGGAGTCATGTTCCCTTAGACGGTACTTAAGCAGGAATGGATATAGTTTACCTTCTGCTGATCCATGGACTCATCCATTGAGCTTTCATAAGTGTACAGGAAGGAGGCAATACATTTCTACCCTGTAGTGAACTTCTCCTTGAAATTATACTTAAAGTTATTTACAAGAGGGGTTAAAAGAATATTGGCACCAGAACTGATGTAAGCTCAGAAATCTTGGTTATCACATAGTTACGAGGGGCTTTTGATCCAATACTCATCTTAATCCTTCCAAAACCTCCTAAATACCATCCCAAGCGGTCTATAGAGGTAGCAGAGGCTTTATGAGCAACATGCTCCTTTAGCGCTTGAATCTTATCACGTTAGAGGTACATCTGAATCTCAAGGCTGCTTAAACAAGTTTTGAACCTGTGCAAGTTTTTTACAAATTGAGAGATGCAACCATGGATGAGATTGGTAAAAGTTCTGAAGCTAACCATTTCTTCTGACAAGATCTTAATCAAAACTCTGAAATGAGAGGCACCTCGTTTACTTGAAGTTTCCAACCTTAGGCCACATTGTGAATTTGATATTGTAAGGCATCAAGCGCTAAGCATGTATTTTTTCCAGGAGTTATCAGGTTCACCATGTATAGGCACCTGTCAGGAAAACGGCAGAAGAAGTTTAGACTGTCATGCCAGTTGGGATGCATGAGCACCCAAAAGGCAAGCCAGAATGCCAGTGGCATTTCTGCTTGTACGAGGTTGTATAGAGCTGCAAATTGGGTAACAATGACTCATTGATGTAGGACGAAAGTGAAAAGAGATATGGTAATGAACCAAACAGAAACAATCCCAGACACTTCAGGTCGTGCTGCAGTGGATTATACTACTGGGTCTACTACTTCAGGATTGCTAGTGGAAGGGTTCATCACTAAAGTAAAGACAAGGGGGCGGATCCTTGCTTGTAATTGAGATATATGCGGCCAAAAAATTCTGATATCTTGGTAGATGATAGTTTCAATAATGAAGTTAAATTACCAGAAGTTTCTTGTATTTTGGATCCAGCTGACTAAGGTGGGAGTGATTTTTAGCACTAGGTGGTCTACGGTGGGAGTGATTGTAATTATCAATACTGGTAAAGCCCATCCAGTGTAGGGGCCGATGGGCTACCAAGTTAGTGAATTTAAACTTTGGCAAGGAGAATTGAAGTAAAATAAAAATTTTGGGTAGTAGCTAAAATTTTTTGGAAAGGAAAATAAAGAGTAGTGACTAACAATTTTATCAGTGTGATGCAATTGATTAAATAGTGTTTAATTTTAATAGTAGATCAAAGCAGGGATTGGGGCCCTAAAAATTTGACCTAAACTGGCGAATTTTTGGGGGAGGAAAATATAATTTTAATTAGAACTGACATTGAAGGATCAAATGGCAGGCTGAGTTACTATTGGTTTGTCTGCGAACGCCTGGACCAAGGCTTGACTACATTTTTATCCTTTGACATGATGGTGTCTGGCTTGACAAGCAATGTGGATCGCCCAGGGTCACCCCACATAAAAGCGGTCATAATTGGTTGGAAATGTGTTTGGGATGCCCAACATGGCCGTGCTCAGTCACTGTAGCATTTCTTTTACCAAATGAGTTGTGTCAGATGAAAGTTACAATTCTTCAGATAGGGGTTTCAAATTATCTGCAATAGTCCCTGAAGGTGCCATCTTCTCATTGGGGATTATGCCTGATGATTTTGAGGGGTGTTTGGTGTCAGCGATCATACTGCTAGATGACTTGATACTTTCAGCAATTTCAGGTGAGAATTTGATACTTGTCCCTTCTCAACTATTGGTTTTCTGATCATCAGGCTTCATTCCCATTTATTTCAGCCTTTCATCTATGATTTGATAATCTCAGAACAGATTTTCTCAATCTGGTTGACAAGTTTGCAGAGGTGAGTATGGTTACTGGGAAAGGAATCTTCAAGGGAGTGCTGTTACCCAGCGCTCATCCACCATGTGGGTGAGGTTGCCCTGGGTGATTAGGGGTACAGCAATATTCTTTATCCCTTCTTATTTGGAAATGGGAAAATCTCCTGATCCATGAAAAGGGGACGTTACCCTGGACTTACATTACCCTTTACTTTTTTTAAAAGGAGGGGCGCCACTGGGAAACTGCTTGAGGGCTACATTTTTTAGAGCCTTGGGCAACTTGATCGATATTAAAGTTGCAACTTTTGGGGGGGATTGGGAGCATTGGGATGGGGCTCATAAAACGCCTTGACCATTTCCAGTAGTTAGCGCAATCACAGGCCTTGACCCAACTGTTCTTGTAGGCCAGATAGCCCTTCCAGGTAACGAGATACTGATCTGACCTTCGTGATTTGTGAGATGCTAAGATGTTTTCCCCCTCAGCCTCCTCTAGATCCTCAATTTTAATTGGCTCTGGATCTGCAGGAACAGTCCCCTTGAATGGGGACAATTGAGAAACGTGGAAGATGGGGTGCCATTTCCAGTGAGCTTATAAATTTAACTGGAAAGCACCATTGCCCAAGTCTTTCTCTACCAGGTGGTGACCTGAATGCTTGCTTGCAAACTTCTGTGAAGGCATCTGCATCCGCAAATGGTGCATATTGAACATAACATATGAGCCCACCGCTATGGCATGACCAGGAAGACATTTTTGATCCACAAACTGCTTGTAATCAATGATAGCTTTAGTGAGATGCTCCCACACTAATAGCTGAGTAGACCAAATGTGCTTGGCATGATCTGCGGCAGCTGGGACCTTGGGATGCAGGCAGGGACTGACCAAAAAGGAATGACTATAACCCAAGATCGCTTTTTAGGGAGAAAACCCTGTGGAAGTATGAGTCCCAAAGTTATAGGCGAATCAAGTGAGGGGAAGGTCATTAGCCCAGGTATCTGTGTGGCCGCAGCATAACAGCGCAAGTACTGTTCTAAGATTTGATCAACTCGCTCAGTTTGTCCATCAGACTAAGATGATACGCTGTGGAATGTCAGGGTGTAATTTTTAAAATAGATAAGAGCTCATTTCAGAACCGTGCTGTGAACTTTGAACTGCAGTTAATGATGATCTCCTGCAGAAGACCAAACATAGAATACATGGCGCACTAAGAGACAAGCAGTTTCTTCTGACAAAATCGTGGAAGAGCATGGAATAAAAAAGAAAAATTTGGTAAAAGGATCGACCACCACCATCAATGCCATAAACCCATTAGAACAGGGAAGTTTGACAATTAAAATTCGCGGAAACCAATGTACATGGAACCGCCGCATGTTGTAAAGGATGAAGGAGGTCATTTTTTCCTGATTGATCCAACTTGGCTTGTGCACAAGTACTGCTATTGGCAATTCAGGCTGGTAATTCTTTTGATAAACCCGCCCAATTTATAAGTCCGCTTAATCAAATCAATGCATTTCTTGTTTCTCAGATGGCCAATACTGGGAGGATCGTGATGCGCCCAAAACACTTCAGCTTTGAAAGAGAAGATGAATCCAAACCTGTGACCAAAAAACAAAGGAGACCCTCCAATAAAGTAATATAAGGAATGTTTGTGAGTTTGAAGGGACAATTCTATCAAAATAACTCCACTCCTTTGGGACAGGTCATTTGAGCTGCTAAAACCCATAAAATGAGAGGAGCATTAGGAGAAAAATCGGCTGATGAGACCACAGGCGGGATAATAGATAAAATTTGAGTGAGGGGAATCACGGTAACCAGGTCCAATTCATCTGAGTCCAAGGGGCAGTGAGCCAGGTTGAGGCTAAGAAAATTGAGTAGCATGTTTAACGCGCCTTTCACAAATTCGTATCTGAAATTGAAACTGCACAAATCCCAATAGGTGTGAGATTGCCTATGTGCCAACTTCTGTGGTTCTCAAAAATACAGAAGGGCTTGGTGATCCATATTCACCATTAACTCATGCTGAGTACCTTGTAACAGATACCGCCAATGAGTCAAAGTCCATATTATGCCTGCCAACTCCTTATCGTAGATGGCCCAGGATTGCTCAGTAGAGGAGAATTTCTGGGAAAAGTAGGTGACCAGATGTTCTAAACCATCGTGCTCCTGGAGCAGAACTTCCCCACTTCCAGGGATGAAGCATCACATGCATTGATATACACTTTAGAGAATCCGCATGTTTTAGGATGGGGGGGTGATAAGAACACCTCTTTAATCGACTCAAACGCCTACTGGTACTAGGGTGTCCATTGAAAGGGTACATTATTACCCATGAGGGGGTGAAGCGGAGGGCTATCTGGGAAAGGTCTGGGGGAAAATTTCTTCAGGAAAATAATGATGCCCAAGAAAATTCTTAATTGTTCTTGGGTTGTTGGAGTTGGCCAATCGTAGATGGCGTCCAATTTGTTGGTGGGAATCATATAACCATCTTTTAGGAAAAAAATTCCCAAGAAAGGTAAGTTCCTCCTTATAAAACTCGCATTCTGAAGGCTTGACGAACAGGCCCACTTTGTGCAAAGCAGCCACTACCGCTACCAAGTCTTTTGCGTGTTTTTTGGGAGTTGGGGAGTGAACCAAAATGTCATCAATATATGTGACTACGCATATAAATTTGAGATCGCCCAGCACACTATTGTTCATTCTTTAAAATGTGGCAGGCGCGTTCTTCAACATTGAAGGGTATTACATGGAATTGAAAAATACCTCGCTTTAACTGAATTGCGGTAAGCCATTCTTGACCTTCCATCAACCATATTTGGTTGAAGGCATTAATGAGATCAAGCTTATAGACACGAGACTTAGCAATCACTTGACTGATAGTTTGCTCTAGGGACAAAGGGTTTGTATCAGCACTGTAATTTTGATTTAGGTGTCAATAATCCGCGCAGGGATGAATGGAACCATTAGCCTTCTTGGCAAAAACAATGGGAGAAGCAACTGGTGACATCACTTAAAATAACCACCCTTTATTAAGCATATCGTCTAACCAGGAGTTAAGCGCAACCTCCTCCTCCGCTGTGTGTGGATACAAGGTACAGTTGATATTCACCAACTGTACTATTGTTCAGAATCCTAAATCAAATTTAGTGTGAGAGGGAAGGTGTTTTGCTTTCTTGGAATCAAAGATACTTTGATAACTCATCAATTCTTCAGGAAAATTGGATGGAAGGCCCACATGGGAAACAAGGGAAGTGTTGGAGCTTAGGCCTTGAGTTTTCTTAAGGGTATTGACTATAGAAAATTATCTCTCCATTTGATCATTAAAAAGTGATAACATAATTGACATCAGATGATTTCTAACATATTGTCAGTGCCACCATCTGAACCACAAGATTACAGGAAACACCAAGTTTGGCATTGCTGAGAACTGCTCACAAAATCTAAACTGATGTACTGAGAAAGGTACCGCCATCAGACTAGATATGAGGTCTGGGAGGCTGATGAAGCAACCACCACCCAAGGATCTAAGTCCAGATCAAGCTTTAATTGTTGGGCTAGCTCAACGCTCATAAAACTACCCACGGCTCCAGTATCCACCAAAGCCTCAAAGGAGACGTGGTGAGACCCAATACTAATCTTCATGGGCAATAAATATAGGTGAAGTTTTGTTTATTGATAGATTCGGTCATCTCTGCCGTAACTGAAAAGTTGGCAAGTAAATAAGGGGGAAGGTCGGGTACCTTTTCAGGAGGAAAGTTGGAAAGAGTAAGGGCTTGGGAACCAGCTACTTTAATCTGGGCTTTTACTTATTCATTACCAGAAAAACATTATATCCCAAATTAGGCGCAGGGGTATTGGCTGATTTGGAGGCCAGGGCCAATACTTGTTGGACGGTAAGGACTGAATCTGAGTCATCGTTGGGTAGTCTGATCATATAATTTCCCACTTAAAAGCGGGGAGCATGGCAAAGGGAGGCATTAATGGATGTCACAGCTCGATATAACTAATCTACTGTCCCCATAGGGGTGGATTAAACTTCATGATGGGCAGAGGCAGAATCCAGCACTGTTCTAAAGATTTCTTGGAGCATATCATTAGAAAACTCAAGTGCGGGAGCTTGTTTATGGAAGGTTGTTATTAAAGAAGCCAAGATGAGGGCTTCAGCCTAGAAGAAAGAAGTTTGAATAAATGGTCTGAATGCGACACAGTGGGTTTTAATGTGGCTGATACTATCACGACAAGTGAGGTAGAATCTCCCACTTGTGAAGTAGATGAAGTCCTCGCACCCACCAAAGGGCATCCCCTTCTACTACATCCAAAAGGGCGACCCCTTGTTGGACATTGGATAGAGAAGCAGCATTATTAAGGGAAATATCAGAACTCATTTTCACCTCAGCTAGGGCGTCAAGAACTTGGTTAACAATATTTCAGGAGGGAACACTCGGATTCCCTTTTTGAACATTAGGCGTGGGAAGAGTAGTTATCCATGGGGCTCTGCTATCCTAGAGGAGTTTCTCCAAGGTAGAGCGAATACTAACCACAAAATTGGTGATTGACCAAACGAACAACAGAAAGCAAACTACTGACTGCACATTCATTTGGTAAAGGGTAACCACTGCGGCGCCAACTCAAAGAGAAGGGCGGAAATGTCAAGAAAAATGGTTGGTCGATTATGTCAGGAAAATGGTAGAAGAAATTTAGACCAGCCTGCCAGTCGGGATGTGTGAGCACCCAAAAGGCAAGCCATGATGCCAGTGGCATTGCCACTCGTACGACGTTGTATGGAGCTGAAAATTGGGTAACAATGACTCATTGAGGTAGGACGAAAGTGAAAAGAGATATGGTAATGAACCAAACAGAAACAATCCCAGACACTTCAGGTCGTGCTGCAGGGGATTATACTACTGGGTCTACTACTTCAGGATTGCTAGTGGAAGGGTTCATCACTAAAGTAAAGACAAGGGGGAGGATCCTTGCTTATAAGTGAGATATATGCGGCCAAAAATTCTGATACCTTGATAGCGAATAGTTTCAATAGTGGAGTTATATTTATAGAAGAAACTTGCATGTTGGATCCAGTTGACTATGGTGGGAGTGATTTTAATTATCAAAACTGGTAAATTTCATCCAGTATAGTGGCCCACGGGCCACCAAGTTAGTGCCATCAGGATTTCAGCAAGTGAATTGAAGTAAAATAAAAAATTTGGGTAGTAGCAAAAATTTTATTGGAAATTAAGATAAAGAGAATTAACCAACGATTTCTCCAAGTGATGCAACTTATCAAATAGTGTTCAATTTGAGTATTAGGTCCAAGCAGGGATTAAGCCCTCATTTTGACCTAAACTGGCGTTTTTGGGGGGAGGGGAAAATAATTTTAATTAGAACTGACATTGAAGGATTTGTTGGCAGGCTGAGTTGCTATTGGTTTGTATGCGAACGCCTAGACCAAGGCTTATCTACATTTTTATCAGTTGGCATGATGGTTTCTGGCCTGACAAGCAATGTGGATTCCACAGGGCCACCCCACATAGGGGCGGTCCCAATTGGTTGGAAATGGGTTTGGGATGCACAACCTGTCCATGCCCTGTCACTGTGGCATTTGTTTGACCAAATGAGTTGTGTCAGATGCAAGTTCTGATTCTTCAGATAGTGGTTTCAAATTATCTGCAGTAGTCCCCAAAGATACCATATGCTCATCATGGATCATGGCTGACAATTCTGAGGGGTTTTTGGCATCAGTGATTGTACTGCAAGCTGACTCAATACTGTTGGAAAATCCAGGTGAGAACTTGCTACTTGTCTCTTCTCAACTATTGGGTTTCCGATCATCAGGCTTCATTCCAGTCGCTTTTATACCTTTAATCTTTGATTAGCTAATTTTGGCGCAGATTTCCTCAATTTGGAAGACAAGTTTGGCAGAGGTGAGCTCAGGTACTGGGGAAAAAATTTTCAAAGGGAGGACAGTTACCCAGCGCTTGTCCACCATGTGGGCGAGGTCACCCTGGGTGACGAGGGGTACAGCCGCTCTCTTTGGACCCTTCTTTTTTGAAAATGGGAAAATCGCCCAATCCACGCAAATGGGACGTTCCCCTGGACTTATAGCACCACAGGATTGGAATGTCCTTTTGTCCCATAAGAGCTTTAGGCCCTTCAGGTCCTTAAAGCCTTATGGAACTCCTGGTACCTGGGGCCCTTCAGGACCTTCAATTCTAAAGGCAATATCACGGGAGGCTAATTTCTGGTATTGTTGCTGGAGGTCTGCACTTTTTTGATCTGGTTGAGTAGCTGGTTCAGGCGGCTACAAGGAGCTGCATATTTTGACGAAGCTGTTTCTTAAGGTAACCTGAAATTACACTATTTAACATGGTGAGTTGATTATGAGTCCTGTAACTAACTGATGGTTATTTAAAATGGATTCCTGATAGACATGAATGAAGGAGGATGCCGCGTTATAAAAGCTGACAAAATTTTTAGTGTAGGGTTTGAGTAAGTCCTAGTTTTCGTGAGACTTCAGGGTGATGCAACCTGACTATTTGTAGAAGGTGGTGTATGACCAGATGGATGAAGCTCTATAGATAGCGTTTGGTACCCAATGTCAACTATCACAATAGTAAAAGAGCCAAGGTATATAATCATTTCAGCCTGGAAGGCACTGAAGAGGCGTGGGAGAGACTGGAGCGTCCTCCAACAATTAAATGCCATTCAATAGTTGTTTAATACTCTCATTGAGGTTCTCATAATGGAATTGAAACTATCATTGTCAAATGATGGTAGGGAAAACTTGAAGAAGACCCAAAACTCTAGGCTTTCAGTCTAGATAGGAGGTACCTTGTACTGAGAGGTTTAATCCATCAAGTTACACTTCTTGACCAATCAGCAGGTTGAGTTTCTTATTTGCTATAATTCTTCATTTTTTGTGATAGACATTTTCACTTGGACAGCCTGGAGCCCCCTGTAGTGAGCACCACTTGTATTGGCGTAACAGTTGTCTTGGCTGCAGAAAAAGTTCAGAAATGGGCTTGAAGCTGTAAATCTAGCGAGAGGTTTATGAATACAAAAAGATGGGTTGAAATAAACTATTTTATTGAGTTAGAAATTTGTAAATATTGGCTGACTTCTCTTTCCGCTCAAGTTCACATTTGAGTAATTTAATTAAAAAAAGTTTAATTTACCACCATCATCTGGCCACGCCCTTTTACGATATGTCTGCAGAACAGCTTCCTTCTGCTCCAATGTGGGGTAGCGGTGCTCCACCACCTAGCATTTTCCACTTTGTGGGCAAACATATTCACATGGGGTTAAATAGCCCACCATCTCCATCCAGCTGTTTTGTCCCCCCATGGAATTTAGCGCTCCACGTGGCGTGCATCCACCCTTCATACCCCTATCCTCTCACCCTCCCTCGATCCACAATCTGATTTTTCCTCCAAGTTGACTATGGGCGTTTATTACCATATGCTAACAAGGCAATTATCAAATTGGCCACCGCTGCATTTGCGCTAGCTGTATTTTTCGATTTCCACCCTTTTAAGGGCTATTTAGATATTAAATTCCAGATGTAGGAGGCTGCAGCAGCAGAGGCTTCTACTCCCTTATTTTTGTAAATACTCCAATCCCTACTACCTGGACTTGCCTGCCTACAGACACCAAAATGGTGGTATTTTTGCATCCCTCCCTTCCTACCTCCCACCCCAAGTTTTGTACAATCAGCTGATGGCAGGCTTACGACATATGGTTCTCAGCCCAAACTTGTCTTCGCTGTTCCCTCCAGTGTGGAGCTCCTTGCTGCCTCTTGCGCAACTGCCACCATTATCACACACCACTATGCCATAGCCCACCAAATCCCCCCATAATCATATCGCAGCAGCGCCTGAGCACTTTTTTGGGCTTGGGTGGATAGTGGTCGCCAAATTTTTCCCCTCTGTTTTGGACTCTACCATTTCAAAAAATCCTGCCCCTGAGCCACTTCCTCTGATGCGGAGTTGGAGCCATATTCAGCAGGTTCCAAATGGGGCGTTTTGATGCCCACTCTCACCTAACATTCTTATTTAATGGACCAGAGTTGGAAATTGGCCCCCACCAAATCAACCACCCACATTAATTAACCCAATTTAACTCACACCAATCAAAATCAGGCTTGGACCACTATTCTCTCAAGCAACCCATTCGCCCACTACCACCCACCCAACTTCTAACACCACTATTCTTGTGAACCAGAATCCATAGGACCTGTTGGCTGTGATTGATGAATCAGGTAACGTTATCATGAGCGAGAAAACTTGTCAACCTCTCAGCCAGTTCAATTGAGGTCAGGCAAATTTTTTTATTTTGATCATACCCCACCCCCAAACGTTTCACTCCTAAACCTAATGCCTCCCCCTACCAAAGTGAACACCAGCTCGCCTTAGCTGCAGTGGCCTCTACCCATTGCCCAAACCTACGCAAAGCAGTGGCCAATAAGTGGCTTAACACCAACTTGGGTTACCTACACTCTACTTCCTCCCAATTTCCCCAAATTTCCTTGCAGCAATATCTCAAAATTATTTGTTGATGCCAAAGCCGCTGTCATTCATGTAGCTAAACTAGCAGAGTTTAATTCATCTGATAAAATTACCCACCAGAGTATCTCCAATTTTGCCCAACTCCCAGAAGCCCGCATACAAGCTGAACTTCACATAAAGGAATCTGTTAAGGCAGTCTACCACTCTAATCTTTATGAGGAGGTGGAGAACTCATACTACACCGCCATCCAAGCACACTACGCTGATTTTCCAATTTTTTTGCTCTCCGCTTTAGTCCATCTCTCCAACCAACATGTCATAGTTGTGGCAAACTTATCTGCGGCAAACCACCTAATCTCCCTCACCTTCAGCCATGGTGAGTTAGCAGTTTTTTGCTCCTCGCCTGGTTTGTTGTTTTTTTTGTCTTCCCAGTTATTCTTTTAATCAGGTTATTTTATTTTATTTTGCTTTTTAGTTTTAGTACTTTCTAGCCCATGGTCTGCATACCTCAGATGAATAAAGAAATTGTCAATATTTATAAGGATGTGTGGGGACGTGGTGCTTAGGGGACCCTCCATGGCCCTGAATAATCAGGATCTTTCACAGTCTTCCAAATTGCCTGCATTTGGAGCCTTCATTGTTCTGTGTTGTCCTCGTGACTGTAATGAAGGGCCACGCCTCTTTAGATTTTGGAAGCGGAGGTTAAAATAAGAAGGCATCTTCATATATATTTTTTCGCGTGATGCTTCCTGATTGAAGCTCTCATTGTTGAAATCAGAAACCAGTTTCATTCATATTGGCTCAAGAGATGCCTTATCAAGGTTCAATTTGATAATGGAGATTTTAACTCGCTCAATATCTCAAAGTTTGATAAGCCCCTTTTTTAAAATCATACCAGAAGTTTTAGCTTAGAAGATTGCAATGATTCCTGGTCTGCATATGCACCAACTTTTTAGGTTTACAATAATAAGCATAAAATCTATGATCTTTGTGCATAGCCATAGTATGTTTAGTGCTCCTTAAAAATAATTCCAATGTAACAATGACCATAAAACAGCAGCTAACTCTTTATTGTAGATGGCCCATGAGCGTCCATGACACTAAACTTCATAGAAAGGTAACCCATAGGATGTTCCTAACCATTTTGTTCTTGTAAAAGGATAGCACTGACTCAGTGCCAGAGGCGTCACAAGACATAATAAAGAATTAACTTAAGTGAAGTGAAAGAACAGGGGAAGTGGTAAAAATATTTTTATTGCTATAGCATGTTATACTTGGAGGTCAATCTAACTGACGCAATATTTCTGTAAAGCCTGCACCTTGGCTATAAAGTTGGACAAGGCCACAAACCCTTTTAGGTCTAAAAAAGGCTCAACCTTAATTCCCTGCCTTTCATCCAGATTCCTGACCTAGGGCATACACTGGTCAATAAATGGGTAGAGGCTGCTCCTTTCCTTCCATTTTATTCGCAACATACCCCCAAGCCCAAACCCACCCTAGAATCAAAATTTAATAGAGTTTCATGTGGAAAAACAGAAAACTCTGCTTAGATTTAGTTAAAGTTAGGAAGCTCTGCACTAAGGCCTTCATTCCCATCCCAACAGGTTTTACTTCAGGAGCTACTGTGAATGGGAAATTTGAAGCCGGGGCAACTTCAGGTGAAAATAATTTACTGGGAAAGCCAAAACATAATAGAAAGTAGGATAAATTCAGGAGTTAATCAAATCCATCACTGAAATCTAAACTGTCAAACTGGATTTCTGGCATTTAAAACTTATCTAAGGAACCAAGAGTAATGTGAAGATCTATGCCAATGCTATTGCTATGGAGGATTAATCAGATAAATAACCCTGATCACTACTAAATTGGAAATTGGCGTCCAAACCCAATAATCATGTCTTAGAAACTTCAATCCCAGCATGTCATAAATCTTTGCACCTGATAATAGAAGGTTGTTGAATTATTGTTTATTCTATATTTTCCCTTTTAGTTATAGCTCAAAAAATGTTGTTTTTCTATAATTACAATAATAAACAGTTAATTTTAAGTATTATAGCTCTAAAAAAGGCCTACAAGACAGTTCCTGTTAAAGAGAAGACTATGGAGGAAATTCAGGCTAGCCAGTCACTATAGTAACTTTGCAAATACTTTAAACTCCTTACTCTTTATATTACCCATCAGGACACTCAAAGCCCCTTTCCCATCTATTCTAAATAAACAATTAAATAAGAGTTTCGCCTTGCAGTCTGGAACTTTAGGGTGGTTCAGATCCCACGTCTACAGCCCAGTTTTCTTTTGGCTCACTCCAGTCCTAAAAAATGACCAATTTTTAAACTTAGAATTTTTGAGATAGAGTATAGAATTATGGGCCCAGTTGCTTCAAGGAAAAACTTTTATTACATCAAAAGAGAATTAAATTCCATTCATGGTGCTGAAGAACCCATTTCAGTTCGTATAAATCTTCTGGCTCTTAGAAAACAATTTCCTGATAACGATATCTCAAATAAAATTTGAAATTGGTTACAAACCCTATTGATCTAGAGGGATTTGTTAATTACATCTTACTAATTCTTTCTGTTTACCAAGTTGAAAAACAGCGCCAGATCTTGACAGAGTATGAGGATCTCCTAATCTACTGCCTTAATCTGACTCTGAAGAAGCTTAATCCGCTCTTCTGTCATATGCTAGGGCTGCCTCTATGCCTTCATTTCTTTAGAAGAAACACTAAAGTGCAGAAGAACTCCAAGGTTAAGAAATTAGATCACACCCTTTGTTCCTTTAATTAGTTGATAAATTTGACTTGTTTAATTCTTGTTTTCCGTTCAATTACAGTAGAACAGCGCAAGGGTAAAGTAACTGCTTTTGTATACACTGGTCTCACAGGGAATCACATCAATTTGAAAGTTGCGCAAGCATTGAATCTTGAAGTTAACCCTGGTTAGATGTTATAGTGGAATTTACTATACCTATGCTTACACTTCCCCTGCACAAACCACTAAATTTTATTGCCCATGAGTATGAATTTGTGGCAAACTTTGCATTTATACCATAGTTCTATAACCTGTGCTTTTATGGATGGATGGTGGCGCCGCTAATCAAAGCATAGTAAATTGTTGTGGAACATGCTGCCTTTAACTTAAACTCAAAGTTGGGTGTAATTTCCCTTTTCTCCACATTGACAAATGGAAGTAAAGTGGCGGCAACAATATAATACTCTTCCACCAATTTTGTGACTGAATTATCAACTTTGCCCCATATTCTCATTCCTTTAATCAGTTTTTAACGTATAAGGCACTAATCAGGTGTTTAATTACCTGAGATTGATATGAGCTTCCAGATGAAGGTTAACATCAGCTCAATTGCCTTTTATACCCCTACATAGATGAAGAATATCAGGCATTTATAACATGGCTGATGACATGATAAAAAAGGTGTAAACGAATAAAGAAAACATCCCTTGTCATCAGTAGTATTTTTTATGCTAAACCTGATAAACTTAAAGTCCCTTTTTGGACTATGGGCATCTGGACAACGCTACTGTCCCAACTATTATCTCAATCCCTTAGAAACTATATATATGGAAAGCCATTTCCGAATTAGTTTTTTAAACTAAATCTGGTAAAAGCATTTTACCAAATGCGGTTAAAGTCTGGTCAGAAATGGCTGACTTCCATTCTGACTTGATATATAGTTTAACAAGTTCAAGGTCATGATTTTTGGCTTGAAAATGCGCCAGTTTTTTTCATATTCACATTGATAACGCCCTGGGGATCTCAAAATCTCCTACACAATTGTTTATGGGGATGATAGTTTGATCCACTTCCTAAATGAAGGTCACCATGCAAGGGACTTAGTGGATGTGGTTGCAGTCCTTAATAAAGCTATGTTAGTTGAAAAGTCGTCTATATGAGATTTTTAAAAATGATGAAAAGCAGTATATGGTAAGATGATACTGAAGGATGGTTATGTTATTACACCTTCAAAAACTAGTGCCATTTGCTCTTAATCTAAACCTGTTATGGAGAGGCAACTACGTAGCTTTATTGGGCCTGTCACTTTATAAAAGAAGTTCTCACTGGTCATTTTGAATTGCATCTCCCTTATGTAATGGACAGGTTTGTCCTGTTTGTTATATTCCAACTCAGATTCGGATTTTCCAAGATTGAGTCAAATCACTTTAAAACATTTTTAGGTTTGGTCGCTTTAGACATTGGGTTGTGCATTGCCCAAGCTGGTAATTAGGCTTATGCAAGCTTAATCGATAGCTTAGGTGAGGGCCCCAAAGTGCTGCCTTTATTAGGTGCGCCCGCCCATTCCAAACCTCAGTTTGATTTTCTTGCCCTAGCATTGTCAGTTGCTCCCCAGCTGAGCTCTGGTCAGTGGATCCCTTTTTATTTCCTGAATAAAGATAAAAATT
The DNA here is from genome assembly GCA_022478985.1 of Massospora cicadina. Lineage (NCBI taxonomy): Eukaryota > Fungi > Entomophthoromycota > Entomophthoromycetes > Entomophthorales > Entomophthoraceae > Massospora > Massospora cicadina. The sequence continues at coordinate 196,405 of JAKSZP010009223.1, forward strand.
GTTTTGAGATTTGTATACCTCGCATACCTGTGGTCTTTTTGGGGTGCTCATTTCTGAGGAGCTTCATGTGGTTGTGTTGGACCAATCACGAGGATGAGCATAACCAATAGTAGGTGAAACGTTTGGTGCTGCCAGTGCTCCAAACCTCTTTCCTGCTTTGTTTAGGCCGCTTTGGTTGCTTGTCAGTGCACCAAAAGTACTTTATTAAAGGCGGCTGGAACTGGGGTTTTCCATTTTGTTACACCTTACACCCCATCATTGGTAATAATACCCCTTTTATTTGAGCCCCAGAAGTGCAAAAAACTTTTGATACAATTAAGGGAGATTTCACTGCCACTCCTGTTTCTTCTGAAACGCAGATAAAAATAATCACCCTATTGAGGCTTGCAAAGCCTAAGTAAATGCCGTTGGTGCTGTCCTTCTGAAGAACATAAAGGGCAAGAGCATCCTGAGTTTACTTTTCAAGTAAGTTTAGCATAGTGAGCGTTCTTATGCCATATATGATAAAGGGCTAGCTGCTGGTGTTTTCATTGATGCACTGATGGTACCTTTTGAGAGAGTTTTAAACGTCTGGTGATTGTATAAATTGATTAAAAGTCGCTTACATATTATTGCAAAAGCCAAAAGTTAGTTCACAGTTAAACCAGAACTCACTGTGATCTTCTAAAAAATATCTTTAATATTAGTCTGTCTTAAGTGCTACCCATGCTACAAAATATCCTGAGCCACATCAGCTAGTGGGTCCCACATTCAGACAATTACAAGTCTGATATTGTGAAAAGAGCTTTTCAGAGGTAAATAACGCTAATATCAGCCAAAAGACCGTGGCCAATTCTCGGTGGAACCTTTAAAATCAGGGTAATACTTTTATAAATACTTCTCAGGAAAATAGCACAGGTTTGGGCAGTTGGATAGCATCAACCATGCAGCATAAGAAGGGTAGTCTGTCAGAGGTTCCTCCTCAGGCTACTTCCAGTTTACTTCACACACCTATGTGGAGATAACTCCCTTTTATAAGGTTTGAGGAGGTCTCACAAGGTGCAAATATTTTCCCGCCCATTGATTGGAAAAATATATTAAATCTTTGCATAACATAAAATGTCTACTCCGTATCAACCCTCCACTTGGCCATTCCATTGAATCAATGTGAGACTCAAGAGCTCTGATAGGTCAAATCCCCATATTCCTTAATTTGGACATTCTTAGACTGATCTGAACTTCGAACCTTGACAACAAAATACTAAGCACTTAGATATTAAGAGGGTTCTCTCTTCAACCCTCAAGATCAACTTGATAAAAATCGTATAAACCCTGTTTTAAGTAATATAAAATTTTTTATATTTTGATTTTAATTGGTTTAAATTCCCCCTGACAATATTTAACAAGCAGTAGAAAAACCTACTTTTCCTCCAAAAAATTGTGGTAATTCAGGAGAAAAAGCATCAGCAAGCAACCCAAAAGTCTAAATTCCCACAGCTGGTGCTCACTACATAGGGACCCTGTATACCACCAAATTATCTGTTGTAAAAATGGCAACTGTATCAGAATCAAGACTATCTGCTTTAGAGCAACAACGAGCCAGTGCTTTGTCTCGCCTCAAAAGGCTTGAGCAGCACTCTTCTCAAGGTCCTTATGGTCCTCCCTATTATCAAAAAAACCTCCTCTTAAAGACAAGTTCTCACCTGGTGAGGGCAGTATTGCCTCCTTCTTCTTTGATTATGATCTTCTATGGAAGGGGCAACTGACCATTAAAAAACTTAATCTATCCTTACCTTCTTGAGTCATATGGCACAAGAGATAATAGTTGCCAATATGACCAACCTTAGCACTTGAGCAGAGGTTAAAAACGCTTATTGGACAATTTGGCTCCCAATAGAGTTTATAACGGCAAAAACAGGCCTTTATGTGCAATAACTTGAAAGAGGGAGAATTAATAACATTATTTGTTATTCGCTTTTATAGTAAATCTCAACCTCTGTTGCTTGCAAAAATGCTACCTCTAGATGACGCCATTGATGCTATTTTTGCTGGTTTAAGACTCACTCTCTTTGGCGATGCACTTCTCTTCAGTCAAGCGCACCTTTGAAAATGTATGAGATATTAAGAAAGCCTTGTTAGTGGTGGCTAACTATTATGAAAGCGCTAATACACGAGGAGCTCTGAGGTAGGATTCTATTTCGACCCCTCTAGCCTCTTCTATGTCAGTCTCTCTCAAGAATCTTGCTCCTGTGGAGCTGCCACACCAAATTGATCCTCCATCATGTGAGGATTTTCAGAGTTTACTTTCAGTGATAGGACAGCGCTCTCCTCCTGCATCGGTTGCTAAAGCTCTACCATCAAAGGCAGTTATCACTCAGCCTAGCTTTCCTCTTCTTTCAGAGCATCTTAAGGTGGATCAATTGGCCCTTACCTCCAAACCACTGTCACTATCTCCCTCAACCTCTTCTCCTGCTATTTCTAGATAAAATCCCGTAGCCATGGGGCAGCCCAAACCCCTTATGTCAAAGGATAAATGTAAAGCCGTAACTATTACAGTGCTTCTCAAAAAGTTAACTGGGTAAATGAGCGCCCCCAGGACCTCTCCTGCAATAAAGGAAGCCCCAAACTTACCTCACAATTGATGGAATCCTTGACATGCATCAATAATCCCTCTGTGACGAATCTGAAGGGAGTTGTGAAGCTGTCTGACACTATGCTTTAGGAGTCCTAGGTGAATTGGAGACACCTGATAGGTTGAACCCTGATAGAGTGGACATTGGTAGGATTTCCGCCAAATTTATCTCCACCAAGTGTTGAGGGGTTTGAGGTCATTGACACTACCAGTGACTCTAACCAGCACTTTGCACCATTGATTTAACCCACCCAGTGTGTGCATACCCTACAGTCTATCCAAGAGAATAAGCCTGAGATTGCCAAAAGAATTGCCTCTACTCTCTTTTTAAAGGAGGTCCTCTCTCTTCCCACAACTTGGGTGAAACCTTAACTAAAGTGGAAGTTGCTATTAATGGAGTGTTGGTTAGGGCTATTCTCAACACTGGGTCCTCAGTGAACGTTGTTCAACCAAGCTCATAAAAAATTAAGCTGGCCCCTGACCTCGACTACAATCAAGAATTTGGCACCTCAGGCCCAAACTTTACTGCACCATATGGACGTAAACCTCTCAGCCCATCTGTTTTGGGAAGCTCATCTTGTCAGCCCAACAGTGGCCTTGGCTAACAATACCTATAATCTACTCATTGGTACCCAATTTATGCTTGAGTATGAAGGGATAATTAACTTAAAGCAGGGCTATCTCTTCCAAGTTAACTACGAAGTTTCTCTGAGTCAGATTAATGATGAGCTTAATAAAAAGGAGTATGCTTGAACAGTTGAGTATCCCTCTTCCGCCTTATCCCTACATTACACCACAGCAGAACGAAATACAAAAATGTTGCCACAATCAGTGGAAGCTCAGGAGAGATCACTTTATATGCTTCTAAGGAGGTTATAATTAAGGCGGGTGAACAAAAAGTGATTGACACTAAGATTACCTTACAAATCCCACACAACTGCTTGCTGAACCTAATTAGCATTGACAGAGTTAGTCCTTTGGAGCCCTGAGTTTTGCCAGGCGTACTAGACCCAACCTATCATCGACTAATAAACGCCATGCTGGGGAATCTCACCAAGAAAGACATGGTCTTACAAAAGCATCAGGAGATTGGAAGAAGCCTGCTGATTCCCCTTGAGGAAATAAAGCAAGTTCAATGTATTGAGTCTATGACGGATATGGGCTTACCCGACTACCAGTCTTTATGTACCTTACCTACCATTCATATCTCCGATGAACTAACTCCAGCTGAACTTGACAAAGTCCACCCTGCTTGAGGCGTATAGTGACAATCTCTCCAAATCTGACACTGACTATGGGCACATGAAGGGTGGACTCATACTATCGATGTTAGGGAAGCTCACCCTATTTACTCCAAACCCTAACGCAAATCCAAAGTTGAGGAGCTGCAGATACAGACGAAGCTAAATTAGCTGCTGGACGCCGGGTTGCTAGTGACTTCCCAAATTGATTGGTCATCCTCACTCCTAATGATAAATAATAAAGTATGGAGTTCATTGGTTAGTTATGGATTACTGCAAATTAAACAACTTCACAAAGAAGGCTAGTTACCCTATAACCGAATTGACAACGCTCTGGCCCAACTCTCTGGGTCTAAATTCTTCTCCGCCATGTACTTGGCTAGCAGGTATTGGCAGATGGACCTTTCTCTAAGGATCAGTAGAAGTGCTCCCTTATCTTCAGCGAGGGTTTGTTCCAACCCACTCAGCTACCTCAGGGGTTGTGTAATGCGCCTGCTACTTTTCAGCAAGCAAGGGATCACCTTCTTCAGGATATTAAGATAAGCTGTGTGATTGTCATCTTGATGACATCACCATCTTCTACAAGTATCTCAATGAGAACCTCATGCATATAAAAGAAGTGTTCCATCGCTTGTGGGCATCCAAATTCAAGCTGAAGCCCTCAAAATGCACGTTTTTCCATAAGAAGATGTATTTCCTTGGGCACGCCATCTCACAAGATGGGGTTCAACTACTGCAAGATAATGTTGAAGCAATATCCAGGATGGCAGTACTCAAAACCCTTTGTGACATCCAGGTAATTTGGGCATAATGGGGTATTGCCATCAATTCATCCCCAATTTCGCCTAGCTTAGTGAGCCCCTTGTATGTCTCTTGGCTAAGAACACTCAGTTCTATTGGGCTGTGGAACAAGAAGATGCATTTGAGACCCTGAAGGAGCTATTACAAAAAAGCCTATACTACATCACTCTGACCTGGCAAGCCTTTCATGTTGTTCACAGGCGCCTCTGATTACGCCTATGGAGCTAGCTTTCTCAGTTGTATGTAAATGGGGTTGATCATCACTTGTCTTATTTCAGTAAGATGCTCTCAAAATGTTGAGCACATCTACAGCGTCACTGAAAAGGAGTGCCTTGCCATTTTACTCACTGTCAAATAATATTGCCCTTTTTTATATGGGACTTCACTTAAAGTGATTACTGATCACGGATCTTTGAAGTGGTTACATAATGTTAGACAATTTCCCACCCAGCTTCAAAATAAGAATGGTTTGGGTATAAGTCAGCTAAAAAGGGTAAATGTCAGACATTTGAAAGTTTTTTATAATAAAAATGATTTAACTAATACTGATGATTATATTGGCCAAAAGACCCTGGCCAATTCTTGGTGGAACCCTTTAAATTGGTATAACACAATTTTGAATACTTAATGGCAATTAGCAGGAAGTCGGGCAATTGAATTGCCCAAAATAACATGAGGAACCTGAGGGGGTCCATTGATGGTTTCTCCACCTGCCATATCCAGTTCCATTCAAACATTTAAGCGGGGAACACCCCCTTTTATAGGCGTGGCAGAGGTCCCCAAGGTGAAATAAATTTCACTAAAGGGGGTTGTCTGAAAAATTTTAAATTGTTAGCCTATGGGTATGTATTGCCAAAAATCAACTCCCCATCTTCTGTTCAGCCAAAGTGAAGCGAGTTTTCCAAGCTATGTTAGGCTGAATTCGCATATTTTATCTGGATGGTAACAAGCCATTATGAACTTATTATTAAATTCCCTTTGACCCTCAAGACAGGTTGAATACTTACTGTTCAGATATCAAAAGAATTCGTTATTTTCTATCCCCTCACCCATCCTAATAAAACTATACAACCTAACTTTCTAGTATTAACTTATAAAGTTTTATTATTATATCTAATGGCGAAAATCCTCCTGTAAGTAACTTCGGCAGTAAGATTAATTTCTCCTGCATATTGTTAAAAATTGTGGTAAATCTGCACCAAGTGAGCATACACCTTTCCACAGTTCCAACAAGTGGTGCTCACTTCAGGGATAGTAAACCACAAAATTTTTTCTTAAAATGGATACTTTTCGAGGGAATTGACCCATCTAGCCTCCCTGCTGCTTATGAACCAAGAATAGCTGTATTGGAGCAACAGCTTTCCAATGCTCTATCCTGACTTTAAAAGCTTATAAGCATCCTTTTTGTGGGGCCCTTCCAGTGATTTTAAAACCCCTTTGCGAGACAAGTTTACCCCTAGGTGAGGGTAGCATCACCTCGTCCCTCTATGTTTATGAATCTGTTATGGAAGGAACCCCCAATGAGCAGAAAATTAAGTGCATTCTCTCTTGATTGAGTCGCCTGGCCCAAGAGATAATGGTTCCCAATATGGCCGCGTTCCGCACCTGGGTAGAGGTAAAGGAAGCTCTTATTGAAGAATTTGTTTCAACTTAAAGTTTACATCAGCGGAAACAGGCCTTCATGTGCCTTAGCATGCAGAAGGGGTAATCAAATTTCTCTTTTTTAATGGTTTTATAGGAAAGCGCAGCCACTATTACTCACAAAAATGCTACCCCTTGATAATGCTCTTGCGGCCATTCTAGATGGCTTAGCTTCTCACCCTCCTATAGCCCAGCATCTTATTTCCATTAAACTTCACCTCTGGATTATCCTTGATATTAAGGAGGCACTGCTGGAAGTGGTAGATATTTTATAACGTTGAGCCTACTTCAGGTGTTGGGTCAAGCCCACAGGTTCTGGCCATGGAGGATTATCAACTGTAGCCCTGCCGCAGGAGGTTATGACGAGCCCTATGGGACTCCCTATGCTGGTTACTACTTTGAGCCCAGTACCTGTGGCGCAGCTCAAACATGATATTCCTCCACCCAACCATCCTGAGGCTCTCAAGCCCGTAATTCAGAGTGTACCATCATCAATAGGGCAACGCTCCCTACCCCCACCTTGCCACCAAGATCTTCTTTTGTCAGCCAAAGAACCTCCCCAAGTGGCTCATAAACCTAAACCCCTTTTCTTGTGTTCCAGTCGCCCCCACTAACAATGGGTTAAATGCACAGGTCACCAAAGCTAAACCGCTTATTTCACAAAAGCCCATAGCAGCTGATCAACCAAAAGATAGCGTGATTAAAGCATTCACTTCCACGTCGTTATCTCCTCCAACTTCTCATCTGAAGGGTACTTCCCCTCCATTGGCTCAAAATGTGATGCAGCTATAATGCTCCCTTCAAAAACCAAAATGGTAGATGAGCGCCAAAAAGCCCTCCTCTGTGCAGAGAAAAAAGCCAGTTTTGCAGCCCCCTCTTAGTAACTCGTTGAGGTGCATTGACAATCCCTCTGATGACGAGTCTGAAGGGGGTGGTGAAGACGCAGGTTATTATGATTTGAGAGCCTCAATGGAAGTACAGGTTCCGGATAGGCTGAGGCCTGAAAGAATTGATAAGCCATGATAACCTGACATAACTATCTCCAACAGTTGTTGAGGTTTTCAGAGGTGATTGATACCGCTAGTGATGCTGATCAGCTTATTGGGACCATGATCCAATCTATCCAGAAGGTTCTACCCTCCAATCTATTAAAGATAAAAACACTGCGATGGCTCAACGCCTTGCCACTACTTTCTAATTAAAGAAGGTTCTCGCCCTTCCCCCTACCTTTGGTAGCATGATAACCAAAGTTGTAGTGGTCATTAATAAGGTACAAGTCTTAGCAATCCTTGATACAGTTGCTCCAGTGAATGTAGTTTCTATAAAGCTCATTAAGAAAATTAAGTTGGCGCCTGACCTTAATTATTTGCAAGAGTTTGGGATTGTGGGGCCCAACAACACGCGAGCTATTGGGGCCTACTATTCTCTGCCCATACAAATTTGGAAACTCCTACTTGCTGCCCCCGCTGTGGCATTAAACAATAACACAGACGACCTTCTTATTGGCACTCAATCACGATTGAGTATGAAGGAATTACTAATATGAAACAGGGATTTCTCTCCCTTCATAATTACGAAGTTCCCTTAGTCTTTACCAACAATGAGCTCAAGAAAAAAGAATACACCTACGTCATTGAGTATCCTTCCTCCGCCCTCACTCTTACTTATATCATGTTAGTCAGAAACACAAAAAAGCTGCCTGACCCCGTGGATGCTGCAGAGGGCATTCCCTTGTATGCGTCAGAAGAGTTAGTAACCAAAGCAGGTGACAAAAGGTGATAGACACTAAGATTATTGGTGCAAATCCCCCACAACTGCCTTCTGCACCTAACAAGCATTGATGGAATAAGTCCTTTGGAACTTGGGTGTTGCCAGGTATCCTACATCCCGCCTACCAGCGGCCTATCTACTTCCGCTGATAAATTAACCAAACAAGGACATTGTAGTAAAGAAGCATCAGAAGAATGGGAAAGCCCCGCTGATTCTAATTGAGGACATTCACCAAGTCCATTATATTGGGTCTATGCTAGATATGGGACTACCCACTAACCAAATGATATGCGCATTTCAACGTTCAAATTTCTGAAGAGCTATATCACTCTGAGCTTAATAAAGTTCATTCTTTACTGAAAACTTATAGTGACATCAACTCCAAGTCCAATAATGACTACGGGCATATGAAGGGTTGGAATCACCCATTGATGTTGGTGATGCCAAGCCCATTCAATACAAGCCCTATTAGAAATTCAAAGTCAAGGAGCTCCAGATGAGGACGGAGCTTAAACAGTTGCTGTATGCGGGCTACTAGTGCCTTTTTGAAGTCCTTGGTCGTCCCCTCTTCTGCTTATAAAAAAGAAAATGGAGGTCATTGGGTAGTTATGAACTACTGCAAATTGAACAACCTTACAAAGAAGGATAGCTACCCTACCCCAGCATTGATGATACCCTAGCTCAACTCTCCATATTTAACTACTTTTCTGCCAAAAACTTGGCTAGTGGCTATTGGAAAATGGATCTTTCTCCCCAAATTCAGGAGAAGTGATCTCTTAAGTTTAGTGAGTGGCTCATCCAACCTACTCGACTACAAAAGAGATTGTGCAACGCACCCGCCACTTTCCAGCGAGCTATGGATCATATCTTGCAGAACCTTAAATTAAGCTGCGTCATCGTCTAAATTGATGTTATTACGGTGTTTTTTAAGAACTTTAATGTGCATCTTATCCACTTTAAAGAAGTGTTACACCTCCTGCAGGCTTCTAACATTAAATTGAAGTCCATCAAAATGTAAGTTCTTCCAGAAAAACTGGATTTTCTTGGACACGCTATCTCTCAAAATGGGATTCAACCTCTACAAGATAAGGTCAAGCAATATCAAAGATGCAGGAGCCTAAAACCCTCTTCAACATCCAGGTATTCTTGGTTATGATGGGGTATTTTCATCAATTCATCCCCAAGTTCGCCCATCTCAGTGAGCCCTTTGTTTTCCACTTGAATAATAACACTCCATTTCATTGGGGCGCGGAACAAAAAGCTGCATTTGAGACCTTGATGGAGTTATTTCAAAAAAGTTATCCTTATCATGCTGACTATGGCAAGCCCTTTATGCTATTCATGGATAAATCAGACTATTACGTTGGAGCTACCTTGGCTCAGCTAGACGAGCATGGGGTTAATTATTCTGTTTCCTATTACAGAAAGATGCTCTCAAAAGCTGAACGCAGATATAGCGTCACTGGGAAGGAGTGCCTGGCTTTCCTGCTCGCTATGAAACATTACTGGCCTTATTTTGGACTTCCTTCAAAGTACTTACTGACCATGCATCCTATAAGTGGTTGCAAAATATAATGGACCCACATAATGGTTAGCTCGTTAGGCTTTAAAGCTCTAGCATTATGAAATGTAAAATTGAGAATTGGGCAGGAATAAGCCATATGAACGTTAATGGGTGACGCGGCTGCCTGCCCTTCATTTAGATAATAGTGAAGCTGAGAGGTTACATGACCTCCTAATGACCCTGATGCTTGGGGATGAGGATAAACCCGCCTATAAGATGCTAACTTACACTCCCGCAACAGAAAGGTGGACAACGGGAAGTCATATAAGATAATAGGGGTAAGCTGGTTACCCTATATCAGGCCATCTAAGCGAGTGCCAGTCATTTTGGAGTCCCATTCTATGTTAGGGCATAGTGGGGTATGGAAAAAATATGAGTTTGTTAAAGAAAGCTATTACTGGGAGGGCATCATGGAGACCATAACTGAGGTCCTGGATGCCTGTCTGACCTGCAAAAAACAATTAAGCTTCAAAACCCATTATCAATACCAACCCACTACGCCCCAACAACCATTCCACACCATAAGTTTAGATGTGGATGGACCCCTACCCCAGTTGACTGGGGAAAATCGATGTATCTTAGTTAGAATTGACCATTTTACCAAGTGGGTGAAGCCCTGGCTCTCCCTGCTCAAACAGCCAAGGCTACGGCCATTTTCCTCCATCAGAATATCTTTTCTCGACATGGTTGCCCCAAGTTCCTCTCTGTGATAATGGGAAAAACTTTAGCTCCAGAATGGTGAAAATCCTCGCTACCACCATGGCCATGCAACAGCTCTTTTCAGCCCCCTATACCCCTCAACCAATGGTACTGTGGAGAGTGAAAATGGGACCCTGGTTTCTACACTACGAAAAATGGCCACTTCAGACCCCCTTCACTGGGATCAGTACTTACCTAGTGCCCTCATGGCCTACTGTATCAGTTACCATAGAATTATTAAGATTTTTTTGGGTGTTGTATTGTTGAGAACCTAGAGCGCCAGCAATATTAACCAAAGACATTTTTACTGATAGGACTGACCCTGAGCAAGCCATAAAGAAGTTGGCCCAGCACATTATACAACTCCAATCGGAGGCTATGGACAATTTAGCAAAAACGTTTACTAAAGAAGGGCAGGCTACCAATGAGCTATAAACCCTCTACCTACATTCCAAGTGTCTAACATGGTATTATACTACTATAACCGCATCACTCCTAGAAGCAGCAAACTTGGATCAATTTGGGAGGGTATATTCACCATCACCTACAAAAGAGGCAATGAGTACTACATAAAATTTTTGGCTACAGGGATTACCATCAATTGGGTACATGGACAATTCTTACGGCTCTATTCTCCCCCCAATATTCTTGAGGGGCGTGAAGTTGGCCAATTGCCCTTCCAGCTTTCAAATAAAAATGTTTTTGGAACAAAATCAGCTGAAAACGGTAAATGTCTTGCATTTTCAAGTTTATGATAATAATATGAATGATTTAACTAAAACTGATGATTATAGTGTCCAAAAGACCCTGGACAATTCTTGGTGGAACCCCGCAAATTGAGGTGACATTATTTAGAATACTGAATGGGCAATTAGCATAAAGTCAGGCAATTAAATTTTCCCAACCATGCGAGGGAACTTGAGAGTACAATGGGAGGTATCTCCCCCTTCCAAGTCCAATTCCCAACAAACATTTAAGCGGGAACCATTCCCTCTTATAGGCATGGTGGAGTTCCCCCAAGGTGCAATAAATTTTGCTAAAAAGGATTGGCTGAAATTTATCAAATCGTTACCTCATGGGTACATACTTCCCAAATTAACTCCCCATCCGCTGTTCAGCCAAAGGTAAGCGAGTTTTCTAAGTTTTTATAGACTTAATTTGCATATTTTCTTATTTGTACAATAAAAAGATGTTCTGAACTTATCATTAAAACCTTTGACCCTCGGGATAGGTTGAATACTGACTGGTCAGGTATTGAAAGGGTTCATTATTTCTATCCCCTCGCCCATCTTAATAAAACTTTAGAACCTAACTTTCTAGTATTAGCTTATAAAGTTTTATTAGATCTAGTGGCAAAATCCTCATGTAAGTTACAGTAGCAATAAAATTAATTTCTCCTGCATATTGTTGAAATCTGGGGCAAATCTGCACCAAGTGAGCATACCCATTTACCCAATTCCAACACAAAATATGAAAGATACCACTGGATGGTTGTCACGCTGGGTTTTAAAGCTCTAGCACTATAATATGACCATTGACCACCAATCTGGGATGCACCATTTGAATCTCAATGGGTTGACCCAGCTGCAGATCCTTCAACTAGACAATAGTGAAGTGGAGAGGTTACATGATCTCCTCATGACTCTCGACGTGTGGGCTGATGAAGAAAAACCAGTACAGAAGATGCTAGCTCAGCACTCCCACAACACCATGGTGGAGAGTGGGAAGCCTATAAGAAAATTTGGAGTAAACTGGTTGCCTTATCTATGACCAACAGAGCGAGCTCCTGTGATCCTGAAGTCTCACACTATCTTGGGCCATGATGGAGTCAAAAAACCTACAAATGGTTTAATGAGCGGTATTACTGGGAGGGCTTCATGAAGACAATAGCTGAAGTCCTGGATGACTGTCTGACATGTAAAAAACAATCCAGCTATAAGAGCCGCTATCAGTACCAACCTACGACGCCCCAACAACCCTTCCACACCATAAGTTTGGATGTAGTAGGTCCTCTTTCTCAAACTACTGGGGGCAATCGTTATATTTTGGTTGGAATTGATCATTTCATCACATGGGTTGAAGTGGTTGCTTTTCCCGAGACTGCAAAAGCCACTGCCACCTTTTTACATCAATATATCTTCACATGGCATGGTTTCCCTCAAAGTCCTCCTTAGTGACAATGTGAAAGTGACACCTCCCAAGTGGTAAAGCTCCTCGCCACTTCCATGGGAACACAACAACTCATCTTAGACCCCTGTAACCCATCTACAAATGGTGCCTTAGAAAGAGCTAATGTAACCCTGGTCTCTATACTCCACAAAATGGCTAGTTCAGACCCTCTCCACTAGAATTTATACTTATCTAGTGCCCTCATGGCTTACCAGGTTAGCTACCATCGCATCCTCAGAATGTCCCCTTTCAGTGCTTTGTATGGATGAGAACCTGGGGTGTCAGCTTTACTAGCCAAGTTTTTTCTGACAGAACTGACCCTGAGAAAGCCCTGAAAAATGTGGCCAGCACATCATCCAACTACAAGAAGAGGCTATGACTAACTTGGCAAAGACTGTCAATAATAAAAGCCAAGCCACTAATGAGAGCTGGGCCCCTCTCCCTTCCTTCCAACTATAAGACTTGGTATTGTATTACCACAATTGGAACCCCATTTAGGTGAAGACTTGGGTCTATTTTGGAGAAAACTTTTAAGGTTACATATTAGCGAGAGGATGAATACTCTATCAAATCCCTTGCTTCCAGAGTCACTTTCAACCAGGTCTATGCCAGTTCTTGCACCTTTATTCACCCCCTAACACTCATGAAGGGGGTAATGTCAGACAATTACAAGTCCAATATTATGAGAAGAGCATTTGGAGGAAACTAACAATAATATTGGCCAAAAGACCCTGACTAAATTCTTAGTGGCCCTCATTAAATGGGTTTAATACTTTTATAAATACTTCTTGGGAAAATGGCACGAGTTTGGGCAGTTTGATTGCATCAACTATGCAGCATAATCAGGGGAATCTGTCCGAGGTTCCTCCTTGGGACACTTCCAGTTTACTTCAAACACCTAGGTGGAGACCACCCCCTTTTATAGTGTTGGAGGAGGTCCTGCAAAATACAAATATTTTCCCGCCCATTGATTGGGTTAAATATTAAATATTTGCCTTACGGACTAGTCCTACTAGTATTGAACCATTATTGGCCATACTATTGAAGTGAAGTGAGACTCAAGAGCACCAATAGGTCAGATCCTCATATTCCCTAATTTTGACTTTCTTAGCCTGATCTGAATTTCATGCCTCGACACAACTAAATACTAAGCACAAAGATATTGAGAGGGTTTGCTCTTCAACCCCAAGATTAATTTAACAAAAAGTATATACCCAGTTTTTAGTATTATAGAGCTTTTCATATTTTAATTTTATATGGTCTAAATTCCTCCTGACAATATTTAGCCTACAGTAGAGAAACCTACTTCTCCTGCAAATTATTGTGGTAATTCAGGCAAAAAATTCACCAAAGAGCAACCCAAAAGTCTGAATTCCCACATCCACTTTAGACAAATAATCTTATTTATTCAGCATCTCTTTCATACAGTTTATAACTCCTACACCACCAGACACTGCCATAGTGGCTTCACCTACCTCAAATCACAAATATAAATTCTTGGTTCCAATTCCAATATTATACCAGCTCCCCTCATCTGATTTGGTCAACAAGGTTATTACTACTGATCCTGTTAAAGACACCTAACAGAGGAAGACTCCATTTTTGATACCGTTTTTGAATCCCAGCTTTCATATCCTGAGGGTTGTGACCTCCTGGCAAAGGTTGATGCATGTAAAGCCTCATCCAGATGGAAATTCTCAAAAAAATTGTATTCTAATTCTGCAATAAAGTCTTGGTTCCCTATGTCTGCGTTACAGCATCATAAGGGAGCATTATGATCCTCCTACCATGGGTCATCCTGATGAGAAGAAATGCTTTAAATTGGTAAATGCGATTATTATTTAAATGGCCTCATAAAGGATTTCTTTACTTAAGAAAGTCTAGACCATGTGTGCCCATTCTAAATTGAACAGAACAGGACGTAATGGTCTCCACCACCCCCTCCAACAAGCCAAGATCCATGTACATCAATTTTAGTGGTTTTAACTGTAGGGTTGCCAACATCACAGGGGTACAATGCAATCATATTAGTGGTGGATTGCTTCACAAGATACGTTGTTTTAATCCCTGCTTCACAACCATTACACCTGAAGAGATGGCGTAGCAATTTGTATCCCACGTTTTCCCTAAGTTTTTAGTGCCCCAGGAGGTATAAGTGATATAGACTGTGAGATGAGTTTCTAATTCTCCTATTTCCAAAGAAGGAAGTAAGGACTCAAAACTCTACCTGCAAGGAGATTCCCTTTGAAAATAAGAAAACCCTTACATGAATGGTGTCAACACCTTCATGGATTATAAGTATAAAACAGAATACCTCATTAAGGAGGTAACCGGCTAAGATGGCAAAAAAGATCATTTTAAATGTAATACTATATTTAAAGTTTGTAATCAAAAAGAATGATAGTCTAACAACAGAGATATTAGTCAGGCAAACGATACTATAATAAAAGTTTAGACATAGGCCCAGATCATTTTGTCCGGGCTTTAAACTAATTTTAATCATTATAAAGAGGCTACCATTGGTGGTAATCCTTTCTTAAAATTAAGCGTAAACTTGAGAATTTGACACAAAATGAATACGCCTTTTTAATATGGTATTTAACCCTTTTAGTGCTGAGAAAAAAACGGGTGCCTATGTAAAGATAACTGAACAAATTCGACAAATTTATTAAGGTTTGGGAAGAGGCTCATAAAAGCCACACTAAGAATGATATTTAACCCTTTTAGTGCCGGAAGACAATATATCATCATTGGCACTTTTTGCAAGTGTAGCAAATGATGATATATCGTCATATGGCACTAAAAAGGGTTGAGAATAACTTAAACTTCATTTATATAAAATGTAACAAAATATCCTTGTTCAACTATAATTGGTGATCTTCAATGTTGCTGATGTAAGACATAATGTCATCATACAACTATTTAGTATAACTTAGCTGCTTGGACTTAACCCAGATTTATCTAAGGTATATCCGTGATCATGGAGGGCAGACAAATTTACTCTTTTGGTTCTTTTGCTTCATTCTTGTTTCCACAGTCCAAACCATAAATCGTCATAAAACATGACATTACCCTCCAGTTTTAAAGAAACCTTTCCTCGTCCAGGGGCATCAGCAAAAGAGATGTTTTTATGAGTTGGGGGTAACATAATAATGGCAATTACAGGAGTGGACTTGAGACAGTGGCTTCAGGAAAGAGATTATAAAAAGAGATTATTAAGTCATGAACATTAGCGCAATCACAAGCTGGAACTCAGCTGTTCTCTGAGGCATCTAAACCTTTCATGATACCATATATTTTAGCCTTCTTTTAACCTTTGAGAGTCCACAGTCCCCTTCACTTCCCAATCTAGTGACCCATTCAAAAGGTACAGCTCTGGTGTCTCAGGAGGAGAACCCTCTAGTCAGGTCAACTTACTCTCATGGAAGATAGAAATATTCAGAACTTAGGTGGAAGTTTTAACTGATAGATATATTACTCACCTTTATAATAATGTACGAGGGTAAGTCAAAAAGTAAAGGCAAATTTTATTTTCCCTGCTTCAATGGATGGAAGCACTGACTGAACAATGACATATCATAACCTCAAAGTTTTTTTTGTTCTTTAGCTGTGTTGTTTCAGTGCTCAACTCCATTCCTAGTGATTTCAGGGCATTTTATTTTGAGTGCCCCATTGTCCATGTGCACCAAGGAAGAAATGAGGGGAGTGGTACGTTTTCTGCACTCTGAAGGGACTAAACCTGCGGAGATTATTCGCAGAATGCAGCAGCAGTATGGTGAGAGCTGTCTTAGTGAACGCAAAATTTATGAGTGGATTTATCGCTTTAAAAATGGTCATGTATCTATCCTCGCCTACAGCAAAAAGTTCAAAAGACAAGTTTCTGCAGGAAGATGATGATGACAGTGTTTTGGGATATGAAAGGTCCACTCATAATTCATTACATTCCTAAAGGTCAAACAATGAATAGTGACAGCTACTGTGAGCTACTGCGAGTTCTGAAACCCAAAATTAAAACAAAGAGGCGAGGAAACTTTTTAAAAGGTGTGCTTTTGCTTCAGGACAATGCTCGTCTTCATACTGCGGGGAAAACGATCCAGTGCATTCAAGATCTTGGTTTTGAGCTGCTGGAGCATCCGCCGTACAGTCCTGACCTAGCTCCAAGTGATTTTCACCTTTTTGGTCTGATGAAGGAGCACCCGCGTGAATCCAAACTTTTGTCAGATGACAAGGTTGTGGAGGCGGTGCGTGAGTGGCTGTGCACGATGCCACAAATCTTCTTCCAGGACGGAATTAAAAAGCTTGTCAAGAGATGAATCAAGTGCATAGAAATTGAGGGAGATTATGTAGAGATATGATATTACTTGTCATCGTGTTTTCACGATAAAAAGTTTCTTTTTAAAAATTTTCCTTTACTTTTTGACTTACCCTCGTAGTAGGGTCCTAACATCTTTCATCCCAGATTCTTTCACAGCTGCTTTGTTTGTATATCTCTGGTGTCAAGCATCACAAAATCCCCTTCTTATGCTTGGGCCCTACCCTTCTCTTCCCATCCACATTCACCTCGCAGGTCTCGAAGGCAACATCCAAGTTGGTAGTTACCTCATGATGCTGTATCTTTGTGAACTTAACAAAGCCACCACAGCTTTTACCCTGGATCTACACATGGACTTTATGAAAAATGGGGGGATTTCCATAGTTGGTAAAGAATGGAGAACCCCAATGAAATAAGCTGGGCATTATTATAACTTGATTCAGCAAAGGAAGGTGAAAGTTACAGCCTGAGTGTTCATCCGCCATATGGCCCAACAAGATTTTTTTCAGGCAAGGTTCTCTTATTCTGTCCGAATGTCAGATTTTAGGTGGAAGGCAGTTGAATTCCAGGGTTGTATCTGAAAAGTATTGCAGAGTTCTTTCCAGAATAAGGATGTGATCTGGGGTCCACAGTCACTGATAATCTATCTTGAGATGCCACGGCTGGAGAAAACATGTGAGACAAACTGTTTGGCTAATTAAGCCGCTTCTAATGTGTAATGTCTTAAAATAAAATGGGCAGACTTTAAATAATAATCCACCACCAAATTATGGCATTATACCCCTTTTAGAGAGGTAACTCCACACTAAAAGCAATTGAAAGTGAAGATTAAGGCACTTCTGCTTTCTGATTGAAATAAAATACAGCAAGAGATTGACTATTTGGTATCACCCTATTGAGCATAAGGCAATCCTTGGTATACCAAGCTATCTGAGCTGAAACTCCCTTCCAGACAAATGTGCAGAGGATAAGCTCTTGGGCTTTTGCCTTCCATGATGCCCAAGATTATCCTATAATATTCTCCTTAATTATCTCTAGGCGAAGAGGTCCTGCGGAAACATAAGCGTCCCTTGAACCATGCCATATCATATTTTACAGGGTACCCCTTCATTAAGTCTTCATGTTCAATTTGAACTTAAAAAGAATTATTCTATATTTGGGGAATAAAGATTGTGACAAGACTATTCATATGAACATAAGTACTCATCCAGGTTCTCTAGGAAAGCATGAACAGAAGGACAGATGCATGTAGATGGCTTATTAGATATAACGTTACCTGGACGAATCATTGTTTAAGCTATAAGGAACTCCGCCTCCTTGGGGAAGGAGCTAATGCTGGATTGCGACTTGAGACAGCGTTAAAACCATTCTCCTTGCCTTTTGTGAACTCATAAAAGAACACAAACTGACTAATGTTCTCATATAATGAGTTTGCTATGAGGTTAAGACATGAGGGGCACGGTAATACAACAGTGTTTAATGGTCAGTACAACCCCAGAATATCTGGGAAGACCATGTAGATAAGGCACTAATAAGTTAGCGCTTGCACTAATTCCAGTAACTCCTTATCATATATCGCATAGTTTAACTCAATAAGGGACAACCTATGGGAGAAATACCCCACAGTATGCTTAACTCCATCAGTGCCCACTTGTAATAGAGTCATAACAATAGCAAAGTTGAAAGTATAACTAACCACTACAAACTCTGTCTGGGTCCATGTGGTGGGATATGGACGTAGTAGCTAAAAGAACTTTATAGCCTGAGTTTCTTCCTACAATGCAGAAGAACAGCGAAGAGATTTAGCTTCGCTAGCTTTATACAGTAGGGTTGCCACCTATGACAGGCTGAGAGTAAACATCTTAAGTTAGTTGCACGTCTTAAAGTATCTTTTTAATTTCATTTATTGAGGCGGGAGTGGGGCGATCGCAAATGGTCTTCTCTTTGTTTAGAGTAACCATATGGCCCTTATTAAACACAAAATTGCCCAAGAAGATAACTTGGGACTAAGAGAAATCACACTTAATTAATATAAGCGTTAAGTCTGATGCTCTCAAGTGTTTTACCAAATGCCACAAGTGAATCTCATGGGATGAGTATCTGGGTAGAAACCCAGTACATCATTCATATAGGTTTGGTACATAACCTAAAAACTTTCCTAACGCCACATCAATACATCGTTGGCATTTTCAGGTGCATTCTTGGGGCCAAAAGATTTGACACAATTGTAAAATTCTTTTCCTGGCTCAGAACGCAGTAAGCCATTCCTGACCTTTTTAACGCGGATCTGGTTTAAAACCTGCAAGAATTCTAACTTGGAGAGGACTTTGGCCATCTTACCAGATAGAAAGGCTGTTCCTCCATAAGAATGGGATGTAGATCAGGTAACGCTAAATTTTTTAAGGTAACATATTTTACACAAGGGCATAGAGAACCGTCTGCCTCTTTCACAAATAAAGGTGGTTATTATAATGGAGAATTTTTTGAAAGATGGCACCTTTAGAGAGTTGATCATCAACCCAACATCTAGTTCTTTTTCCCTAAGGTTAACGGTTAGATTGGTGATCAAATGCGAACCAAATCCATATTAAACTTAAAATCACACTCACACTCAGAATATTCAGATAAAACGTTTATAAAAGCAGCATCAAAAGAGGACTCTAACCCTTCCAAAAAGGAAGGTAGTGTAGTTTATTTAGTGGGTTTAGCAGAGGCGCAAGACTGAGATTCTTCTCATTAGACTATCGTGGTAAATTGCTCTAAGAGTCTATAACAGACATTGGGTTTAATATATTTTTCTCTCATACAGAGTTAAGTTAAAGTATTTCCAATCAACCTTGCTTAAATATCAAATTTCCGCCACTAATCTTCTCCCAAGGTAATTAGTACAGCAGCCTTCATTTTGTCAAAAAAGTAGTCAGCAAGGTGATACTTACTTTTTTTATTCACTAAGACCCTGAGCTTTCAGTGTAGGAATAGGATGTTAGGCACCCCCTAACCATATTCAAGTAAATATGGTAATTAAAGGTAGTTAACTAGGCTTTGATCAACAAAGTTCTCTAGTCACTAGTATCCACTAGAAAGAATCTCCTTGTTTTCTATAAAGGATTAAAGAAAGTATCCAAGAGCGCATATTATCCGTATAATTTATATATAAAAGGTAAATAAGCCAGCTAACTCACTTAAATTATCTTCAGGATTGTAGAGTTCAAAATTTTGTAACAGCATTGCCTTACTTGCCACTTGAGGGCAGCTATTCATTGTGGAAGACAGGTGAGAGCCCTCAGAGGTGATCGAGTATACAGACTTTCAGCGTTTATACTAAATAATGGTCCAAAAATTTCTAGATATCAGATTGACATACTGTTTGACGTCGTCCTTCAAAATTTAGCCTTCAGAAAATGGATGTATTTTCAGTCAATAGTCCACTGCCCTTTAGTGGGCAAAGTTCAATGAAGTTGCTAATAAAACTTAACTTGAAACTTCATCTTGGTATCAAGGATTGCAACCAGAAGCTTATAACAAGGGTAAGACAGAAATTAAGAATCCATCTCAAAGGGATGCCTGTGGGTCTACCTCATTACTAAATGAGGATTTAAGATCCTGAATGAGGAGGCTTAGACACCTTTTCTGCCATAGAGCACAAATACACCCTATAAATAAAAAAAAACTTGTAATAATAAACCTATTGTATATTAGCCCCTTATTAAATCATAATTATTTTACTTCTATTTGCAAAATTACAATATTTATTATAACCCAGGACAGACTCCTCAATTGGACCCTAAAGGAGCAAAAGTGCATCACCATTGCCTCTTTTACAGCCATTATATTTTTAGTGACATCCTAAAGAACTTTAAGGATTTAAATCACCACTTCTATGGGAACCCGAAAATATTAACAATTGGCTTTTTCCTTGAGAAAAAACTAAAATTTGATTCTCACTACAGGAATAACCAAGTTGTAACTAGTAAAAACGTAGATCAAAAACCATAGAAGATAAAATTAGTAATAGATGGCCCTCATCATCATGGTGACATGGGCCTGCTTGACTTCAAAGCCCATGCTGCCAAGATCCTGGGCACCTGGATCGCGGCCGTCACCGCCCCTACACTCCCCTCCCAACACTGGTCCCGCGCAGCCCGCTCCAACTTTTCCCGCGCCTTGGGCCTCAACAATCCATCGAACCCCCACTCCCTGATGAAATACCTCGCATCACACACATTGGCCACAGGTCCTCACGGGACTAAAATCCACTACAAACGAATCCTACTCTCCATGCGGAGCGCAGAGTGGAGAATTTATATTAGCAGACATACAACCCAAAGAGGCCGCCTCTCTCCTCAGTTCACACAAGAGGTACAGGGGCTACCCATCCATGATGGCGTGATCCCCATTCGGCCCCATGTCCTATCCAGGGTGGAATACCTGGACATGATGGACATCCCTTACTCCATTGAGACCCAAAAGACTATCTGAAATTACGTACATTACCCTCTGTTGCAGCCTCAAGTCCGCTCCCATGTGTGGCGCTGCCTGAGGCGGATGTATCATACAGCTGAGCGCTCTAACGCTTTACACTCATCCTGTGTCGTGTGTGGCCAGTATGTAACGCTGTTCCACCTCCTGGAGAAGTGCCCCACCTCTAAAGTGATATGGCGCGAAGTTCAACGTCTGCTGGGCCAGGATCAAACGAATCCCTTCAGTCTGTCATGAGATATGTTTGCTCTATCAATGGCCTCCTCCCTTCCACCCTCCCTCCGTGCTCTGGTGGTTGCAATCGCCATGTGGACCATCCACACGATTGTCTTAGATGCCATCGCAGGCTCCACACCCATTCTCCCAGAAACTGTCCACAGATTCCGGTCTCATTTGGTGGACCACTTTCAAGTGTGGATGTTTGGATACCTCCCACCGCGTCGCTGACAGCTGGTCTCCTCCTGGTTCCCAGTCTGGTTCATCAAATCAGACCCCTTCCTCCACACGTGTTTAATAGTGGCTACAGCCCCTTCACACGTCTCCTCCCCCTCCCCATAAGTGGCGTTCCCGCTGGCAACAAGAGATAGCATCGCTTCTCTGGGGTGCCTCCCCTGGTACTAAGTTTGTCTTTCCTGAGTCATATTTGGAAGTGTCCGTCCCATAAACAGCCTTCCCCGCAATTAATTTAAATTAAAAATTTATAAATTTAGTAATAGATCTTCTACCTCAAGTGGGGTGAGAGATATACCCTTTGGATTAGTACATCTCAAGTTGAGGTACAACCTTTCTACCTGAGAACCTGGGACTCTGAGTTACCTTTGAATTTTTTCTACTATTCGGATTTTAGTCAGTTCTATCTCCAAGCTGACAACATAGCTGACAATACTAAACAACTTCAGACATACTTTATATACTAAATCAATCCAGACGTTCATTTGCTACTGCTGTCCCCTCTTATATGTGAACTATTCAGTTCAGCTACCCTGGCGAGTAATGAGCTAGTCAGTAAGGCATATCCCTACCTAGCATGTTCACAAATCCTGCCATCCATCATCTCCTCCAACTAATGGGGCTACAATATCAAGAGATTTTACGCCACCTAAGATTGATTCTGGGACACAATTCAAATTTACAAAATTTTACAAGGCCTCTTCTGCTTATAATTAAGATAATTTTAGGAAATCAGGAAAACCGTCTCCTTATCAATGATACTCATAATTAAATGGCATTTCTTGACTTGGTAATTTATAGTTACATGGAGACCCACCTAACTCAACAACTACAAGATGTTAGATCTGAGGTATGCGAGTATATACAGCACACTGCATTGGAAGCTGCCGTACAGACCCAGGCTTTGGAAATGGCACTAGTGCAACGGATGAATAAAGTAGAAGCGTTGCTTAAGCAATTGCAGCACAGAACTTCCGCCATTAATGAAGTTCCTGAAGGACCACCGGGCGAAGTGGTCCCACGGGAGCTGATGGTTTTGAGGGCACCAAGGCCCCAAAGTCCCAAGAGGTTAGAAGGGGCTTAAAGGAAAACTGGGATCTAGAAGGACGCCTGGCCTCCCTGGGTTAAAAGCCACTCAAATGAAGGTTCCAATGATACCATTCAAGGTAAGATTTTTAAAAATATAAGATTCTTCAAAAACAAATTGCGGAAATTGTATGAGGATGTGGAGTTCGCCCCAATGATAACCCAATTATTGTGATGTTACGTTGTCTTAGAATACAAAATAAATAATGTACAAGCGTTTATGAGATATACCAATAAACATTTTAGTGAGATGAGGCAGAAATATGCTAAAATAGAGTCTCAAGTCTGTCATTGGGAGTCTAAAGTTCTAAACATAAAAACCCATATAAAGCAGAAAGCATGCATCAGCGCTTTCAACCAATGCTAGTATGACCACAGGACCACTTGGAAAAGATACAAACACAAAATGGACCAATAATTTTCCCAAGGATATGCCATGTCAGTGTCTACCAAACCTATCCATATCATTGAGACTGGAGTCAATATTCTCTCCACGGTAACAGGCCCCCCTTTTAAACCTAGTTACAAGGAACAATTTTTACAGACAGTTAAAGTATCACATTGTTTTTCCCCGTATATGAGATTGCTATGGACGTAGCCATTAATTGCTAAAAGGTGAAGCATACTCATTCCTACCTTTTAGGAAGCTTGAGATATTATGACCCATCACCTCTGTGAATGAAATGCCAAGTATCAGGTTTAGATTGCCCTATCAAAAAAACTCTGGCAGTGACTATAACTTCTTGAGTCAAAAGCAAGTCTTTATGGTTATTCTCCAAAACAAGGGGAAATACCCTCGAATTCCTTGAATCATTTTTATGCTACTGCACTGCATTAGTTACTAATAATTAAATATTTATAAGACGCAATCACCACCATCATCTATGCAATTGAATATTGGCCTGAGGTTCATATCCACAATATAGGCCTCAAGTGAACCTTTACATATATCCATGAATTCAAGGAGGGTCTAAATGAGATGTCTCAGTCTCTTTAAATAAGTACTCAGAATTGGTTTTGACCCCTTTCTAGACATAGAGTACACTCCTCAGAGACATAAATAAGAACGTACCTATTTGTTCATACTGAAAAGGCTGTCAGAACATTAAATTATAATTCTAAAAGTGGCAAGAAGAAGAGGCAGAACATAAAATGTTGGGAAAAGGGAGGTCAGTTTGAAGAAAGAGGCTCTTTTTGCTGACACTCCTCTCACTATGCTCTACTCAAATCTGACATTCTAGCAAGATTGTCAGTAGAGAACCTTGGGTGAATGAGCTAAACAATTTTAATAATAAACTCTATGATACTGCTTTTTTCTACTGACGAGTCGCCCAATTTTCTCACCTTACTACCCCAATTTGATAGTCTAGTTACTCAGGTTTTGGTCAAGGTCTATAAAATCCCTGTAATCGACATATTTGACTTGGGTCTCCAGTGAAATTTATCACTTTCAAACCAATGAAAAAATCTAAATTGCTCCAAATATGCCCCATTATATTAAATATGACATTACCAGGCCTCAGTGCACTTGATCCATGAGGCCTATACCACGTTTATCTCAAGTCCAGAAAAATTTCATTAAATGCATCAACTATAGTTTTGGATTATTCTAGTTATTAGCTACTGTTAGGCACCCAATTCCTCCAGGAGTATAATGCCATTAATTATTCTGCAGTAGGATTCCTATCCCTACTTGGTACTCTCATTCCCATGGTGTTTGAACGGCCAAGGATAGTATTAAACGCATAAAGGCTTGAACCTGTTTATCAAATATGGAAAATTAGATTGATTGGATTGATTACTATGTCTGAGGTTTGTGCATAAGACTACCGCCTCAAGTTTTAATTGAAGTCAAGGGATTCCTGTGTATTTACCAAATAAAAATGACTCCCTAGGCTCACAGTTTATAGTAGATATCCAGGTCTATGTAGATATTCTGCCATGAAGCTTTTTGTAATTTGAGGTGCCAAAAACCTTCCACAAAAGAGGTTCTTATTTTCCCAAGTATTCTCAACCTTGCATATGCTGGCTCAATATCTATATTTCTGGCTAACTTTACTTCAAAAGCTCACATCATTGCCCCTAATACTCCAATAAGACTACTTATGCTTGGTACCCATAATGATATCATCTTTATGTGTGGGTTTGGAAGTTTTTATGACTTTAGATTATATTAGACTTCCACTGTGGCGCTATTCACCACTTCTATAAAATAAGGCCTCACCACTGAATAAAAAAAAGGTTGATGAGCTCATGGAGGAATACTCTGATCTATTCTCCAGTCTACGTATGACTTCAGAAAAATGAAAGGTTCATAAATTATGTGGATACAGGGGACGCTTCCCCTATATGCTTGTGGCTGTAAGTCTAAAGACCTTACCTCTGTGGTTAAACTGTGAAAAGTTCCCCGCTGGTGCAAGAGGGAACCAAAGGTATCTGTAGAGCCTTTGGTGAAAATCGGGTGACATGGCCCTTGTGGTTGAAGGGAGGTGGGTCACTGCTTTGTCCCCTAAAGAACCCCTACTGTACCCCTATTTCCTACTTATTCCCTTATGAAAAAGATAAAGGGGTCTGTAGGGAAGTAGTTCAGACCATGGTCACTAGAAGAACTACAGACTCACCTTACCTCACCCTGTCAGCCACCACCCCATCAGGAACTAGAAAAAATTGGCCTCAAATATCGGAGAAGAATTACCATTTCAAAAAATGGTTCAGGTCACTAAATTCAAGATTACAGATCATGGATCACTGTTCTGATTCAAGATTCTGTCCTTGAAATATCTTTTGGGTTGCTGCCAAAATTAATTCCTCATGAAGCCAGTTATGCCAAATGCATGGTCTGAGCAAACCTGCTCAAGTTTAAATCAATCAAGGAACCTTTGCTGATGATTCAAAAATTCTGTTGTCAGAGCTTCTAAACCTCATATATGTAAACTATCTGAAAAAAACCCTCAACCCCAATCTGCTCTTTGAAATCCTGATAAAGGGGACAGAAACAAAAATGCATCAGCCAGCCTAGTTACAAGCCCTCCCCCCAAATTTTTCTTCCCCCACCATCAAGTATAAATTTCACCCGCCCCTCTTGGGTCAGTTATCAGTTTATTTTTTTGCTTAGGTTTATAATAAAGTCCTATTTTCCAACATCTCTCCGTGGACTCCATAAAAACCAATTTACCATTATTTTTTGAATCCCATTAAACACATCGCCATCAGCATTCTGTTCCTAATAATTGTTGAGTGGGAACTTTGATTTATAAATTTAGCATCTCGCCGCATACTAGAAGAAGTCATCATAAGTTACACTCCTAAAATGTTTCTTCATTCACTGCACCAGAAGGCCTCCCCAATCCGCCAGATCCAGTCTGCTGACCCATCACTGATTCGAGGTGATCTGACCAACTGAGAGTTCACAACCCCTCACTTAGGAAGGCCATTGTCATCTTCCTGACTCGCCTCACTAACCCACCATTGATTAGTGAAATCCAGACAAGATGAGGCCTATCACCCCGCTGATCTAATACATCATTATGAGCAATGTACGCCCAACCTAGAAATATGGAAGAGAAGCTCAGTTTCTGTATCATTTGGAGCATCAATCCTCAGGCTCTACCCCAGTTTTCATAATTAATTGATCCGCCACTCAACACCTTTACTGAAACCACACGGTATTTTGATACACATTAAAAAACAAAACTAATATCCCCAAGCTCACACTAATGTTTAAATCAAAACAATTCAAATTGATTTGTGAACCCAATACTTATTTAGTGGATCTGCAACACCCAGTGAAACTAATGAATTTTGTATATTGAAACAGAACTAGAAAATTTTGGGACTAATATCAAAGGCCAGCAATTGCTAATCCAGGAGGTGTGGTCACCTTTCAAGCCTTTCCAAACTTTGAGGTTTGCTTCAGCAAGACCTGAGATTGCCCCCATTGCAGCCATTTGGTTTGCTATGGGCTTTTGGTATGTTACTTAACTTCTACTAACCTCACAGGAACCATAGTGCATCCCTCCTACAAGTCGTTAGGGCTGCTATTCCACTAGCATTCTAGGCCTTTATCTGGGTTGTAACACACCAAAATTGGAATCCTAGTCTTACTTTAACTAGCAGAATTTATGATAGTAACCTTTATTAGAAAAGCAAGTTAGAAGAGGCCCAAGTTACTACCACGCTTAATGAGGTGTCAAATTTAAGTTTACTGTACAGTCTTGAAGTCCCTGAAATCACCTCTTTTGATTGTTTAAAAAGGATGAGAGCTATTTGGACATTATGGATTACTGTACGCTCAATGAAGTGACCTGGAAGGATAGTTATCCCCCACAAATGATGACTCTCTACAGCTCCTGGATGGGTCCAGTATTTCTCAGCAATGATCTTGCCAGCGGATGCTGGAATATCAACTAGCTCCTGAAGATTGAGCCAAATGTGCCCATATTGCAATGAAGGGCTATTAGATCTAACTCACATACCGCAGGGGCTATGTATGCTCCTTCCACATTTCAGCGTACTATAAGGACTCCTGGGTGATTTGATGTTGTCATTAATCCTAGTATACCTCAACAATATTACCTTTTTTCCAAAAAACTCTACAGCCACCTAGAGCACCTCTGTCATTGAGTTCATTTTGACTCCAGGAGGCATTAATGAAACTCAAGACCTCCAAGTGCACATTATTAGCCAGAAATGAAATTTTTGGCGCATAAGATCACCAAGCGATTAATCCAACCTTTAACTGACGGCTGCTGCAATAGAAGGTGACACCGTCCTAGGAGTCTTAAGGGACATGTTTTTTTCCTAGGAATGAAGGGTATTTATTAAATCTATCCCACGATTTGCTGATCTTACAAAACCTCTGGTGATCTACTGCTAAAGTACTTCCTTTCAAATAAAACCTAGAGCAGGAACAGGCCTTTAATCTCCTTTGGATCTTACTTATTACAGGATGTTTTGGTTCACCCAAATTTTGATCAACCCTTCATACTAAACGCCTACACCAGTGATGTTACTTGAAGCTATCCTGGCCAAACTAGATGAGAAACAAGTGTATTAACCCTTGGCTTACTTTAGCTTAGCTTTATCAATGTCTGAACGGTACCAGAGTGTCACCTAGTGGTAATGTGTGGCTGTACTATTCGGTTAAGCACTTCTGGCCCTACTTATATGGAAACCATCTACCATTATTACTGACCACGTATCACTAAAGTGGTTTCAACAAATGAAAGATTAAAAATGGTCAATTGGTCAATGGGCTCTCCAGCTACAAAGTTATGACTTTACCATTGTACAATGTGCTGCCACAACCCATCAAAAATGAGGATAGGTTATTGAGGGTACCACCTTGGCAGGATTAGTGCTTAAAGAAGATCGCTCATACAATTTAATTAGCTATAAGATCGTTAGGAATTCGAGCCCTGGAAAATTGAGGACGCTATCAACTATGTTCAAGAACACACAGATACAGGAAGGCACGATGTACAAACGATTTAACAAAAAAGTGCTAATCTACTGCAACCCTCTTTTCAAACCAAACCTTCCCTTAAAGTGCACTCAAACTTAGGAAATGAAGAAGTTAAGAAAAACTCTAAGTGGCTGATAGAAGAGTTTTACTGGACTGAATGCTTAAGACTATAAAGGAGGTATTGGACGCCTGTTTAACTTGAGTTACCCAAGATAAGCAGGCCCTTGAAATCAGCATGAAGTTGTCTCTCCTTCTTTGCCTTTTAGTGTCAGTAGTATGGAAGTTGTAGGTCCCAGACCCATGGGCCTACAAGGTCATTACTATATTCTATTTGCTATTGACCATACCAACAGATGTGTCGATTTATCTCTGTTCCTGCTGCTACAACTAAGGCCACCGCCTTATTTCTGTTTTCTTCGTTTTCAACCAACTCAAGTGCTCAGGGTTTTGCTCTCAGACAAAGAATTGAAATTTATGTCCCAAGTTGTTTAGGAGTTATCCTCATTTAATACTAACCAGGACTTCATTGTACCCTATAACTTTTCACATAATGGGTCAGTAAAATATACAATATACCTTAGGTTCTATTTTATTTAAGATGGCTTCCTCAGATCCTATGCAATGGATCCATTTCTTGTCATCCGTTTTGTTGTACTTGAGGCTGTGAATGGTTAAGCAAATCATTCCTAGACCAGCGGAATGAGTCAAAGTCACCCCTAAACTGGCGGAGGTGTATGCAACCAACCTGTCAAAAATGGGGGCGAACTAACCCTTTTATAAATTTGGCAATTCAAAAAATTATCCATCATTGAAATGACGTCATGCAAAATTAATTTTCTACCTAACGTGTCAGAATAGTTAATTAATTAATATGACAACGTTGTCAAAAATCCATATGAAATTTGACCCTTTTTACCTTTGGGGTGCCAAAATAATTTGTACACTGCTGATGATGCAACAATGACTTGACTGAATTACCCTGATAAGAGCAATTGAAACTTAAAGATATATAATACCATATCCAGCAATTAACAATTATAAGAGTCACTCTAATCGCAATGTGAGGCACATCATAAAAAGCCCCATTGCTCAAGCTTGAAGTTAAGCAGCATATTACCAGATTTGGTAAAAATAATTTTAAGAATATACAATCCCTAAGAACCCAGAAGTGGGGACTAATGAAAGGGCTCCTGGATATTCAGGTTCAGAAATGCCGCCGTAAGAAGTAGCTTACTGCTGCAGGAACTGGCTCATATGGAAGAAGCCACTAAAGCATCAGTTAGACGCCGTCTAACTGGGGGTCTTATAAATCCCCCATATTGATACTAATATTTCTACTTTATTTTCAAATTATCATTAAAGCTTTTATCTTAATTACCCTTGAAGTATAAAATACTTACCTTTTTTACAATAATAGGAAACTTCCAAAAAAATCTCAGCTTTAACTTTTATAATTCACTCATAGTGGTTAAGTAAGTTAATTATCAGTATTCAATCTGAAATTAGTCAGTATGAAGAATACAGTAGCCAGTCTGAGATATGCTCTGTTTAAACAAGGACAATCTTTATCATAGATAACTTAAAGCTGAGCTTCCAGAGGAGAGGTTTTATTGGCTTTTAGTGAGTCCCAAGGGCCAACATATAACAAACATGTCTAAGAGTGTGAATAAGTGATTCGCCATGAACGCGGAAAGTTTAACAAAGAGATCAATTCTACAAGGGGTATCATCAGAGGAGAATTTGCTCTAAAAGAAGGATTGTAATCTAAGTGAAGGTTGTCTGGTGCCTAATCTTTGTGGAGTAGACCCCTGAGAAGTTAGTAAGCCCACATGTTAAATGAGCCAAGGTCAGTGAGCTAACTGTGGTGCTCACTGCAAGGGCGGCATCATCAGGCCCTAGTGATGATAATGAGAGTTCTCATGAGAAGTTTGATGATGAAGTGGATATTAAAGTATACTATTGAGAGGATTACTCTGAGCTCCTGGTGTGAGAGGAGAATACAAACAGTTTAAAAATCTGCACCCTGGACTTAAAAGTGCATAATCTATGTAACTATCTTAATTTGCATCATGTAGACCACAATAATAGTTCATATTGCATTACTACCTATTGTGAGAGGATTATCACCTATGATAAAACTGGAATATACGCTTAAAATTATAGAGGATTGACTAATATTTCTTAAGAAAGAGAATCGCAAAACCAACACTGCTTTGAATATGGAGAGTGCTTGGAACAGCACTACAATATGCTGTTTTCTATGGACAAGAGTATTGAATATTTGAAGGCACAAATGCATACTATACTAAAAGCTACCTTTACTTGACCTAAAACCTGATTGGAGGCACCTATATGGGTATACTTAACCAGATGTCCCACAACAGGTCATAACTGCTACAAAATTGACCATGATGCACGTTGTACCTGTTGAAGAGGATCCTAACCTTTAAGCCATACTTTAAACTCATATACACAACTGGAGAATGAATAATTGCAGGTTTCTGCCAGATGTATTAGAACAGCATGGAATCCTTAGTATCACCAAAAGGCTCGAAAGTTGTAAGGATATATGAGCCACAAGGCTCAGGAGCTCCTTAGCATGAGCATACGACCTGGACTATCTTGGACTGAAGTGAAGAATATACTACATTTTGAGTACAGTAGTGAATAAGACGTCCAGAATATGAAATAAACATAACTCCTTATGAAAATGGGCAATAATAAGCTCTTCATGAATTGCGCCACTTGTTACTATTTCAAGGCTCAACAATTTTGGACTTTAGGAACAATGAATCTTCTTAATACAAAAACCATTTTGCTGAGTTCATTGGAGATGCATCTTAACTTAAAATGCGTATGACTAGCAGTTAAGAGCACGGCGTCCTTAAGGTGCTTATAGAAGTTTTACTCAACATACAAGAGACATATAAAGCTGAATAAAAGGCATAATACCTACACCACCCCCTCAATGAGATAACAAGGCCATCTATGTCACTAACAATAAGGGCGACAAGCCAAAGGTAAAGAGTTCTAAATCACCTGAGCACTTGCCCCTTGAGTGTTAATTTATAATAAGAGTCAGTAAACTGGGCGCTTATATCAATTCTGTCCGTTACTTGCTGCTGAAAAGAATTACACACTCCCTAAATAGGATACTCCCGACGCTGTATATTGGGTGGATCTCCTCAATTATGGTGAAGACTATCACAAAGATGACAATCTAGCTATTGCAGAATATCACATGCTAAGGGCACCTAGCGCAGAGGCTGTGCCTGCTAGAATAAGAGTTCGCAGAACTGACAGTTCTAAATAAAGCAATAAATATCAGGCACAAGTTATTCAAATTAACCAGGTCATCAATTCAGTTTGGTTTAGGAGTTTAATTAGCTATGGCTATATTCAAGATTTTGGTACCAGATGGCGAGGATACTTTCAAGGCTACCTTAATTGCTGCTGCTCTTGGACAGTGTGAGAAAATCTGCTACCAACATACTGACCACCGGAAACCCTTTCAGTAAGAGTGTAAAAAAATTTGGAAGTAATCATACAGAAGGTGCGCGTCTTGGCAGTACAGGAAATTGGGTCTCCCGTCAACATCTCTTCATCTAAGCTCATATAGAAGCTGAAGTTCATGCTTAATATGGATTATAGTGTAAGTACCGCACTGCAGAACCTGATATTACCTGCGCTCTAAGAGCTTATCCAGTGTTACCATTACGCATTAGGCGCATGGTCCTAACAGCACTGGCAGTGGTTTTAGACAATGACAACTAAGATTTCCTGATTGGTACACAGCTTCTCCTATTTTTGGAGCAAAGATTGATTTTACATCAAGAACGATGAGCATCTTAAGCTATCAACTTAATCTGGTTTTAAGGATGAAGATGTTGAACTGTGGAAAAAACATAAATGCTTGGTTGATATATATCAACCCATTTACCCCATCTATTACACCTTGACTTAAAAAGGTTTGAAGCAGCTACCGCCTACCATTAGCGCAGAGGAAGGGTCCCGCTGAGCATTAGCAAAACTATAGAGATTCAACTAGGGGAACAGTTTAGGATGTCCCTGTTGACTAGTGTTAAGATCCCATCTGGTACCATATTAGAAGTATATAGCCGCAATGGAATCCATTAATAGAAACCTAGAGTGATTATCAGGGTTCTATGACACAACCTACTCTGAAGTGTTGAAAATCATTTATGGAAGCATCACTAATCAACATATCTGAGTTAAAAGAGTAAAAGTTGTTACACTGGCCAATTGACTAGTTTCCAAGATAAAGAATATGTACTGCAGTAGGGGATTTCGACGAGCTCAGGTTTGGGGATGTAACCCCTAAATAGCAGAAGGAATTTGACAAACTATTGGTTGAGTTCTGCGACATCTTCAGTACCAGCTCCAATGATTATAGCTTATGCAAGGGCAAGGTCCATAAAATGGATACCAGTACTGCTATACCATTCAAATCTATACCCTACTGCTTCTTAAAAGCAGGAGATGCAGTTATCACAAAAAGCTGAACCAACTAGCTGGAGCAGGGCTAATCAGACCGTCAAAAAGCCCTTAAGAATATCCTTTGTTGCTTGTATGTAAATCTGATGGAACTCATAGATTAGTTATGGACTACCGTCGCCTAAATGATGTAAATGAGAAGGAATCATATCCGCTCCCATTCATTGATGACGTTCTGACGCGCCAGGGTGATTCAAAGTAGTTTCCAGTGATAGATCTGGCCAGCAGCTACTAGTAGATGGAGCTCTCATTAGAAGATCAAGAGAAATGCTCCATGATAGTTAGACAGGAGTTGTTTGAGCCATTAAGGATGCCACAGGGGCTCTTCAACGCCCCTGCTACCTTTCAGCATGTGATGGATTACATTTTCGGCAATTTCAAGTTATCAAGCGTTCTGATATATCTTGACAAAATTACTGTAACTAGCTGAACTTTCCATGAGCATCTGTAGCACATATGAGAGGTCTTTACCCAGCTGCACATGTCTAATCATAAGTTGAAATGTGGAGGTGCACCTTTTACAAAATACAGTTGGAGTTCTCAGGCATGAGATTAGCCCTAGCAGAATCAAGCCTCATGATGGGGAGTTAAACGTCATCGTGGCTATGGAGCCACCAAGGAGCATGCAGGATATCTAAAAGTTCCTTGAAATGGTGGAATAATACTTGCAGTTCATTCCCCATTTTGTGTACTTGGCAGCGTCTCTCCCATACCTGCTCAACATGGAAATGAATTTCAATTAGGGTCTGGAACGGGAGCAGGATTTTGCGGAGGTCAAGAAACAATTGGTAGATGCGCAAATCTTGCCTATCCTGACTTAGACAGAACATTCTACCTTGTTACTGACGCCAGTGACATATACTTTGCGCAACCTTGAACAATTGAATGAAGACATAATGTATCATTCAATCGCGTACTACTCAAAAGATTTCAGTAAAACAGAGAAGAATTACACGATCAATAAGCGTGAGTTCTTGGCGGTGATCAGAGTGATCAAACACTACAGACCTTATTCATCTTGGGTATATTTTAAGGTAGTGACGGATCATGCGTCGCTCCTCTGGTTGCAAAACATGAAGGATCCAGATTGATGCCTTACCCGCTGGGCTTTATTCCTCCAAAGCTATGTTTTTGAAATCATACATTGAGCATGAGTTACCACAATACAGTTGGCTTACATAATTACTTGTGTTCCACTTGATTGCATCAGAGAGCAATCGCCTATACAACTTTGTTGGGCTACCAGAAGAGTCATGGAAGGACAAAACAGAGGAAGTTAAGAGCGTCCTTAGGAAAAATCCAAAGACACTTGGACTGTCAATGGAAATCCACAAAGGAAGTTACAAAACAAGTGGTACCCCTAAATCCATCTTAGCGACTGCATGGAGTTGGTGATAGAGGCCCATAAGCACGTGGTCATGGAAGATTTCAAAAACAGTGACATACCTGAAATAGAGATTCTATTGAAAGTGCATGTCAGATGAATCGCACCAACCTTTTAAGTTGTGCATACCTTGTGCAAAATTTATTTCCGCTGGAGAAGAGATTTGTTTTTACATCAATTGTCATGGAGCGTGATGATTAGAATAATAAGACCAACCTGAAACTCTAGGTGAATTACCGCCCAAAACCTAAACCAGACTGCCGCATGTAAAGCCGTCCAAAATGACGCGTTAACAATGAGAAACCCGGTCATGAAGACCAGTCAGGGGGTACCTAGACCAGGGATCATCAAACCTTTTATTTTAAATAAACACTTAAGACTAAAACTTGGGTCTTTTATATGTTTTATCTTAAGCTTAAGGAAGGGAAAAATTAAAAAAATGGAGCGACAGAGGTATCAGTTGGGGCTGCTGCCTAAAAGCTCACTTGGTAAAATTTTGATTCATGCGCAACTGCTGTCAGGAATAAATTTGAAATAATCTGGCGAATTGACCCATCAGACCTATTTTACAACTGACTTGGATCCGGCCTGATCAGAAGTATATAAATTCAAGCTTGTGGTTGAATAAAAATTTTTGTAATGCATATGCATTTTACGATGTTGGCGACGTTTTAGATGGCTGACAGGTAGCTCTCATGGCCAGGCCACATAAGGCTGAGCCCAGTTGGTGAGAAGTGGTTGACCGCTCTCATATATGTTGGGTATTGGGGAGGTTTTGATGCAATGGCGGGATCAAAGCAGGTTTGAGATGATTTTTGTAATTTCATCTTCAGAGCTTGTTGCTTTAAAGAGTGCGAAACAGCCTCTTCATCTTAACCTTGGGCCTTCTCCACCTCCTTGCAATTTCTCCAAAGTATTACAACATCTTAACGTAGGATAAAGCTGGGAGGGGGACTGCAACACTTAGGGGGTATGCTGTGACCCACCTGTCATCCGCCACATAGGCCAAATCTCCCTGGGAGATGAAAGGTACTGGTGCTAGCTTCTGTCCCTTTTTTGCAGAACGGGAATTGATACTATCCAGAGGAATGAGTTCCTGCCCAAGACTTACACCAACCCCCCTACAGCGCCCTTCAACAATGTCTCAATTACTGTGGTGGAACTTTACTTGCTGCCTCCAGTGGATTCAAGTTTATTGTAGTAGTTATTGACTACTTCACTATGTGGGTTAGGGCCTCTGCAGTCAATACATATGCTGCAAAATCTACCATTTGCTTCCTTTATAATCAAGTCATCACAAGGCGCAGTAGCCCCCAAGTTTTTTTTGTACAATAAGAAGAAATTCATTTCAGACGTGGTGATAAAACTGATGGACTTAGTGGGTGTGAAGCAGCAGTTCACTACCCCCTACACTCCATCCTCAAATGGATGCATTGAGCAAGTGAATGGAACTTTGGGAGGAATTGAGAAAATTGCTCACTATTACAAGTCAAATTGGATCATTTGCTGCCTTCATCGTTGTTGTCTTACCAGTTTAGTCACCGATGTATGTTTGGGATGTCTCCTCTCAAAGCCATGTCTGGGTGAGAGACATCTCTTCTGAACCTCATGGCAATGATCATCTTAGTAAACTTGATGAACCTGCCTTCTGGAAGCTATCAGCAAAAATTAGCTTAAAAGCTTTTAAAAATTTAATCAGAGTCTTCAAACAACATCTAAGCGACTATCCCTCAAACCCAACCGGAAAGTCAGATAAACTAGGCTACTGGAGTTCAGCCTAGAAGACATGGTTTTTTATCACCTGTGGGGAAAACAACCCAAGAAGCAATATGCCATTTAAGCTGAACCTGCGACTGTATTAACGAAGAGTGGAGCTTAATACAACATCTGAGACCATGATACTAACATTGTGTTTATTAGAGTATAAACCAGAACTTTAGTCCATTCCCCCAGTCTTGTCTTAGGAGGAGAAGTGTTACAGATGAGGCTACAAATGGTTCAGAATATCATTTCTTCATCAGTGGAATGAGAGGAATTCACCTCTCATGCTGGCGGAGGTTCAGGCAACCAACCTTCCGTGGGTGAGGGTGAAAAAGCCCCTTTTTAATGATTTGGGGTGAGTTAAAAAAATTCATTAACATTGGGATGACGTTATTCTAATAATTTTTGCCCTAACAAGTCAGAAGATTTATTTAATGAATATAATGACATTGCCAATAATCAATGTGAAAATAACACCCTTTTATACCTTTGGTGGGCCAAAATAATTGGCATTCTGACAATGACATGACAATGATTCAACCAAATTACCCCAATGAGAGTGATTGAAGCTCGAATATGAATATTACCAAATCTGGCAGTCAACAATATTTATGAGAGTCACTTGAAACCATGATGTGAGGTGCATTGTAAGAGACATTGCTCATATCTGAAGTCGATCAGCAATTTTAGAGATTTAGTAATCAACCAATATTGGAAGAAGATATAATCACCCAAAACCCAGAAGTGGGATAATAAAAGGGCCCTTGACAACCAGGTTCAGGGGTAACTACTTCAAGGAGTAGCTCTCAGCTACAGGAACTGGCTAAAATGATTGGAGCCTCTATTGAAGCAGTTAGATGCTTTTTAACTAGGAATCTTGAAAAGCCCCCATATTGATACCTATATTCGTGCTTTATTTTAGATTTTTATTTTTTAACTTGGTTATCCCTTATGCTATAGAGTACTTCTCTTTTTAATCTAATAGGAAACTTCCAAAGAATCTCAGTTTTATACCCTTATTTTCACTTATATAGGTTAAGTAAGTTAATTGTCAGTATCCAATCTGGGATTAGTCAGTACGTAGAATACAGTAACCAGTCTGGGATCTATTCAGTTTATCAAGGACACTCTCTATTACAGCTACCTTAGAGCTGAGCTGTTAGGGGAGAGATTGGATTGGCTTCCAGTGAGTCCCAAGCGCCAACATATAACAAACATTTCTAAGTGTGTCAGTAAGAGATTTGTCATGGGCGCGGACAGGTTACCAAAGATATTGATGCTACAAGTGATAGAATCAGAGAATAATTTGCTCTATAAGAGAATTGTGATCTAAGTGAAGGTTGTATTGTGCCATATCTGCACTTAGTAGACTCCCCGAGCAGAGAGTCAGCCTCATATGTTAAGCGAGCCTAGGTCTTCTAGTTGTCTCATTATTAGCTTCCAATTTTAGCTATCAGCGTCAAGATAAATGTCCCATTCCAAGATATATACGGAAAAGATCCCCAACTCTTTAGTAGTATGCAATCCTTAATGGTGCTTTGCCACTCATGAGCCTGTCAAGATGACTATTAGGGTGCTAGCTGATAAAATTATTAGAATACAAGAGCTTGCCACTCAATGTATCATCTCAACGACCACAAAGGAGACTATGCGATATAATTAAAATGATCATCTCTTTCTAAGTTTGATTTTAGAGATCTCCTGCTATTCTACCATCATCACTCTAGTGAGAAGATAATACTTTGGACACCTCTTGGTTGGGGCTCTATTGCATACTATATAGGGCTATTTCCAAATTTCCATTGCTGATGTCATCCAAGGAAAAGTATGAATTGCATACATGTTAGTATCTGCACCTCTATGCCCCCCAACAGTCTCATGGGGGGCAATGTTGGTGTTTGTACTAAAGAACGGTCCATATATTCTAAAGATTGGACTGAGAAACAGTTTGATTGTCCTCTGGTATTGAGCCTCATTAATTGGACTGTTTTTGTCTAATAGGAATCTGCCTTAAATGTGCAAAGATCAATGAAGGGAGTTTGAGAATTATCAACTAATAAAAACTTTGTCGCACTATCCTGGATGCAACTTAAAAGCTCTTGAACAAAGGGAAGACAACAATTAAGAAGATGTCACAAAGGATTAACTGTGGCTTGAATTCTTGTTGGATGAGGAGTGTAGATCCTGAATGCAGAGGACCCAGACGCCCTATCTGACACAGGGCACTGAGCCACTTATAGATATTGAAATTTTTTAACTAATAAAATCTAATTTATATTTTCCCCTAAAGATTTTATACTTGTTTTATGTATATTTGCATATTTACAATAATAATTATTTGAACCAAATATAGTTGAAATCAGATTGAGCCCTAAAGAAGCAAAAGTGCCTTATCATTGACTGTTACATCCTTTTCACTCTTCAGTGTCATCTTAAAGAACTTAAAGTCTACTGTTAGCCTACTGCTCCAGGCACCCAAAAATTCAAGATTTGGCTTACTTCTTGTAAAATATCTAAAACAGATAATGTTTTTGGGATTGAACTGCTTGAAAATATGTAGTTCATCTAATTTATAATGAGATCATTTATAATGGCGTTTTAGGCTTCAAAGTCATAATTACCAATCTGATTGCCAGCTGGAGTTCATTATTCACTATCATACAAGTGAAGCGACCTTCCAATGAGATTTTGCTCTGTTCCATATGGAGATTTTGAAAATAAAATTAAAGCTGATGGCCATTTAAGCAATGAATTGGTGTCAGACTCAAAATGGCCGTCGGTTCAATTGAGGTTGACAATGCCTCAGCAGTAAAACTTTATCTTTTTAAAAGAAAAGTGTTGATTCTGGGGCTATATATAGGGTCCTTGTAAGTGTAACTTCAGTGGAAAAATCAATACAATCAACTCCAGTTGGGAGGACAATTCCAAAAAATGCCACTAATCGCTTAATCAAAGTTGGCTAGCAAAGATTACCATACCCAAGTGTAAGGAGACTGTCTATAAATCTCCTGTTTCCAGAATGGTGGTGCTCTGTGCACAGAGACAATTCAAGAAAACTAGCTGTTAATACCAAAGCTACTAGAGCCCAGCAGAGGGAGCTGGAGCAATAATAACTAAAGCAGAAAAGTGAGATAAATAACCATCCAAAAAAGACACGGTGCACATGGAAAAAAGGGTAAACATCCCAGGTTGGAGGGTACCTGGGCGAACCAAAGGTGTATGAGGGGATTAGCTCATCATAGTGGAAATGGAATGGTTAATGTAGTGCAAGACTTCCTCAAAGGGGTCCGCGCACAGGATCATTTGGAATAACATTTTAGTAAAAATAGTAAAAGAGGAAAAATTTTTATTACTAAAGGTCGACCAACAAGGAATGTTGGTCATGAAAGCATATTTAAACTGAGTCAGGGTAATTATGGGTCTGTAGAAATGTTCCCAAGCCTTGAAGCTCTAATAGGCAAACGCTCCCATCCAATTTGGTAAAATACACCAAAAGGGCCTTCACTGAGTGATCAATTGAAGCTGTATTCTACCCAAGCGCATGATTTAGTAACTTGAACGTGATTAAAACCCTCATTCTCCAATTAACCAAATTAAACCATCTTCGTTTGTTATGTAGATCGTTTGTTTCAACGCCTGGACTGAGACAAGGGGCTGGGCGTTTTGCACCCCATTAGTACCAACCTGTGCATATTTTGCTTGTACCCAGCGTTGGTCTAATGTGTGTTTAAGGTCAGGAAGAGCCTGAAGTTTCACCTACTGGGCCTCCTGTCACCCAGCCTTAACCTTGGCGTTGGTTCCCACTATTAAGTCATCCAACCATGACACCAAGCACTTTTACTATAATAGACAAAATTAAATAATAATATGATGCTCTCAAGACGTCTGACATAGGTAGGGATTGGGCCTGAATATATAATTGATATAAAATGCCGCTCATGAGTAGCCCTCTGATAAAGGGCGAGGAACTTATGGAAAGATAGTAGGTAGACATTTTTGGCTGATGCGCTTCCAGAAGGCGTTCTAAACCTATAAATGAGATTCTCATAGAAAAGCCAAACTCTAAAAACTATGAATACTCAGTCATTCGCACTAGGATAAAGCCAATGCAACAAATCACATCATGAGGAGGCAAACAATGCTATTTAAAAAGGTATATAAGAAATTTTTGGAAGCAATAGAAGCCAACACTTGCTTCAATTTGTTAAATTAATCTGAGGTAGGTATTGGAATAGAGCCAGTAGGACTTTGAGGGGTCCCTTTCACTAAGAACCTTCAGGAAGGGTAGAACCCTCCAGTTGGTTGTATCAAGAAAAACGCTAAGCCAAACAACAAGTATGATGAATGATAAAAAGATGATAAAAAGCATAGTAGCCGTGAAAAATGGCCAACACACCCTATAACACTCAGGTAGAGGCCTACATAGAAAAGTTCATGCATGTATAATAATGGTGAGATTCATCTTATGTTAGGAGAGTATCTAAAACTATCCTATTTTCAAAGAAGTAGGGTGGATCAAAAAATTAAATCACAAAGAAACAGCTATTATAGATATTAAAACCTTATCATGAACGATGTCAACACCTTCATGGCTTATAGATATAAAACTGAATACCTCTTTGAAAAAGTAAATGACTAGGATGGCAAATGGTATCATATGTTAAGCAAAGATTATAAAGTAGTTCATTTTAAAGTAAGGGAATAATATGCATGGAAATTGTTATGACAATT
This sequence comes from Massospora cicadina, assembly GCA_022478985.1. NCBI lineage: Eukaryota > Fungi > Entomophthoromycota > Entomophthoromycetes > Entomophthorales > Entomophthoraceae > Massospora > Massospora cicadina. The sequence continues at coordinate 237,083 of JAKSZP010009223.1, forward strand.
ACTGATAAAGTTTAGTTAGGGCAATAGTCTCAGATGATTTCTGGTGCTTTAAGCCAATTTTGGTTTAATAATTAGGGCTAATATCAATGGTAGTCCCATGACTTTAGTATGCGTAAACTTGGGACATTGATACAAGATGAAAATCACCTTTTGTAAAAAAGTACTTCATAGATAAATCCTACCCTTATTAAAAAGAAATGTAATATAATAACTTAGTTAAAACTATAGCGGGCTATCTTAAAAGCCATTGTTGGAATGACGTGAACCTCATCACATGACTTCTTGTTAATAAATCTGGCCTGCAAGTCCTTAACATATCGTTGATCCAAGGTGTATCTGAAATCAGGGAGGGAAGCCAACTTGGCCCCTTTAACCTTCTTTACTTTCTCCTTGTCTTTATTTTCATATCATAAATCATGTCATAAGACATGACAGAGGCTCTCAGCTTACCTTAAAAATTTTGGGTAACAAAGTGTGACATGCTGAATACAAAATCTGCAAATCATTGATATACCACCCTCAATATGATGTCCAAACTGAATGAATCGATCTTTTTGGAGCAGTATCTTATGATATGTCACCTCCCCCAGAACACTTTATCATCAGATCTTCATCTAGCCCAGTTTACATACAACAACTCCTAACATGCATCAATGGAAGTTACCAATGTATGCTAACTTGGGTAAAATTTCTCTTTACAATTAGACACCAAATCTGCAGCCTTTTCAACAGCAGAAATTTTTTAAACACATTCAGAAGTTGCATCTCAGGTACATTAACAGTTGATTAATCAACAAACAACGCCAAGCAGTCTTCTGACAGAAAAGGCTGTGTGGCTACAGACTACCAAGTTAATTATTTATTTATAGTTGAAAATAAAATTCGCGCCTCAAATTGCCAAGACATAAGTTGGCTTGCAAGGAAGCAGGCCCCTCACGATCTCCCAGGTATCAGATAATGAATTTTTTCTTGTGAAACTGCCACCCACTGAAAAGATCCGTGACTCATTTAATTCCTCCTCCTTATCCCATTTTCAGTGAGAAGAAGTCCAGTATGGTGAGCCCATTATGGTGGAGGGTGCAACAGCATTGAAATAGATTATATTTTTGAAATCACAAGGATTCAAATGAAGATTGCATTATTTTTCATCATGAGAAAAAATCTCACCTTATAAGATAGTTGGGCTCCTTTCTAGGATTGTACAAAGCTTCCAGGACTTAATTGAAGAGTTTACTAAGGCCAATCCTAAGGTACCATCACTTTCATACCCAAGAAAGCTACTACAGAAGTCATTAAACTTCCCACCCTTCAAAATAATTACACCTTGAGCAATACCTCAGAAAGAGGAGTAAACCCTACTCTTAAAAAGAACTAGTAATGTAAGGCCTGCAGCATCAGCCTTTAAATTAGACCAAGTCATGCATACATTTAGGACTAAAAAGAGCTCTGTCAGAAAAACAACTTTTCCAGAAACATGGGCTCTTCTAGCTAGCAGGCCAACCAGTATAGAGACTGGCAGACCCTTGCCGTTTTGCCTCAGATGATGGGGCCAGCAGCGCTGGCAGACCCTTTATCATGTCACACGCGCCATTTGGGGATCCCTCAGCCTAAACCCCAGCTAACAAGAATAAGTATAACCTTATAATAAAGGTAAAATAGGTGTTGGACTCTTTGCTTGGATTATTCTCACTGGTGCTAATTTGCCCCAGAGTTCTACAATATTGCAGGAGGAAATGAATTTCTACTGCTGAAATGATTAGAAAATGGTTTTTCACCACTAGTTGTAAAAATACTTGAAAGACAATTCTGCAGTTGATATTGATTTACTCCTGCAATATTGTTGAACATTGGGGAAAATTAGCACTAGAGAGCATAAAACTAGCCCAGAGTCCAACAAGTGGTGCTCACTACAGGGGATAGTAAACCACAATCAACTATCAAAAATTGAGGGTGTTGTGGTGAATAACCCTCATAACCTCCTCTCTGCTTCTGAACCTCGGCTAATTGCCTTGAACAACTAGCCAGCGCTTTATCTCGACTTAAAAATCTTGAATAGCGGCCAAATGTCCCTTGAAAGACAAGTTTACTCCTGGTGAGGGTAGCTTTGCTATATTTGTATACGTCTATGAAGCAACCATGAAAGGGGCGACGGACTACTAGATAGTCAAGCACATCCTTCCCCGTTTAAATTTCCTGTCCCAGGAAATGATGATCCCTCATATGGACACTCTGCACACCTGGGCCGAGGTTAAAGAAGCTTTTATAGCTGAATCTGGCTCAACACAAAGTTTAAAAAAGGAAAAATCATGCCTTTATTTGCCTCAGCATGAAAAGAGGAGAATCGCTCACTACCTTAGTTAGTAAATCTTATGGTGAAGCTCAGCCTCTGGTACTTGCTGATGTGTTACCTATTATGATGACCTCAATGTCATTCTAACTGGTTTAGCTTCTTACCCCTCCATTGCACGGTATCAAATCTCCATTAAACACCACATCCGTACTATCCATGTTATCAGGGAGGCGCTGCTAGAGGTTGTAGTTATCTATAACGATGAGGCTACTTCAGGAGTTGTGTCAAATTCTCAAATCTTCACCATTGAGGACTCCTCAACTATATCGCCGCAAAAGGAATCCCAGATAATCCCTATGGCCCCACCTGTGTTGGTTAAATCCCTGAGACCAGCACCTGCTGTGTGGCTCAAACCTGATCTTCCTTCGCCCAGCCAACCCAAGGTTATCAAGCTAGTAAATCAGAGTGCAGCATCGTTAATGGGAAGCGTCTTCTGCCCCCACTTTGCCTCCAATATCAGCTTGTGCCATATAATAAACCTCTCCAAGTTGTCCCAAAGCCTGTTCCTAAGCCTAAGTCCCTTTCTCTGGTGACATTCAACCCACCAGAAATGGGTTTAAGGACAAGTTCGCTAAAGCTAAATTACCTTTTTCCCCAAGGCTCACAGCCTCTGATCAACCCAAAACTAACGTAGTTAAAGCATCTCCCTCCACGATTCTATCTCCTCCATCCAACTTTAATCCAAAACTTGTAGCCATGAGGAAGCCCAAACCTCTCCCTCTGGTGATAGTTGCTCCCAACAACCATAGGCTCATGGACAAGGCTGCTCAAGCTAAGCTGCCTGATTCTCCATTGATAATTGGTGCGGATGGCCACCCGCTACTAAATTTATGGTTTCAACCTCTGACATCTCTTCTAGCATTCTCCCAATTTGTGTGGACAACCCTTCAGATGACTAGTTTAAATGGGTTATGAGGACTTTATTTAACATGTCCTAGGAGCCCATGTTGAAGTAGATAAAACGGATCAGTTGAACCCTGAAGGAGTAGATAAAGCCTTGATTTCTCAATAAACCTACCTTAAAAAAGTGCTGGGGTGCTCTGAGGTTATTGATACCTCTAGTGATGCTGACCATGTTATTGCTTCGCTGATCTGACCAATTCATCATGTTCACAACCTACAACCCAAAAAAATAATCACCCTGAGACAGCTAAAAAGCTTGCCTCTACTCTCCGTCTTAAGAAAGCAATAGCCTTTCCCCCTAACTTTGGCGAGACCATAACTAAGGTAGAGGTTGTTATTCAAAAAGTCAGGGTTAGGGCTAACTTGGACACTGGATCTCATGTGAACGTTCTTTCTTCCAAGCTGATCAAATAGATTAATCTGCCTCTTGATCTTGAGTGTACACAACAGTTTGGAATGGTGGGTCTCAACAACACCCGTGCTATTGAGGCCTACTCCTCATTGCCTATTTTAGTTGGAAAGCTGTTATTGTCAGCTCCCGCTGTGGTCTTGGACAATAAAGCTTATGATATGCTTATTGGCACACAGTTTATGATTGAGTATGATGGTATAATCAACAAGAAACAGGGTTACCTCTCCCTGATCAGTTATGGAGTTCCTCTATTCTTCAATAATGAAGAACCCCATAAAAAAGAATACTCCTGCTTAGTTGAATAACCTTTCTCTGCTTTACTTTTATTCTACACGACCTCTGGACACAACACAAAAAAGTTGCCCGATTTGGTAGACGCTCCAAAGGGCATTCCTTTTTATGCTTCAGAGGAAACAGTAATCAAGAATGGTGAACAACGGGTGGTCGCTACCAAAATTACTCTTCAGATCCCTAAGCCTGTCTGCTGCACATAACAAGAATTGATGGAGTATGCTCTTTAGAACCCCAGCTGTTGCCAGGTATACTAGACCCCACCTATCAATGACCCATTAATATCCTATTGGGGAACCTTACTAATAAACCTACATTGTCAAAAACATCATGGGGTAGGGAAAGGTCTTCTAATTCCCCTTAATGAGATTAACAGTATACGCTTTATTAGTTCAATTTTTGGATATGGGTTTACCCATTGACCAGATGGTGTGTACACTGCCTAACATCCACATTCCAGATGACCTAACCCTGGATGAGCTTAAACAAGTTATTTCTCTATTGGATACATATAATGATATTTTCTCCCAGACCAACACAGATTATGGGCATATGAAGGGTTGGAGCCACTCCTTTAATGTTGGTGATGCCCAACCTATTTACTTAAACCTTACCATAAGTCCAAGGTTGAAGAGCAGCAAATGAGGGTTGAACTTAAGCAGTTATAGACGCTGGGTTTTTAGAAACGTCTTAAAGCCCTTGGGCGTCACCTCTCTTGCTGATCAAAAAGAATGATGGAGGGAATTGGGTATTGATGGACTGCAACAAACTAAATACCTCACTTAAAAATACAGTTATCCTATCTCCCGCATAGATGATGCCCTTGCACAACTCTCTTTTTTAGTACTAGTAATTCCAACCCAAAAGGGAGAGCTGCCGCGCATCTTTATTTGCAAATGGGCAAAACAAAGGGATTATTAGAAATAAAAAATTCATAATATGGCACCTCAGCTAACAGCCTAGGAAGACATATCAGAAGTTGAGGAAGCTTTGGGGGTACCTTTGTCCGGCGCCTGCTTTAGCTGGCGGACCATGGCGGACAGCATTGGGGTGGGAGCATCAGCGACATGGGGCATAAGGAGGTATAGTTGTGGGGCCCTTACACAACTTCCCAGCTCAAAATTCTTCTCAGCCATGGACTTGGCCAGAGGATATTGGCAAATGGATCTTTATCCCCAAGGTCAGGAGAAATGTGCTCTTCATTTGTAGTGAAGGCTTATTTCACCTATCCGCCAACACCAAGGGCTTTGCAATGCACTGGCATCCTTCCGACATGCAATGAATCACATTTTATGGGACCTCAAGCAAAGCTGTGTGATTGTCTATCTTGATGACATCACCGTCTTTTCTGCAACTTTCACCGTTGCTCGCCCATCTCTTTTGAATTTTTTAGTTTTAATTATAGCCTTGATGGCCTATTAACTCGCTGGGGCTTTGGGCCCTGACAATAATGTGCCAGGGTGGAGTTGCTCCCCCAAAGTCCCAATAATTGCCAACGGAGATGTTTTTTATTGGGAAGCATCAGTTATTTATATGTACATTGGGCTACTGCTCCCATTGCTGACCTCTTTGCTCATTGTTAGATCTTCCATCCAACCACTCTCTCTTCCTACCACTGCACTCCTCACTTCCCTGGTGTTGATCCTCTTTCCCCATCCTTCCCAATGTCCAAATAATAGCCTTGGATGATCCTCAGCCTTCAGTCACTGGTGAGTTGTATATCTAAAAATATAAGTTATTATTGAATTATGTTCAATCAGATAATATGCGCTGGAAACATCCTCAGCCACTTGGAAAACTTGGAAATATCTCAGCTTTTTTCTGACAACACATTTTGACTCTCCTAGTCAATCATTCATGGAATCGCCTTTCTCAGGTGACAGTCAATTATTATATTAGGTGCCAGAAACATCTTTGGCCGCCTTGAACTCATAATCATCAGTCTCTGCTGACATTACCTAAATAATATTAATGGATCATCATCAGCTACTAGTCGCCAGTAATTTTTATACTAATTTAGGCCATCAATTGGCCCTGATAAACCTAACTTTCAATCATGGCAGAATACTGATTCAGCTCTACCCAATTTGGGGAGCAACTACCAAGCATTCATTAAAACACCATAAAATTCAGTCAATAAGCCATTCCTCTGGGATTGACCATTTCCTCCTAAATCTCAATCAATCATTGGAGTAATCCATCTGGTTAAAATTCCAACAGGCCTATACCCAAATCCCTACCTCTCACCAGAACCTCTAACCTATGGCTTACCCTGGACAAGAGATGGGTAGCGGCTCCACCCCCATACCTTCCAGATTCCTTATAGTAACATACCCCAAGCCCAGACCCATTCAAGTATCAGATTCTACAAATTTTTATTTTAGATAAGACGACTATGCAAAGATTTAAGTAGTGTTAGGAAGCTCAGCACACCGGTCTGAATTCCTGTCCCCAACATGTGTCTTAATCATGATCTACCGTTAATTGGAAAGATTTGACACCAGGGGACTTCCTAGGTGAAATTTTATCTTAAAAGCCAAAATTGGGTGAAAAGTCAAAAAGAAAAGATTAGAATGGGTTTTGAACCTGCAACTAAATTCTAAAACTGTAAAAGGGAATTTATGCATTTAAAACTTATTAAGAAAGCTCAAGATAATTTGAAAATTTTATTTAATGCTGTAACTATGAAGGATTGATCAAAACCAATAGTCCTTGCCAATATCAATTTAAAATTTGGCTTTCAACCTCTTTTAATCATGGCTTAGTAACCGCCTCCCTAGCATGACATAAAACACAGCACCCTGCTAATGGAAGAGCGTTGAGGTATTGTTTATTAAAATTGTTCTTTTTATTTATATCAGAAAATTGCTAGTTTTTATTATATTAAATTAACATAACAAACAGTTACTGTTAAATACTATGGCCTTAAAAAGGTTTACCAAATAGTCACTTTTGAAGAAAAGGTTATAGTGGAAACTTCTGTCCAGCTCATCAAATAGTAACTTTGCAAATACTGGAAACACCCCATTCTCTCTTACCTCACAAGGCCACTCAATCCCCTCTCCCATTTACTATAAATAAGCCTTCAAGACAGAGTTTCACCTTGCAGTCTATAACTACTATTATGGGGCTCATATACCTATGGCTAAATCACAGTTTCTCTTTGCTAGCTCCAGTCCAAACACTTACCATTAGAGGTTTAACAAGTGAGGCCAGTTCTAAAAAAAACTGACATTAACTTTTTAATAGAAGTGAATAACTATTGAAGCTCTGCCTTTGCTTATGCATCATGTGAGTGGCCAAGTGCATTTCTAATCTAGCTTGTAGTACTAATGAAATCACCATCTTTTAGTATTAAATTACCTAAGATCTGATATTATCTTAATATAAATTACATCTGTTGGCTTAGCTCTAGAACATTTTTTGTGGAGTGCTGCAGTAACAATCATTTTATCCTTGACATGTTGTTCAGCATTGGGAGAGTGGATTAAGATTTTGTCCACTTAGGCTACTGCAAAGGAGAACCTGAGCTCCCATAGGGCGTCATTAATGCAATGCTAAAAGATAGCCTGTGTGTTTTCAAGTCAAAGAAGTTTCTTTATACTGGTATACCATACTGGGTGTTTATTGCCATTAGCCACTCTTTTCCAAACTTGATCTGAACTTGATAGAAAGCGTTCACCAAGTAGATTTTATAGAAAACTTTAAACTTTTATATTTTCCAGGGCAATCTCAAATCAAGTGGTAGTAGATATGGATCAGGGACTTTAAAATTAATCAAGTGTATAAAATTGCACAAGGTCTTGTGATACCAATGGAATTCTGTACAAAAATTACTGGAAATGACACAATAAAGATTTTATGGTCATTCAATCCTTATTCAGCATATCATCAATTCAGGTTTTTAAATCCTGGTATTCCTCAACCATGTAGGGATATAGGGAGAAGTTGATTTTTATGAGATCAACTGTCATTTAAAGATTCAGATCAAATTCTGAGGTTTTTAAAGCTAAGTAGCAACTTTCACATTAAAATTGAATTGAAGGGTTCAAGAACAAGATGAAAAGTAAGCAACTAGGCATGAAAACAGTAGAGGAGTATTACACAGTTTTTGCTACTACATTTCCAGTTGTTAGCGTAGGAAGGTGGGAAATTAGACCTTGATGAGAATTGGAGATAAAGGCTTGTCTTTTCCGTTCTAATTGATTACTCACTGAGTAAGGCGCCACCAACCTACCTCTCAAAATCACCAAAATAATAACTCTGGTATTGCAACGAATTTATACTAATTCAAACTCATGAGAAATAAAATGTAATGGTTTGTTAATAAGAATTGTGGGATTGGGATACAAGGCGCCCCATGACAGGAGAACCTGGGGCAACTTCACGATCCAAAGCCTGCACAACCTGAAGGTCAATGAGGTTCCCTAAAGCTCCAGTGTCCACTAGTGCATTTAAAGTTAGCTTGCGCTGCCATTGTAATATGGATGTAAACAAGAATTAAGCATGGTCAAAATTTTTTTGATAGTTGAGGTAACAAATAAATGAACCTGATTTTTGAACTTGTCAATCTACCAGTTCTTATAGTATCTATATACGAACTGGAAGGGCATAGCTGATGCCCAAGCATATGACATTGAGATTGATTTGAAGTCTGCAGGGTCTGATAAGGGGCATACGTCGGAGAGTCCTTTTAAATTGAGTCTAAAAGGCTCTGTTCTTCCACTTAGTTGATTAACGAGACCTGATAATGAGAGTATTCTGGTTTTTTGAGTCTACAGGGATTGCGACCATGCTTAAAGGTTCACTAGTGACACCCATTTATTTCAGAGTCAGACCAGTGATCACTTTAAAGGCGGGATCAGGATGTAAACTAGGTGGACAGCACTGTTATTTAACCTGTTTGAAAGTATTAAAAATAATTAAAAAATAGGTAGTAGTCCATCTGAGTAGCACGCTTTGGGTTGTACACTTCAGAAATCATTATAAGTAGTATACCAAGGGAAAAAGAAGTTCTTTATGAGGCTTGCATCAATGTTTCTTATGAACTCTGTGATGAAAGACTTAAGAGTAAATCAAACTTTGATGCTCAACTGTCTGTCCTCAAATCATAAAGCCTTAGTAACACAATATAACAGTGGAATTTATGGTTGGTTGTTATGTTAGTACAAAAGCGTTGCAAGAGAAAACTGTCCTGCAAATACGGGTTCCTCAGCAGCCACACTATCAGGCACAGACTATTAAGCGGCGCCTTATCAGTGAGTGTTGAGATCTGTGAAATGAGGAAGGGGATTTGGATTTTGTGAACAAGTGGGAGTAAGAATGGAGGGTTCCTTGTATTGGTGGAAGTGCAACGCTTGGTAATTTGTATGGAAGTGTCACTTGTATGATTTCCCTCAAGTGGAGTTAGCAAGTGAAGCCCTTTCATGCCCATGAAATTTAACTAAAAGGAGCCATGTTTTTTAAACTAAAATTAGGCAAAAAAACTGAAAATATTTGATTATTTCCACTTAGGTGAAATAAAGAGTTATAAAGCCCAACACCATACTAGCATGGTGCTGGTTTTAGGGGTGGACAGGGGGGAGGTGGGCATAGACGAGTTATGATGTCCCAAATCAAAACAAACATTATTCCTATTGGATCCAAATTGTGGTTTAAACACTATTATTTGGCGTTAATTTAAGTCTTAAAATTTGATCCATTGCTTTTTTGAGAAGAGTAGCTTTTGTATATATTTTAAACGTTGCCTTGGAGCTATACAAATTTGTATACTTTATGAGATTCCATTTATTGCTAAACTTTCCTACTTGATAAGGGCTGCTGATTGAAAGGGTGAGACAGTCACTATAAGGTATTTATCTGATCACAGGGTTCATCATTGGAAAATTTGTAAAGTCTTGTTCTTTGGTACGTAGGACTTTTAAACATAGGTTCCAAGCGTGTCCATTTATGCTGAAGCCTTAAAAATAGGTAATAATGGTTGTTCCTAAGCAGACCAGAGCTCATCGCAACTGATTTTGACAACAAGTAAACTAAGATTGAATCTTTGGCAATAAATCTTCTATACCTGGAGTCATTAGCTAAAATAAAACAAAAATAATCTAGGCAGATTCTTTGAAAGAAGGGATTTTGCTGTAAGAATATGGAAAGTATATATAGTGCTTAATGGATTTGGGGTGCATAAAGTAGGACGTGATTTTTAACAAATTCATTTTATTCTCAAAAGGAGATTTTGCATGTGCAACCTAGATTTAGGGTCAGCAGAGTCCAATCTCTTGATTCTCTGGGATCCTTTGGGATCATTCCATACTTTATTGTGGAGATCTTACCTGCCTGTGAATGCTTGCCTGCTGTTCTGAGCTCAATTGTGGCTTATATTATTCTATGACCTCTGTGGCTCTTGTGACTGCTGACTATGTCAATTGTCTCAATTGATGGAGTTTGAAAGATTAATTTTCTTCTTGAATTGGTAATATTCTCACTGATCAACTTCTTATTAATGAGCAAACCCTTTTCTGATAAGGTTTTGGTAATATGCCTGCCAAGGGTGGTTGAACCCAAAAGCATAAAATGCGGTTACTCTGAGATTCTATCTGCAACGTCGTGCACTTAATCTTTTAGTTAAGTATATATGATGGTGCATTTTATGACGTCATGGAGACCAACTAAAAAATTTAGTAGTCATGGGGTATTTAAGAGCATTACTCAACAGGATTTTAGAACCATCGAAGCCTATAAAAAGGACATAAGAATTTTTGAAAACTATATTGATTGCTGGCAAAGGTAGTAGGACTCAATTGTTAATATGGCCAGATATATCATTAGTAGTGGTATAGTACTATTGCGTTGGGGGTTTCCAGGAGGGCTGGACCATAGTTCAAGGAATTAACCCCTATAGTTGAGCTTTCTCAACATGTACCATAAATCAATATCTTATAGTATCAGCCATTTCAGCTGAATAAATTTGGTATGTTGAATCAATGTGAGCCAGGAGTGGGTCATTGATATTTTGAAATAATCACTTATACTCTGAAAATGAGGTTGTAAAAGTTAAGATAGATATACACATGATGCTTTAATAGCCTGTACTGGTTTCAATACTGTTTTGAACAAAACCCGCACTAATGTGGTAGCAGGAACCACCCCACTAGGCTAACCACCTATCAGGAAAATGGCATAAGAAGTTTAGACTGACCTTCCAGTCAGGATGTGTAAGCACCTAAAAATCAAGCCTGAATGCCAGGGGCATTGCCGCTAAAATGACATTATATGGTGTGGAAAAATAGCAACAATGGCTCATTAATTTAGTACAAGCGTGAAAAGAAGCCCAGTAATGAACCAAACAGAAACAACCCCAGACCTTGTGAGTCTTTCTGCAAGGGGTTTCTCTACTGGATTAACTACTTCAGGATTAACAGTGGAAGGGTTCATCATCAAAGCAGAGACAAGGAGGCAGATCCTTGTTTGAAGGTGAAATATGTGATGCCACAGGATTCTGATATCCTGATAGCGGATGGCTTCAATAATGGGATTGAATTTCCAGAAATTTCTTTCACAAAGGAACCAGTTTACTATGGTTGGAGCGATTGTGATCATCAAAACGGGTATAGCCCATCCAGTGTAGGGACTGACGGGCCACCAAGTTAGTGCCATCGGGACTATGGCAAGAAGAATTAAAAGTAAAATAAGAATTTTGGTTACTAGTGGAAATTTTATTAGAAGTAAAATAATAAATCGACCAACAATTTCCTCAGTGCTTCGCAACTGATTAAATAGTGTTCAATTGGTCAGCTTGTCAAAGCAGGGATTTGGGCCCTTAAATTTGACCTAACCCAATGAATTTTTGGGTCGGGGGAAAATGATATCAATCTGAACTGACATCAGAGGATTTGGTAGCAGGCTGAGTTGCTATTGGTTTGTCCACGAACGTCTGAAATGAGGCTCCACTAAATTTACATCAGTTAGCATGATGGCATCTGGGCCAATGGGCAATGGGAATCCCCCAAAGCCACCCCACATAGGGGCGGTCCCAATGGGTTGGAAATGGTTTCAGTATGGCCAACACACCCATGCCCAGTCACTGTGGCGTTAATTCAGCCAAATGAGTTACATCAGGCACCATTCTCAATTCTTAAAAACAGGGTTTTAATTATTGGCAACATTCACTGATGGTGATACCTGCTTGTTGGGGATTGTCTTAAAGATTTCAAGGGGAGTTTGGCATCAGCAATTATACTGCTCAATGACTCAATGCCATTGGTGATTCTGGATGAAGATTCGATACTTTCCCTTTCTAATTATTAGTTTTTCGCCTATCAGGCTTTATTCTCATTAATTTCAAACATTTCAGCTTTGATTCTGAGGATTCAGCGCCTTCAGTTTTAAAAAGTCCCTCCCTCTCATGTGGAAGATAAAACTGATGATTCTGGTGCAGATTTCCTCAATCCAGTGGACAAGTTCAGAAGAGGTTAGTGCAGGAACTGGGGGAGGAATCTTCAGAGGGAGGGCTGTTACCCAACGCCCATCTAACACATGGGCGAGGTCACCCTAGGTGATGAGGGGTACATCCACTCTCTTCAGACCCTTCTTATTTGGAAATGGGAAAATTGCCTGATCCACACAAAGGGGACGTTCCCCTGGACTTACACCACCCTCTAAATCACTAACACTATGATTTGTATATAGTATTCCAGTCTACACTTCAGGTTACAATCATGATTAAATTATAATGGGAGAGTTATCGCTTTTTAGTAGTTATTTTAATAAAGATATGTCAGTAATCGGTAGCACCAGAAGCACTTGATAGGAAGCACCTATTATCATAAATCTCAAATTTATCATAAGTTGGTCTTTAAGTCTATAATAGTATCAGTCTTAGTAGCTCACAGCAATCTTTATACTAAACCTAAGTAGCTAAGGGAAAAAAGCTATCAGTTCTAGTAAACTAGTTGGATAAAAAAAAGAGTATACTCTTGATATGAAGAAATTATTGATAACTATAGCTGTGATTGGAAGCTTTCAGCTGAGCGATATGCTTGTTGTAAGACAACTTCTTTCTGTTCTTAGAAAAGATTTTTGCTTTTTTGGGATTTTACCAGTTCCTTTGTATTCAATGGGTTCTCTATAGTTTTTAGACTTCAATGTACCATTAAAATCCTAGTTTGGCCAAAGGATTCTATTTTCTAAAATCTTCAATTGAGGCTTAGATCTTCCCCCACTTTTACTCACCTCAAACTAACTTTATCAACATATTTTCCAATAGTATGCATGATTAAAAATTCTGGGTACTTATCTAAAGGTATGACAGATGTTTCCCCTTCAGGAGGCAGCCTATTTCAGCAATAAGTTTAAAAGCATGGTAGCTGACTGAAGTTTGAATATACTTCCCAAAAGGACGTTACCTTAAACCTTTTAGTGGCGTGGAATTTTACCTGCAGATGGCAAAGTTAGCATGCTTTATGGGGTCAAAGGCTTAATAAAAGCTGTTTTTAAATTTGATGTTAGCTTTATACTTTTATCTTTCAACATACTAAAATCATACACCTAAACTCTTTCCGCCCAGCATCACTTACTGAGAGAAATTACTAAAAAGAAAAGTAAAATTACCAGCCCCAAAATATTTTTACCCAGTTTCCCTTGATTTCCTCAGTTCCTTTGCCCACCGTCCCAGTGTGGGAAAGCGGTTAAACCTCTTCTAGCTTTTCCGCCCTGCTGTAAAATGCATTTAGACTAGTTTGACTAGTCCTTTAATAAAAACCGCTGTTATATCCCTCTAAGGGACTTAGCGCTCCATCTTGTGCACGCCCATCCAATTTGACCTAACCCTCTCACCCTCCCTCATTCCAACGTCCAATCTTGTCTCCAAGTTGACTATGGACAACATTCCCATATGCTGACAGGTAATTTTTGATCTCACCACTGCCACTTTCATGCCGGCAGGTTTCATCAACTTCTTCCCTTTTAAAGCTATCTTAACGTTGGTTTCCCCTCTGAAAAGGATGGTGCTGCGGTGGTGGAAAACAAATTAATTTATAATTACACTCTTATATCCACAATTTGTACTTGACTTCCCACTGACACCACAATGGTGGTGAGTTTTGCCAACATCCCATCTCACTCCCACACAAGGCTTTGTATGAGGAGTTGTTGGGGCTCTAAACCTATTACTCAGAACCCCTCATCCACTTCACCGCCCTAGTGGTGCCATGCACATCTCAGCTCCCCATGCTACCGCCATAATCACTTCTTTCAAGCATATATTGCCAACAGATACCCCCATGGTCTCATGTTTCATATGCACCTAATCATCTCTTCTGGGTATGCATTAACAAAGGATGCCAAATTTGCCATATTTGTTATAATTTGGACCATATAATAAAAAAACCTGTTGGTGTACTATCTAAAATACTTCCAACAGCATTTATGATGCCAAAACCTTCTAGCAGAATATAACTGTGGTACCTTGATGCCATAACCTTCACTTCCAGTTCAGTTGTCAGGTCAGAACCCCAAACATCATTCCTTCAGCAATTCTATCCAGCCTCAGCCATCAGTTAATACTCCAGCCAATCAAGCTTAAAATTAGAAAACTGTTTGCTTAAACTCTCCTATCATTTGCCCATCAAATTTCGGTCATGTGCAGATACCCTAATACAAATCAACTAAAACCCGCGGGCCTTATTGGACAGGGTTTTAGAACTAGGAGACACATTAAACTGTACAATCTCGTCATCAGTGGGCTTAAAATCTAGATTACTAAGCCAAATCTCTACTCTCGTTTACACCCTAAAAACAAATGCTGTACCATTATGATCTGACCATCAGCTTACTATTGATGTTGCTGCCTCGCCTGACTGACATCCTTTAAAAAGCTACAACTAAGTCAGGTACATCCCCTGTAGAGGGTCTACTCTCTCCTGCTGTACCAGCTACCCTTTCCGCTGTAGGTAAGCGTGCCCTCCTCCTGTTCCACAAAGCTGCCCATGACTTGATCATGAATGTCGTGGTGGTGATAAAGAGCCCTAAAGCCAAAATCACCCATACCAGCATTGCCTCCTTCGTCAAGCTCCCCAATGTCCATATCTAAACAGAGCAATAATTTAACCAACTATCTGGGTGCATTTTTGATGGCGCACGGTCTAGACCTGGATTTACCAAGGGAGATTTTAGCCCCATTTGGTGGATGCCCCTAAGACCTTGCTTTCCACCTTGACCCACACTTTGCTACATGATGACAGAGCTGAAGAAGTGCCCTCTGATCCCTTATCCCCCTCCATCGTGATCAGCTAGCGGTTTTCTGTTGCCAACCTGGTTGGTTTTTTCTTTTGATTGACTAGGTGCCATTTTTGCTTTCTTTAACGTTTTAGCCCATTTTCTATTTTATTTTTTTATTTTTTCTTTAATGTCCAAACCCTGATTGACTTAACTTAAACACTATTCAAACACCCATTATAGTAACTTAGATGCAGTGAAAACCCATGTAAAGAATTCCATATCTGATTATAGCCTACTTAGATATCAGATATCAATTAAGTGGGATAATATAGACAATAAAAACACCTGAATGTGGTGATATGAGGAAAAATTAACATGCGTTACATCATAATTTAGGGTATAGAGCTTTAATTGGAGGTTTCCAATTGATTATATCATGCTATCTTATGTATATTTAATTAATATAGAATAAATCATTTAGTGAAAGTCACATACAATGTTGTATCTAAGATATGATGTTGTAGACTAGTACATGAGAATCAACTATATATAATGAATTCTGGATGAGAACTTTTATGACCATGTTTTTTTTCTATTAAGGTTCAACATAAGGTAGGGTCTGGTATGGGAAAAATTAGCCTACTTAACAATTTGCTAGTTTTACTATCCAGTACTTTTATTTAATTTATTTTACATTTAGTACATATTAGTAGATGATATGAGCTATAAAAATTAGCTCTGTTTCGTCATCATCTACTGTTAGCCAATATCCGATTTTGATTATTGCTAATTAGACTATCTAATATAATGATTTATTGCGCTGATATAAAATATAAAATATAGTATTTCAAAATGACAAAGTATTATTTCTTTAATTAGGCTTTCTGGAAAAGAACTTCAAAAGGTTTAGACTGTTTACCCTAAACTTCACTTACAAAGTTGGGTTAAGATAATAACTTAAACTCTGAAGTTTGAAGGGATAAGTTAGTGAGAAAAAAGTTATTTGATTACCTCAGGAATGCATGAGGTGGTAATCTTAATTTAGCGCTTGTTATCTTGGCTAATTACTATAATTAGAGCTGATACTTACCCTTTTCTCCCTAAGATGTGGCTTAGATAGTTATAGTGCTGTTGCATCATAGGTGAAGATACTTGGATAAAGCTTTAATGTTAGATTGACTAAATTATAAAGTAACATGGAAGCTGTTAGGTTTATAGCTAATTAAAGTAGAGAGTAAAACTCTGCCTTACCGACTAGTGTTAATTCCAAGACTCCTTCATGTCATAAAAGCTGCTAGGCTGATCCATTATTTCTTGGAACTGGCTTCTAATGGGGTTTACATAACTTTCTTTTTTTATTCACTTAATTAACTATCTTATCAGGCCTTCTTAGCTATCTTATAAACTCTGAAACATGAAATATCATATTAACTTATATATATACCCTTAGTAAGCCTATCAAGGGCTTCTAAGTTAATTTATATAGTAAATTATATATGCAGGTTTCATAGTGATCAGCCAATCTTATATACTAGGATAACTGTTTAAGGGTAATTGTACCTTAGGAGGTTCTTGAGCTCAATTCTCAAGAATAAAGGTAAAACAGGCCAAAGCATGAATATTGTAAGGATAGATCGTCCAAAGATATTGACAAACTAGAATATTAATATGTGAGATAATTTACGGGAAAATGATCCAAAAAAGAGAGGACAAGCCTAATAAGAGCCAAAAAATTTTGGGTCTCTGGGAGTGTATGAGCTGATCTGGTCCCATAGCTCAAAAATCTTTTAGCAAAGATGTCAGATTAATTTTTGAAAATATATCAAGTTTTACCAAAAGTTTTAGATACAGCCAAGATATCACAATATTAGGTCTCAATAGGTATATGACAACCTATAACAAAAAGCTAAGACTTGGAAGCATATAGACCTATTTCTAGTCCTTTAGGTATATACTTGAAAAGCAAAGAACTTATCTTGAGGGTTCAAGATATATATGGGTTAATTGTGAGAGAGATTTACGATAAAACATCATGCAAGATGAAAATCATAAAAAACAGTAATATATAGCCTTGAAACTTTGCAAAATTCAATTCTCTTTATCTTATAGTTTTGAGGATCTTTAGGGGGTTCTTAGATGTTTTAAAATTATTATATGCCAGGATATCCTTATTTGAAAGGAGGCCTCTACCACTTCCTATAAAGATCTTAGAGATAGATAATGGTTTCTAGAGGGACTTTGGTAGGTTCTCTGGTCTTAGGATTTCCAGTGTTTGGTTAAGCGTTCAACATCAGGAATTTTTATTATTTGTTACAAACTGGTTCTATACGATTTTTTTCTTTTGAATAAGAGATGTACAATATTATTTTTTGTCACATTCCTGAAGTGATTCCAACCTCTCTTACCTGGATTAAATTTATAAAATTTACCATAGATAGGTTTACATATATAGAGTTAAATTAAGATCTCATGCCTAGATAAATCTAGCATACCACTGACAAAGGTTTATCAAATTTATGATTAGCTTAATATAGGTTTTTGTATCTTGTCATGGACCTAGCTGATATAAATTAGGACTTTACTGCCACTCAAGATGATTTACTCCCTCAGCAACAGCATAAAACTGTAGTAATCAACAATTATACATGAATCGCATAAGGTTGGGAATTATGGGACTCATGTATGTTGATAGTTGCAATTCTGTTATTCTGAGTAGGATTTTCCTATTCAGGTCAATAATGGAATAATTTTTAAATAATAAAATCATTTTTGGGGTTGTTGTTCTGAGGTTCCCCCATTTCACCACCAAGTTGCCTGGATGCCACCCATTTTGGAAGCTTTTGCACCCCCTATTACAACAATTCCTTTAGCCTTTTTTTGAAAGTATTTCAAAGTGAGGTCAGCCCTGATAGCCCTCACTTTGGAATTTTATTCCAACTTTGAGTCCACTTCCAATAAATGCCCCTTTTTGGTAAACCCATTTTATTTATATTTAATTTATTTGGAGTGAGTTTTGGGGATCAGATGGCGGTGCTTCAGGAAAAGGGGGTGGATGTGCCAGGCTCCTTTTGGAGAGGTCTTGCCCTGGCTAGTCGCGAGCCAGAGTGGCCTGAGGCGACAGAGGCTGGTTGGCTTCACCTCAGCCCGTTGACCACGTGAGCAGATAGAGGTTTTGGGAGGCACCTCTTCCCGGGGTCCAAGGTGACAGAGGCTGGTGCACTGCACCTTGGCACGGTGTGCCCAGCAAGGCCGTCCATTTGGACAGGACCAATTGAAGTTGGTACAGCCACATATGGGGGCGAGTGGTGTAGGGCTGGTGGCGGACTGGGCCTTGGGAGCCCAGTCTTAACAAATACTGCCAGAGAGGTCATTCACAAAGCTTGATAGAAAGTGAGTAGGGCCATTACCAAAACCTGCCAGGTAATATAAAAATTGGAACACATCTGGAAATTGGTATCACAATTTACTTAATTTAATCAAAATTGATAAAATCAGAGGATTTTACTTTAATAATATTAAGGGAAGGTAGGAAATAAAACTGAAGCGACAGCAGAACCTCTAAGGACTGCTGCATTAAATACTCACTATGTGCATAACAGGAAAAAAGGTGCTAAAATGCCCAGGAATATCTTTGTGATTGAATAAAGGCGAATTGACTTACTAATTTGCTACTGTAATTGTTTAAATATGTCCTGACTGACCAGATTGATAACAAATTTTTTTGCCCAGAAATTTTGTGGCATGATTCTACCTAACAATATGGCAGCAATTCACACGACAGCCAACAGGGCGCGCCCAAGGCAAGGGAAGATATGGGCGGTCCCAGCTTGAATTAAATGAGTCTGGAAAACTCTTGTTGGGGTGTGCTTTCCTTCAGTGGCAGTGAGATTAAGGTCGGAGGGGTTATCATAATCTGAGGGTAATTCAATTTTTAATCTCATTCACTATTGACCTACTCTTAATAATGGACTAAACTAGATGGGATGCCTTCTGGTAAGGTGGGGAGCTGCCACTAACCAGTTAGGGATGGCTTTTGCCCACCACCACCTCCTGACACACCTCATTGATTTTTTTCGCCAACTACTTTGTGGTGAGAAGAGGGGTTAATGAGCCAACCTTCAAGGGATAGGTTGTTACCCATCTATCAAAAAAACATGAGCTAGATCACCCAGTTTGGTGAGGAGTGAGCAGCCATTTTAGCCTCCTTCTTAGTTCTAAAGGGATGTTCCTCTTTGTTGTGACGCAGAGGGTGCTCCCCAGGACTTACATTACCCTTCCCTTTTTAAACATGGTGAGCACCAGCACCAGAAACTTGGTCTTGCGTAAAGTTCTTGTAAGTCTTGAGAAATCTGATGGCCAGGAAGTAGGTAACCTTATGGGAAAGACGAGTAGCTTCAGGGTGTGCAACATGGAAGGCCTCCATCAGCTCATGGCAATGGACACAATCACTGGCACTTACCACGATTTTTTAATGAGAATGTAATCCTTTCTAGGTGACCAAGTACTGCACCAAGTGGAAAAATTTCTGTGAAGCCAAAAAGCATCCACCTATGACACTTCTGAGTCCCCTTTCATTAATGGTTCAGGCATGACTGGTTCCTTCCCCTTGTAAGGGGACATCTGAGAGGCGTGGAAGTCAGAATGCTGCTTCCAATGGGTGGGGAGGGTCATACAGAAAGCCCCATTCTATAAATCTTCCTCTACTACATGGGGTCCCAAGTGCTTGCTAGCAAACTTCCAGGAGAAAACCTCCATATACAAGTGGCGCGTATAAGCATGACTAAGGAACCCACCTTGATTTTATTGGAAGGAAGGCGTTTGCAAATATCAAACAACTTATAATCACTAATTGCTCTAGTCAGATGTTTCTGAACTAGGGGATCGGGTACTCTGGCTCTGATGCACATGCTCCTCAGTGACAGGTACTTCTGGGAGAATTTATGTTCCATCAAGGAATGAGAGTTTATAACCTAAGGTGGTTTCATAGGTGGAATATCAATTCTATAGTAGTTAGAATTATTGTATGCAAATTGCGCTTGGGAAGGCCAGCTTCCCAGGTATCTTATGAGGCAAAGGCATAGTATCGAAGATAATTCTCAAAGATCTGGTTAACCCTCTTTCTCTGTCTGTCTGATTAGGCATGGTACATGGTGTAGTGGCACGGCTTGATCTTCAGGTGGGCCAGCAGTGTGGTACAAAAATTAGCATAAACTGAGGGGCCCGGTCACTCACCTCCATCTGAGGTAAGCCAAACTTAGAGTAGACATGTTGACAAAGAGCCTGATCATCTCACTCTGAGGTAAGTCAGACATACATGAGATAGACAGAGAATTTAGTAAAGTGATTCATGACCACTATAATCGTGGTTAACTCATTGGGACTGGGAAGCTCAACAATAAAGTCGAATGAAACTGAGGTCCACAGGCCCTCAACCTGCTTCAGGTTATGAAGAAGACCATTATTACCTGATCTATCAGACTTTGCCCACGCATACATCATAAAATTAGTGAATCAAGCTGGGATATCCTCAATTATACACAGCCATTTGAGCATTCGCTTTACCAAATCAAGGAACTTCTTATTCCATGGGTGCTTTACCACTGAGGATCATAATGGGCAGAGACTACTTCATCAGGAAGTTGGGGAGGCACTAAAACCCTACTCCTGAAGAAGCTCCTCCCCTCCTGCGGCGAATAATGAGTCCGCTTGTAGGGCAGCAGTACCAGCTGATCAAACAGATCCATTCCCCAGCAGAGTGTCTGGCTAGTCAGTACACAAAAAACCAAATGCACATCTGGAGCCCTGTCAGCCTAAGAAATTGTGGGAGGAGCAATGGCTAGAATCTGGGCAAGAGGGACCACTGTGGTCAATTCCTGCAATTATTCCTCCGTTGGACTCTGGGAGTGGTTGCGACGTAACAGGTTGGGTTGAATGTTCATGGCACCGTTCACAAACTCATTCTTGAAGCTGAAGCTACACAGGTCGCAAAACGTCCGGGCATAATTATTCGCCAACTTTTGTGTTTTCCTGAATTACATTGGGCCTGGTGGTCCATCCTGAAATCTACTTCATGCCATTTTTTCTTGAAGAAGATACCACCAATGTGTGTGTGACCACAAACCCATGGCAATCTCCTTGTCATATATGTCCCAGTATTGCTCTGAAGTCTAGAACTTGTATGAGAAGTAGGCGACGATATGCTCCATTCATCATGATCCTGAAGCAAGACAACCTCCTTTTTGCTGCAGAGGCATCACATGCACTATAAAATGCAAGATGTATTACATGCTACAGAACTGGAGATGCCATGAATACTACCTTGATTGCCTTGAATGTTTGTTGACAAGCCTCCATCCAATTTTAGGAGAATTTCTTCCCTGTCAGGGGATGAAGAGGCTCCGCCAGCGATAGTGTGCATTAGAGAGTTAATTCAATATTATATTAGTATCCAAAAACTTTGGAGCTGTTTCTGGGTGGTGTTCATGGGCCACTAAAGGATGGTTTTGAGTTTACTAGGCCAATGACATATCCATCGTTCAGGACCAAGTTACTCTAGAAGGTGACCTCTTCTCTGAAAAACTCACACTTTGAAGGTTTCGAATGAAGATCTAACTTTTTGCAGTGAAGCCAGCACCGCCTCCAGGTCCTTTGCATGCTGTTCAGGGGTGGGGGAGTGCACCAGAATATTTTCAATGTATGCACCACACAGGTGAAGCAAAGGTCGCTTCAACGTTGTCAATCATATGCTGGAATATGTTGGGCGCGTTCTTGAGACTAAAGGGCATTATGAGGAACTGGAAAATACCCCTTCCAGTACAATTAGCTGTAAGCACTTCTGGCCCTCTGCTACCTGAAATTTTTTAAAGGCGTCCACAAGGTCAAGCTTGGAAACATCCAGGATTTGGCAATCGCCTAAATGGTGGTTTATTCAAGGATAAGCGGACTATATTTGTGCATGTATTGTTATTCAAATAGCCATAATCCAAGCAAGGGCGCAAAATGTACAATCAGCCTTATGATAAAGAATGATGGTAGAAGCAATGGGAAAGGATCTCCAAAATACCCACCCCTTCTGGAGCATGTCATCTAACTAAACCTCCAAGGATTTATCTTCCTGCTCCATATAGGTGTACAGAGGGCAGCTTATATTAATTAAATCCACAGGCAAAAGGAAGGCCAGATCATACTCAGAGTGAAGAGAAAGATGGTTGGCTTTATCTACATCTAAAATGTCTTTATACTGCAACAACTCTGAAGGGGCATCAGGTGGTAACTCAGTGAAAGAGTAAGTTACAAAGACTGAACCCACCATACTTTTAGGGGAGAATGTATCAGTGAGCGGGAACTTGCCATATGAGTGGGGTTCTCAAAGGACAAAATGTTGGTCTTCCAGGTTAATAATTACCTGTTGACAATGCCACCAACCTGAACTAAGAATTATGGGAAATGACAAATCTGGCATCACTTTAACTGGTCACAGAAGCCAAACTCATGCACAGAAAATGAGACAGGACGTCTCACCGCATAATAAGTTGTAGGGGATGAAGAAGAGCCCAATACCAAAAATTTTACCTCAAGATTTAAATCCAGATCGTGAGATTACTTTCAAGCTCATAAAATTCCCACATACTCCGGTATTTAAGAGGGCTTCAACAAATATCATATAAGATTCAAACTGGATTTTGACAAACATAAAAGTAAGCATGATATTGTTTATTTACAACTTCTTTGACATAACTTGTGGTGAGGGAGTAACCACCGGAATATCCACTAATCTAGCTTTAAGGGTATGAACCGTTGCTCCTTCTATATGTGTTACTCAACCTCTGCCTGTTGAATGGCAAACAACATAGGCACCAAAGAATTCAGAATATATGTGTAACGGTCAGGTTGAAATAATTGTTACATTTTGACTCAGGTTTGGATTTCCAAATCTTGAGTCAGAATGCTTTTGGGAAGTGTAGTTGAAGTTGGTCTCAACGCTGGGCCGTGCCCCTCCTGAGCTATTCTTTAAGCTCTTATGGGCACAAAGAATAGTGCAGGAGGGGCTCCCCAGAATGGAGACCTTAGAGGTTAGGCCCTCGCGATTTCCATTTTATGTTCAGAATTCTCACTCTCAGTTCTCACCCTCATGTGGTTTCTCTTGTGGCCTCAGAGCCGCCCTTACCTTGTCTTACCTGGTTTCCGCAGCACAACAAGTTTTTGTTGCACCAACAAAAACTTGAGTTTCCATGGCATGATCTCCCCTGAATACTTAATCTTTTTCATGGTTTATTTGCGGAGCCAAATTCACAAAGATTAAGTTAATTCTGTGATCACAACCTCACTTACCTGTTTGGTCTTTTTCTCGCTTTTAGTTTCCTTAAATCAGAGGCTTTGGTCAATGCATAAGGTACTAATACTTACCTTAAGAGTTCAACCTCGCATCAGACATTCTTTTGGTGTCAAAGATTGGCGCCAATCTTAAGGCAAGATGACAATCAGAAACTGGGACGTTTCCAGCCATTACAACATTATAGACTGCATGTGCTGCCAGCATGCCACCAGATCCGCAGTTTGGCTGACCTCAATTGTCACTTAAGGTCCCAGTTGTCAAGTAACCAGAACAGGAGGTGCCAGTAACTGATGGCTAGCCCTGGACTTGAAGCGATTGTTGGTGCGAAATCCTGGTGGGGCCTCCCCCTCACCAGGGATTTGGTTGGCACTAAGGGGACCGGACCAAAAGGGCTCCCTTGCCCCATAATCAGCCCACCCTGCATGGGATAACCATCCAGCTGCGCTGGACTTCAAACCCTCTTACATTCCCACTGGGTAAAGAGCCTTCTTGATCAGGATGGGAAGACCATCACCAGCAGGAGCGTGAGAATAGGGCGCATTTCAGCCACGCGTTGGGCGTGTTTCCCCTTGTAGGTGGACTGGCTAATACAGTCCAGTTTTCAGCTCACTTTTGGTCATGGTTCCCTCACCATGAGGGGCTCAGAATTTAGTTGCAATCAAATTTTCTTGGGGATGGAGGTAACTCGCCCCAGAAAGCCCTCATGGTGGCTACCTCCTGCTTTGGGTCACCCTCTTGTGGGGACTCCTTCTTAGTGGGTGGTGATTTAATAAGTAGTTTTAATCAATCATTACATTTCAACTCAAGTTCAGATTTCTGAATCTCAAGTCAGAATGCTTCTGGGATTGAAGTTGATATTAGGCTCTACGCTGGGCTGTTCCCATCCTGAGATATTCTTTAAACTCTTATGAGCTTATGGAATAATGCGGGAGGGGCTCCCCTAAAAGAGTATTTTAAAGATTGGTCCCTCACAATTTCTAAACTTTATTCAAAATTCTCACTCTCAGTTCCCACCCTCACATGAGTTTCTCTTGTGGCCTCAGAGCCGCCCTTACCTTTTCTTACCTGGTCTCCGTGGCACAACAAGTTTGTTGCATCAACAAAAACTTGATTTTCCAGGGCTTGATCTCCAAATACTCTGTCTTTTTCTTGGTGTGTTCACAGCGCCAAAATTATTCAAATTAAGTTAATTATGGGTCCCAACCTTATTACCTGTTTTGTTTTTTATTTCTCACTTCAAGTTATCCTAATAAGAAATTGGATTGATTAGTGCATGAGGTTCTAACACTTACCTTAAGAGTTCAACCTCGCATCAGAAATTCTTTTGGTGTCAAAGATTTCTTCTGATAATAGGCAAGATGGCGATCAAAAACTGGGACGTTTACATAGATTAAAATATGGTTTTTGAGGACGTCAGATTCACCAGAAGTGGTCAATTCCCAAGAACACATTATTTCAGTCCCAGTGGAGAATGTAACGAAAGCTGGAACAAACAACACACCCACTTTTGTGACCTGTCCAAGATGGACATGCTGTGGATGACAATTGAGCTAAGCACGTATATGCTTGGAAGGGAGGTATACACCAAAACTATTTAGGTCAGAAGATAATCCTTGGCCGCGGCATAAAGTCCTTGATTCAAAGAATATGGTACCGTTCCATAAACCAACAATCTCATTAAGAGTTGAACTTTCTGCTTATAGGAATAAACAAATGCATCACCCTACTTTTAAAGAAGAGTAGAGAATGACTTAAATTGGGGTCAATCCATTATGTCATGGAGTTTGATGATATAAATAAGGCTGCGCTTTTGCGCAGGATGCGCTACCACTTACATTAACAGCCTTAATACCACTGGTACAGTCACCCACAAAACTTGATGGAGAGTGAGTAGGGTCAGTGCACCATTTACCAAGTGAACCTAAATTTGAACAAGTAACTGGAAATTTGTATTTCAGATTAAGCAACTTTATTAAAGTTTGGGAAAATCAGAGAGTTTTAATTTAACAAATCTAAAAAATAGGAAATAAAAAATGAAGTGACATGCTTTTCTTTTCTCATAACAATCACCTTAGTTACTACAATTCGATTTGAACAGCAAATTTGGATAATCACACACAGGAAAGATGGGCGACTTTAATAACAAAAATAATACAACATGGGCGAGCGTCGCAGCAAGCGGTGCGCTTAACGGTGCAACTAAGGGCAAGAAACGCCCTGGAGGGGGACCAGTAACCCAAGCCGTAAAAAAATTGCAAACTCAGGCACCTTTTGGGTTTATGGTATTTACTGTAAAGCACGCGCAATACATGTACATTCAATTCAACCAACCTTTGTCAAAGGTGGAACATGGGATCAGACTCTTCCTTGGGGATGAGTCACCGACCCTATGGGAGAAAACATGTGAGGCACAGCCCTCACTTTTCCCTCACGCGGTGTATGTAGCCACCAACAACATGGGCCGTGGCTGGATCAATATTGGTTTCAAAACAGTTTATGAAGCTGATGCCGCATCAAAATCTGCGTGGAAATTGCCCTCCCTGAGGGCAAAAAAATTGTGCGCACCATGCGCACCAGATGGAACAAAGCAAAAACTTTGTTCATCTCCTTTGACTCGCTCCCCACCAACCTTCCTCATAAGGTAATCAAGGAGGAGCTCCGCAAAGGTCTTGTGGCCTACGGAGAAATCCAACAACTTGAATTACAGCGATTTTGCTTAATGCCTGACCTGTGCACGGGCAAAGCTATTGCTGTAATCAACCCCTTCCCAGAAGTGGAAGAGGATATCCAGAATTCCCCATGCAGCAGAATTTCACTTCACATATGGGGGCCAGTTGGCTGCATTCTGAGTTACACCAGAACGCGCACCACCCATTTTCAACCACTGTGGCTCACTGGGCCACAAGGACCATGCATGCCCTGTAAAAGAGGGCTTAATGGAAAATGATTTTTGTTAAGAAGCTATGGACGAAGATAATGAAAACTTCACCAAAATGACTGATGGCCACCACCCATTCCGCTGGGGTGAAGATGGACTATACTCCATCGTGGACCCAGTTACAAGTAAACAGCGTAAAGCAGCACAAAAAGCCTGCAAGAGAGCAGCGGCTGAAGTGGCGGCACACGCGGAATCCGCCATTAACCACGGAAAAATTCAGGAGGATATTTCAGATATTCACTGAACCAACCAATCAGAACAATATGCCCAGGTCGAAAATTTTCACAGTAACCAGACTGAGCCACAAAGCGTCATCAGTCATGCACATACTGAGGAACAATGCAACCGCAATTTGGGCGAAAATGCGGTGCACAATGCAACAAAGTTGAACCTCAAAAATATAAAATCCAATCAACAACCCACATCAAATCAACATGAGACCTGTGCAGGAAAAGTTGACGCAAATGTAAAAAACTGAAATTCCCTTGAATCATTTGGTCAGATCAAGGGAACCAACAATGGCAGTGAAAGAGTTGGAGTACAGACGCGGAGCATAATTAAAATGAGCCACGGTGGGGTAGGACCAGAGGGTCTATAACCGCTCCTGAGGCGCCGTGGGCACCTCAGTGTCAATAGGGACATTAAATATCGCGGGAGCCAGGGCTCATACATCCCAAGCCAAAAAGCTGGCATTCCTGCAAAAACCTCTTGTAGACATCTTGGCCATCCAAGAAACCCACTGCCTACAAGGGGAAGAAGAATCCTGGTCAACTAGGGTCGCATCATCACAATCAGTATGGACGTCTCACTGTGGGGTGATAGTCCAAAACAACAAAAAATCTAAAAATTACAAATTCATCATCACACTTGCACGGTCAAGTCCTGGTAGTAACAATCACATTCCAAGATGAAATAATTTCGTTACCATGTATCTATGCACCGTGCACTGCAACTGAGAGGAAATTTTTTTTTAAAAACTTTCTACCCTCACCCTCCCACCAGATATCATCATGTTAGGTGATTTCAACTGCTGGGATAACCCCAATACAGATCGATGGCCTAATCCCAGGGGATACCCACCTGGACACATTGAATATTGCACAATGAAGGCATCTCTTGGCTTACAGGATGCTCTTCCCCCCAATTCACCAATCCTTCCCCATATGACAAGACCCAACATATGTGAGGGACTGCTCATATCGAAGAGTCATATTGACCACATCCTCATCCCACAATCCCACCACTCAAGAATCTCCAAATTTACAACAAAAAAGATCAATTTTCTGATCACCAATTAGTTACGGTGCATTTAGTGCCAACACAATCCCACATACAGGTGTCGCCTTGGAGAAAGCTTCACCCAGAAAATATAAGATTGCCTGAGATATCTGACTGGGTTGAAAACAAGGCTACAAACCCAGAATTCACAGCCCCATTCACTTTAGATCCCATCAGAATATGGGAAAATTTTAAAAAAGATTTAATCAACAAAACCTGACATATTGCATCATGCAAGTACACCGCAGACACAGCCACAATCAAGCGTACCTTGGCAGAACTAGACCACCTGGAAATATATACTCTGAGATCTGGCTATAGCCCTAATTGGGGACACAAATGGGCAGAAATTTCAGCCTGACTTAACAATCTCATCTTAGAACACCAACACAGAATCAAAGTATCAAACAAAGGTAAGTTAATAAAGGAAGGCGAAACCTGTTCAACATACTTTTTCCGCCAATTCCACTCCTGCGGAAACCAGCCCATGTGCACACAGGTCCACAAGACCAACGGCACTGTGGCAACTGACCCTGAGGAGGTCAAGGTGGAAGTACACCGCTATTACACCGAATTATATCGCGATATGCCAACAGATCCACAAAAAATTAAAGAATTTATTCAAACTGCCAAGATACAATGTACACCACTAAATTACAATATATTATCCCTTATCACACGGGAGGAGCTTTAAGAAACAATTCGCGGTGCACCACGTAGGAAATGCCCAGGGCCTGATGGGATACCCTACGAATTTTACAAAAAATATTTTCAACAAATCGCCTCCCTCCTATTGGCGTCATTGAACCAGAGTTTGTTGGAAACACGCCTATTACCAGGAGGCCATGAAATCTACGTTATAACCTTGTATAAAAAGGGTGCCGAGTTGGACCTGGCTAACTGGCGCCCAATTGCACTCTCCAACACTGACACAAAAATTCTAACAAAAATTCTAGCAGCTAGATTAGGCGCAATTGCATCTGATGTCCTATCACCCAACCAGTTTGGGTTTATACCAGGGCGTTCAATCTGGAACAACATACACCCTGTTGCAAACATCTGCCAATCTAAAGCAACTGGTGCCCTGGTCTTCTTGGATCAGGAAAAGGCGTATGACCGTGTTAGCTGGCCATACCTAAAAGAATGTCTACATGCCTTCAAACTCCCACCAAGATTCATAAAATGGGTGATGCTCTTAACAGAATCTGCAACCATGGCTGTATGAGGCCCTGGATTCCTAAAAAACAATATCAAACCACACAGAGGGCTCAAACAAGGGGACGCCCTCAGCCCACTGCTATACAATTTCAGCTTTGACCCGCTCCTCCAAGTAACTGACTCACGTCTCATGGGGATAACCGCACAAGGACAACCAACAGTTAAGATACTGGCCTTTGCAGATGACTGCGTAGCAGGTATAGCAAACAATGAAGATGTCAGACAGCTGGAACACACTCTAGAGGAATACTCCAAGGTGAGCAATGCATCGCTCAACAAAAGGAAGACAGAAATTATCCTCATAGGCAAATACACAAACAATTGGGCTACAACATCAGAACCTCACACCAACACTCGAAGAAAAAACCCAATTATATTACCCTTTGCAACACCTCCCACCACCACTCCTGTCCGACACCTTGGAATCTGGCTATAATCAGGGGGATATGCTAATGAGACAATGGAAAGTAACCTGTTACAACGGGTATCCAAACGCGTCGCCTCCCTCAAGGGAAGAACCCCAGGACTAACAGGATTAGTTACAGTTGCTAACTCGCTCATCCTCCCAATACTGTGATACCAGGCCCATGCAATAGCCTTCTCACCTACCTTTATAACCTCAATTCGCGCGCTTATCCAGGGCTGGCTGTGGCCTGGCTCTCACCCTCCTATACGGATGGAAACACTATTTGGCCCACGCTCAAGCGGAGGCATGGGACTAATAGATTTTGAGAGCCATGCCAATCACATCCTAGGTACCTGGATAAAGGAAATCCTTGCTCCAGACCTCCAGCAACAACATTGGTCCAGAGCAGCAAGGACTAACTTTGCACAGGCGCTCAAATTAACCAACCCACATAGTCCACCCAGACTACTTTCATACCTTGCCAAGCACCCTACTGCAACGGGTCCACATGGAACCTCCCCTCATTTCAAACATATCCTCCAAACTATCCGCCGTATGGGATGGACCATAGAGAACATGGGTACTATACAGGGAAGGGGACGACCCAGCCCCCAATTAAAATTAAGAAACCCAGAAAACCACCCCCAGAGGGATATGCTTGCAACAACCCCAAGCATAGCTAGGATAGAATACCTAGATATGCTGGATATTCCCTTTGATTTAACCACACAGAAAGCAATGTGGAAAATGACACACCACCCACTCCTACAGCCAAGGATAAGAACAAACGCCTAGCGCTGTTTTAGAAGGACTTATAGGATGGCGGACCGCCTAACTCCCTCCACAAAACATGTGCAGTATGTGGAGGGGAGGAATCCCTACATCACCGCCTAGAAACATGCCCCCCAACCAAAGCTATATGGCAGGAAGTCGCACGCCTGCTCAAGATTCAAAACGAACAGGAATTCTCGATATCAAAGAGTATCTTCGCGCTTAAGATCGAGTTACCAATCCCATCTACACTCCGCTCCCTAATAATACCCATTGCAATGTGGACAATACACACAATTGCATTAGATGCGTTCAAGGGCACGGTCCCAACCATTCATGGGATTATTAACAGATTCCATGTCCACTTACTAGAGCACTTCCAAGCCTGGCTCTATGGATATATGAGACCAAGACAAAAAGCGCTCATAGAATCATGGTTCCCACTCTGGTTCCTCCACACAGACCCTTTCCTTCACACCTGCTCCATAGCAGGGGAAACCCCCTCGGAGTAGTGCACCAACCCCCCATACCTGGCAGTCCCGCTGGCAACAGGGGTAGCTTGAGTACCCTGGGGTGCCCAATTTTTATATTTCTTAGTCATTCTCTTAGTTTCACATACATTCAGTAATGTCTGTCCCCTGGTCGGCTTACCTCAGTTAAATAAAAAGAATGAATTGACATAAGAACCTGTTAACGACTGATGCCTTAAAATCTTTTTATTTAGAATATAAGAAGAAGGTGCATTAATGCCCAAAAATCTTTGTGATTGATTAACGGAGGATTGGCACATTAATTTGACCGTGGTTGATTTGGATATAGCCTGACTAGCCAGATTAGTACCAGCTTTTTTACCAAGAATCTTTGTGACGTGATTCCACTCATCAAACCAGCGTGAATTCATGCAACGGCCAACATGGCGCATCTAAGGCCAGGGAAGGTAAGAGCAGCCTAATTTTTATAAAATAGGTTCGGCATGCTCAAACCTGTTGGTGTAAGCTTTCCTTCACTGGCAGTGGGGAGGAAGGTCAGGGGGCAATTTTAATTCTGAGGTTGATAAAAACAATTTAATCTCATTCACTATTGACCTACCTTTAATAAAGGGACTTAAACTAGATTAGAATCCTTCTGGCAGAGTGAGAAACTGCCACTAACCTGTTGTTTATAGCTTTTGGCCACCACCACCTCCTGATACACCCCCATAAGCTTCTCCTCCAACCCCTTTGTGGTGAGAAGAGGGTGAAATGGGCAACCTTCAGGGGGTAAGCTGTCACTCACAAATCGTCAATAACATGGTCTAGATCGTCTTGTTTGGTGAGAGGGTGAGCAGCCCTTTGGCCCTTTCTTGGTTTGAAAGGGATGTTCATGTTAAGATGCAGGCGGTGCTCTCCTGAAATTACATTATCTGCAGTTAATATTTACGTTGCACCAACCTTTGATCTAATTTTCTCCAATAAATTTTTCTTTTGAGAGGATAGGTATATTATGGTTTACCCACTTGCAAACCAGAAAAGTTTTAAAGTTATAGGATATGAACAGCTTATAAAAAGATTCTTTTAAATTATCACCCACACTACTATGTAACTTCCTATATTTTTGATTTGTAATAGTGATTTACCAGTATCTTCTCTCAGATATTTAGTTAGTTGAGCTTTTAAGGGGTCCAAGTTCTAGTTTGGCATAGCTAATTAGTCAAACCCACCCACAAACTTTAAGGTACCATCCTGAACATGATGGCAACTTACTTTAAAGATATCTGTATTCAGAAGATTATTATATAAGATATGTTTTCCAGTAAGCTTACTCTGTTATTATAGATCATTATAAAAGTTGACTTTTTATAAGTTCCATAGCCTAATAAAGAGCACTATAGTAAAAGGTACCTAATATTTTTATGCAGTTTTGATGATAACACTTGCTGTAGGATTTAATATGCAATAAGGGAAGGTAAACTATTTACAGATATAGTCTAGGTACAGTTTACTTAAGATATAAGAATCTCCATTGCTAAAATCAGGGCCTTTTAAATGATATCTCGCTTCTTAACCCTGATTTGAAAAGCACAGATTCTTAACCACTTGCTTTGATTAGAAATTGAAAAAAGTGAGGCAATAGTATAAAGACTATCACTAAAGTTGATTGCCCAAAAGCACGTTAATTAAATGGTCCAACGCTAACCAGGTACTTCTTCCTCTTGAAGATATGTTTGAATTGGTAGGTAACAATGGCCTATACACTTCACGCAGAGCCAAGCAGAGATTTGATAACAACAACCTAAGGATATCCAATACTTGCACTCTTAACTCAAGATTAAGCTATACAAACAATGTATAAACAACAAAGTTATTATCATCTTTTATCTGCTTTTATTAGGAAATTATTGGAGTTTTATATTATAATGGCGCACAGCTTTTCAGCTGTCCACTGAGATTAGTTATTTGTTCCCCTAAATTGGATTGAACCTTGAGTTTTAGGGACCAAATCTTGGTGGGTATCTTTGCCTTGATTTTCTTAGGTAACGTAATCTTTGGTGTTTGGTGACCAATTCTTTGGTGTTAGGAACTCAATACCAAATGATTTAGGTTGTGTTGCAAAATGACGACTCTACTAAATGACATAAATTATAGAACGCATGTCTAGTTTCTGATGACTCCCCATCCAATTGCTCTGAACTATTCCCCATATTAATTTAACTGTTGGAAGTTGCTCCCTCATTAAATTCTTTCTCAATACCACCAGGATGATCCCTGACAAAAATAGACTAACACTTTAGTTGGCGACCTTTGCCAAGATATCAGATTGTAAAACCAATTGTCAAATTGATTAATCAATCAGCGGGTTGGATATTGTGGTCAACTGAAATTCCAACATATCCCACTTGATCAAATTATTCAGCGGAAGGTAGAACCCTTGAGGATGGAAGCCGCCTCATCCTGTGATCATGTTTGGCTGACATATCTATATGACCTCAGTGGAGTTTGGCTCTGTCTGCCTCAACGCCCATATGATCTGCTTAGCTTTGCGACTTCTTGTACTTAATTTTTACCTGATGCCGCCTCTTATTGAGTGCAGTTCCCATGACATCATTCCACACCAGTCCCATATTAGTCATCCTTGCTAAATGATGAAATGGTCCACCTTACAAACCAATGATGGGTTCCTCAATAGCATCTTGCCATTCAGCCTGTACCAACCCATGATGGGCTTCAGTGACTTCCTCAGTCAACCTATACTAACCCTGGGACAGGTTTCAACTACTCCTCTTCATTATTAAAATCTTCTCAGCTGGCCTTGCTGAGTCCTGCACTGTTGCCTTGAGAAAACTCATGGTGGACCAAGTTTTAACCCAAGCTAGTCCTCCTGACAACTTGTTAATAGGGACTATGCTGGCTGAACTAGTTTCACTCATCCTAATCCTGCTAACATCTGGGACTATGCCCATCATGGTCTTTTCCTTTCTCCACACTTGATAGGTGGGAGTATCGCCAGATGCATCACTATATGAAGATTAAAGCCAATTTTAAAATATATTTTTCAAATATTGTTTTATTTATTTATTTTGTTATTATTATTATTATTATAATTGTTCTTTTTTTATATTTTGATTTTTCCTAAGTCCAATACTTTAAGTATTTTGCATGGGCTCTATTGACTATTTGACCATCTTTAATATCCTTGATTGTATAGGCATCATTTGCCAACTTGGTAAAAGTTTGAATGGTCCCATCCATAGGACGTCCAACTTGTTTTTTATCCCAAATCCATGGGTATCGCAATAGGCTACCCTATTGACCACATGGTATTCTTTCAACACAGGCCAATTCTGGACATCCGTTTTCTTTGCATTGATTCTCCTCTTCATCATTGTTTTGAATGCCCAAGATTGTAATTCAATCAGAATATTGGCTAGCCAGAATAGATATTGTTCAGCAAACATCCCTAAGATAGCTCTACAGCGGAATACAATAACGGTGGCAATGCAGCCTTTTGCCCATATAAAAGTTCAAACAGTGCTTTTCTTGTTGCTGAATGGAATCTGGCATTGTAAGTAGATGTGGCAAAACTCAGATATGCTCCCCAAGCGGAAGTTTACCCATGATCAACTTCTGTAACGTTGAGGCTAGAGTTGCATTCACTCTTTCCATCATCACATTTGTTTCTTGATGATAGGGGACAGATACAACACCTAATAGACCCATTAGTTGTTTAGCCTGGGAATCACATAAGACATAAAATTGGTCCCATTGTCACTAAAAATAACTTGAGGGCGCCTGTGCCAATAGATCACTTGGTCCAGTATATAATTCGCTGTACACATTGCATCCACTATATTTAGGGCTTTTTTAACCCATTGGGTTAGATGGTCTATTGTGACAATTATGTACTTCACGCCTCCAGTGCTGAAACTCAAAGGTCTTATAATGTCTATGGATATCATGTGCCATGCAAAACCAGGGCATACTAGCCAGTACCCCATGACATGCTTGTGCGGCTTGTGAAGTTGACACTCCATACAACAGGCTAGATAATCCGCGACATTGTAGTTGATTGATTCCCAGTAATAGTGCTGAAAAAATATGATCTACTGACTTCTTTAGGCCACCATGGCTGATGACCGTATGTGTGTTTTAAATGATTTCCATGCATTCTGACAGTTTGGGACATAAAAACTGTTTTCCTTCAATCATTTTGTATATTTGATTGTTCTTAAATCTAGTATTCTACATTGCCTTTTGTAGCATGTTCCAAATTTCTTGGGGTTCATCCCCAATATCTCCTCTTATCATCCTCTGAAATAGCTCATCAGCATGATGATAGATCACATGAACAACTGGCAATCAAGGCAGTCCGTCAGCATTCTGATGCGCTGACCCTGCCCTGTGAATGAATTTGAAGTCATATGCTTGCAGCTTTAAAGCCCAGAGTGCCTTTTGGCCCTCTAGTTCCTTCAGATTATGAAGCCAGCATAGAGATCAGTGGTCAGTTATGACTTTAAAGTGCATCCCATGTTTGTAGACTCAAAATTGTTTACGGGCATGGATTACTGCCAGGCACTTTCACCATGTTACAGTATAGTTTCTCTCAGCTGGTGACAATGTTCTGCTCACATATGCTACTGGATGTTCTTCCCTGTTTTCATATACTTGACTTAGAATGTCTCCATTTGCCATTAACAAGGCATCTTCTTGGATTATAAATTCCCAAATAAAATTTTGGTATTACACACTGGGATGCTCATGAGATAGTTTCAGAGATTATTGAACAACTTCTGTGCCTTGTCGTTCCAACAAATCCTTTTTTGTAACCTTGAGTAAGTGCGTTAAAGGTTTGGTGATTCCAGCGAAATCTTTGATGAATCAGTGATAGTATCCAACCATTTTTAGAAAAACTTGAATATCCCAAACACTTTTTGGTATTGATATCCGTTCAATAGCTTCACTATTTAAGGGTTAGGCTGTAATCTAATTAGAGTTTATATTAAAGCCTAAGTATTTGAGCTCTTTTTTGAAAATGGAATTTTCTCAGCTTGATTTTTAGATTTGCTGTTGCCAAACGCTTAAAAACTTCCTCCAGATGCTCCAAATGATCTTTGAAGGTCCTACTAAAGATGTTGATATCATCTAAATATACTAGCATGCAGGACAACTCAAGTCACTGAGTACAGAATCCATATCCCTCTGGAAAGTCGCCAGCATGTTACATAAACCTTGAGGCATTTTAGTTGACTGTTAAAATCCTTGCATGGTAATTAAGCACATTTTTCCTAATCTTCTTTTGGCAATTGGATTTTCCAATAGCCTGAAATCAGGTCCATAGTTCTAAAGCATTTTGCCTCCCCCAGATGATCAAGTGCGTCATCAATTTAGAGCAGTGTATAGGAGTTTTATAAGTGGTCTTATTTAATTAGCAATAATCAATCACTACTCAATTTGGTCCATCCTTCTTTTTCACCAGGTGATCAGACTCACCCACGGGCTCAATGACAAAATGAGTAACACATGTTCCACTAATTTGCTGATTTCATCGCTAACCTCAGCTTCAGCAACTCTTGAACTTCAGACAGGTCTCATTCTTATCAGCGGGTATTCCCCAGTATTGACTTTGTGGAGTACATTTTTTGCACATCCAAATAATGATTATTCTGAGCAAATATCTCCCATTATTTTTTGAACAGTTGGAGCACATCTTATTGCTGATTCTCAGTTAAATCAGCGAGATGCTCACAATTCACTAATACGTTGACACTTTTGGCAGTTCTGCTGGCATCCCATTTCAGAAAATGATCCAAAATCACAAAAGGCACTAAGTTTTGTCATCAGGAGCAGGTGTAGAAATGCAATGATATGATTCTTTTCTTTTTTTATTAACTTCTCTCCCAGATTAACTAAGAGTACTTGTATTTCTCTGTGCCCTGGCATTAAGGTCTCTGGCACCACCCATGATTCAATCCTCAATCTTTCATGGATTGACAATTTCCTCATATAGCTGATCTAAGAGATCATCATTAACCCAGTGTTAACTATGATTTGAGCTCCTAACAGAATAGTGCTTATTGCATTTCTCATCAAAGGTATTTCACAATTCTACATGATTTCCATTGGCATTGCTTTCTGTTTTCATCCAACTAATATATAGCATATGGGTTTAATACCATCCTTATAAATCAGATTTACAAAATTATTCCTCTTCATTAGCAGGGTCTCTCCCTTCCGCTGGTACACCAAATGAAGATTTTGCCCCAATAATGTCAGGATGTTTTCTACAAAGTCACATTTTACTCCAAACTTCCACAGGAGCTCTGTCCTGATAAGTATATCATAATTCATATTAGGCAGCACTATAGCGGGAACTGACACCGCCAGCAATCCAAACTAAAGTGGTAGCGCACTATAGGCTCCACATGAGATGGTGATGTCTGGTCTGGGCGTTCCATACTCTTTTGAGGCTCCAAATCTGGCAAGATCTTCATGTATTTCACTAATTTGGTGGAAATGCTGTTGATTGGCGCTCCACTATCAATTATTGCTCGTTTCTTGACCTATTGACTAGAATATGGACATACATACACTCTGATTACTGCAATAAAGTATTTACTAAATAGATAGCGGCATTATTTGCAAAATCAAGAGTATGAATTAAATGAGCGGATAAATCAGGTAATGACTCCTTGATTGCGCTTATAGGTAAGAAAGTTCGCCTCATTTAATATCAATTAGACTAAGTCTTCAGAGCTCTCAGTGGATCTGATTTTCTATGCTCTATCATGCGTAAAGTTGAGCAGCCTATTTTACTATTTTGGGGTCAATACCCTTAGCTTTAGCTTGAGTTACCATGTTAACATCCATGTTGAGCACCTGATGGAGCAGATCAGGTGCATCATTGTCCATTAATAGATCAGAGATACTAATGTTATTGTTAAACATGTCAGGTGGGGAGAGTTTATGTGCAGTACTAGAACATCCCTGGTCTGGACTGCTGGTCCTTTTCCTGACTTGGAACAAATCTCCTTTGTCTGGATGAGATCAATTTGATTATTGGCTTTTTGTCCTGATACTGGGCAATTACATGGCCAATTTTCCACATTTGAAACAGCGAATTGATGATTTGTCCACCCATTTTTGAGCTTTGGGTTTATACTCTGGTATAATTTGATTCTCATTCTATTTGGAAGGTTCAGCAAATTTGACAATATTTTGAGCCTTTGTTTGGATCACTTTAAAAGTTAGATTTGCAGCTTCAAATGTAGCTTCAAGCATCTTCAGATGGTCTACTATCTGCAAGTGTGTTATCTGAGTTGCTAGTGTTGCCACCATAATCTGATGCAGTTCACAGTAGGGCCAAAGTGATATATGAATGATTATGCATGCTTCCAAGGTAGTAATCACTTTAGCCCCTACCAAGATCTGGGTTTTTGGTAAAACTGATCAGCAAAAGTAGCCATAGTCTTGTACTTGTGGAATTGTATACCCATGATTTTCTGTTTGCGATTTACCATCTGAGTAGGAATTCTAAACTCTAGCATGATCGCTGCTTTTGCTTCAATTTATGACCAGTTGTCCCTATTGAGGTGAGTAGCACCAGATTCTGGCAATCAGTGCCAAGACAGTTCATCATGGTCACCGCTTTCTGACAGTCCGCATAACTGAACATGGTCATCTCAAGAGACAGAAAAACGCTGGGGCATTATACCCATGAAAGGTGGGCAATTTTGGTGTAAAGTAAATTTTTCAGTCACTCCACTAACATGAGCATCTTGACCAACAACTTGATTATCCATACAGTGACTTTGGGAGTCATTTCTGACACACCAGCAAGCAATTTAGGCATATTTTGGGGTAGAGGTGTCTTTCTGATTGGGGTTTTGCATGTATTTTTGTCAGCTTCATTTGCCTCAGATTGCGCACAATCACATTTATGATTTTCTAACTCCTCAATATATTTCATCATTTTTGCCATATCCTCATAAATTCATTGAATGCATTCTTGGTCTGCTTTGCATTTGGTTTTTTGGAATAAAACTTCCCTAATAAGTTTATCCTCTTTCTGCTTCAAAGAGGCAATTTTTAACACAGTTCCTAATTCACATTCCCAACTTGTTTAGTAATTTATTCTGCTTTGATTATATGCTCCTTCAAAGTATTGGCATTGGCCTGAGATGCTGAGCTAAGCACATTCTGATTGATGGTATGCAGCTCTATCCAGAGCTTTTAAAGCTCACCCTTATGAGACATTGTTGATTGAAATTGGTTTTCAACAACTCATCTACCCCCTGTAGAGAGCACCTATTGTTAAAATCAGGGCCGCTTAGATGATAGCTCGCTTCTGCTCCCTGATTTCAAAAGCACAGATTTTTGACCACTTGTGTAGATTGAATGAAAGTGATTAACTGGGACAATAATAGTATGAAGAATATTATTAAAGTTGATTGACCAAAAGCCACGTTGAGTAGAGGGTCCAACGCTAACCAGGTGCTTCTTCCTCTTAAAGATATGTTTGAACTGGTGGGGAATGATGCTCTATTTTATTCACGCAGAGCCAAGCAGAGATTTGATAAAACCAATCTAAGGTTATCCAATACTTGCATTCTTATCACAGATTAAGCTATACAAACAAGTATAAACAACAAAGTTATTATCAGTTTTTACCTGCTTTTATTAGGAAATTATTAGAGTTTTTATATTATAATGGCGCACAGCTTTTCAGCTTTCCACTAGAATCAATTTTTTGTCCCCCTAAATTGGATTGACCTTTGAGCTTTAGGAACTTAATCTTGGCAGATACCTTTGCCTTGATTTTCTTAAGTAATGTAATCCTCAGTGTTTGGTGACCAATTTATTGAGGTTAGAAACTTGCTACCAATTGATTCCAGTTGTGTTTCCTGATGACAATTTTACCATTTGACATAAGCTTTAGAACGCCTAGGTAGTTTCTGATGACTCCCCATCCATTTTCTCTGAACTATTCCCCATATAATTTGACTATCTGGCATTGCCCCCTCATTGATTATTGCTAAATACTGTTGGGGATGATCCCCAAGGAAAATAGACTATCACTTTAGTCAGCGACCATCACTGAGATATCAGATTGTAATTACCAACTGTCAAATTGATTAATTAGTCAATAGGTTGGATAATGTGGTCAACTAAAATTCTAACCTCCATTTTATACTGGCCATAC
This sequence comes from Massospora cicadina, assembly GCA_022478985.1. Classification (NCBI taxonomy): domain Eukaryota; kingdom Fungi; phylum Entomophthoromycota; class Entomophthoromycetes; order Entomophthorales; family Entomophthoraceae; genus Massospora; species Massospora cicadina. The sequence continues at coordinate 276,874 of JAKSZP010009223.1, forward strand.
TGCACGAAGTGATTTATACCTAACTTATATTAACGTACATAGCAAGTTACCTTGATGCACTTTAATGTTATGGTATCCTCAAATAGGTTTATGATTACATTACCATACTATCCTGTATTGCTACATTAAACAATAAGTACCTAAATCACTACCAACATTTTAGTTAGATGTAGGGGAATTGTATCTATAAGCAGGCGATTCATGATTTGCTTTAGTTTCTCCCATACAATAACTAAGTTTTTTAGGCATCATGGGGATGGCTAAGCTGTATAAACGGATAGGATAGAGGGACAAGGGTCCTAATTGAGAAGTTTTCTTTTGCATATCTGAACTGGATGGGGAATTGACTTTACTTGATAATTTATCTGGTATGAGTTTATCACTAAAGTATGAGGGGATGGGATTATGGGGCTACACCTTGTGGCAAGATAGTAATGTGGGAGTTGGGAGGCGGTTCCAGGTAGATTAAAAGAATGAGAAATGAAATGGCGCAAACTTGGGATAGAAACCTAGAAGGGTGAGAGATGGGTAGCTAAACTTGGAGGATCACTTTCAAGGCACATCAACACTATAGGTGGTTCCCTGTAAGTGTAAGAAAACTGACTATCAGAAGATAAATTATAAACTTTTACATATAAAAATTATAAACAAATTGGTGAGCGATAGTCTGATAAAGGTTATAAGGAAAACTTGAAGACGATAGATAAGTAAAATTTTAGAACCAACCATCAGTCCAGATTTTATCCTAGGTTACAAATCAGATTAACAGTGAAAAGATGGTTGCTTGCACATCAGAAAAATTATAATAAATTGCGCAGGTACCAGAACTTGGGTGAAATATGGCTGGACAATGTTTATGAGTCTCCTCAATCAGGTTGGATTGGACTAAGTTTCCTGTAGTTTGATGAGATAAAAATTCATGAGGCAAAGGGCTAAACCCTTGTCAAGTTGGGACACGGCCTTGCTTATAAGATCCCTCATTCAAACAAGGTTGACCAGCTTTACTATAAGGCAACGATCTCAAATTATCAGAGGAGGGGGCTAAGGGCCTTGCAAAGTTAGGATGCGCCATTGACACCACCTCCGCTTAAACTCCAAGCCTTGCGATACAAACTTAAAAATTTGTAAGATTATGTTAAACTTTATTATCCATTATAATCAACAATGGACCAAAAGATGAAGGGTAGTATCAGAAATTGGCTTTTATTAAATAGATTGATTGGGATGCTATAATTTAGCATACAATCCTATCTGATAGTTGGAGCTTCTATTAACCTTTAGTATAAGTCAATTTATAAGGTTTAAATGTCATATAGTAACCCTAACAAAGGTTTATAAAGGTGAATTTGTCTATATGTGATCTCTAAACATTGTAATTGAGTTACCTCAAGTAAATATTAACAGCTCTTAGGAAAATATCAAAGTGGTGAGTTTATGGGTTTAATAACCTTAACTCAAATTACACGTATAGGGATGTATATCAATTCAAGGTAAGGATCATAAATTGGAAGGTTTCTAGGTATAGGAGGTATCACTATGAGAAGTATATCGATAGAAGGCTATTAAATTAAATTTTGGGTGACAGGAGCTTGAGATTTAAGTTGTTAAATTGGCTATAAGATATCATAAAACTTCAAGTAACTAAACATAACCTCAGATATGGGGTAAAAAGTCATTTAATTGCAGGAACCGTTACTTTCAAATTATATATATTTCTGAAGAATATTTATTATTGGCTCTGGATAAGAATATTTAGTAGGGATCTGTATCTTGGAAACTAACTCTTTAAGGAAAAGTTGATAAAGGGTTTTAGGTGATAAGAAAGTGGTTGAAAACTTATGGGTGTTTTATAAGATAAGATGATAAAGGGAGAAAGATATTGATATCATTAGGGATATTAGACGCTAAGTATTGATACTATGATAAGTAGACGTTACTAGTATTGAATATGATTTTTTTAATATGATTGTAAAGATAACTCATGTTCTGCTTTTCTATAGATCTTAGATAACCCAATATTTAACGTTTATTTATTGCAAGCGAAGCTTCATGGAGCAGCTAGCAATAACTTCTACTCGCCGCAGCATCCGATCCTGTATGGGAGGACCATCTTACTATTTCCAACCTTTCATTTAATTTATTATCGGTTCGTTTAAAATATAAAGGTAAGCAAATTTCGTTTATAGTGTTTCTTGATATGGTGCTTTAAATAATTGTTTTGATTTAAGGTTACCCTCTCAACCTTATCATCAGCGCTCAAATTATAGAGCCTAACCATAGAATAGGCTAGGTAAAGTTTTTAACCCTTTACATCCTACCTTATATCCGATTACTATCGATCTACTTGGAGTTATTATCATGGTTAAATCGTAACCAACCAAAAGTTGTCATAATCGTACCAAGTCCACCTCAATTCTTACCACCCACCCGCTTTTGAAATTATCCGCCGATCGATCAACGATATGGTAAAGTTGAATAAAATCTGATTGGATGATCCGACTATTATACCGGGTGGCCCCAGTTTTAATCTGGACCCATCTGAAACTGATACGGTATTAGGGGTGGCATCATTAAAGTGATCGGGGTTTATCGATCCAATAAGATAAGGTTTTTATCATTTTGCGCAATCTTCCAACCTCCTATCGATCGCTCCATGGGAGTTAATGCTCTGGGGGAGTTTGATTTCTAACAAAGAAATATAGTGCTATTCGAGTCTGTGGATAATTGATTAGGTTGTAATTTAAGTGGCTTACTACACCCTCGAATGATTTGTGGAGCCAGCCAATCATACCTACTGAAAGCTTATTAACCGCTTTAAGTTATGGTGAATTCGATACCATGATTTTGAGATCCCGGTTCTAGATCCTTTCAGGTGCTGAACTGCGGGTGTAAATTGGGGTAAAGTCGACTGATAAAAGTTAATTGATGGGCGGCATCGATAGTTGAAGGATAGCCCATATAACTGATCGTGCGCTTAAAACCCGTAAATCCGATAATAAAATTAAGTGTCCCTCTGAAGCCTTTTTTATAAGTGCCGGTTATAGAATTACCCAATCATAGGCTTCAGATCCACCGACTTAAATTAAAGCCATAATATTCAACTGTTCCAAGCATTCTATTCGGAGGCCCCGACGTACGCTAATAAAATCCTAGTATAAACATTTACCCGAACTCAATTCTTTTCGTGCCAGCTACTATTCGCCGATGAAAGTGTGCCGATTGGCTTAAAAGTCGGATTTGAAGGATAAATATCGTCAGCCGTAATTAGCAACTTCAACCTCAGGTCATGCACTTACCGGCCTACTTAAACCGTCGGATAACTGGTAAAGTGGGGTTTAAAGTATGGAGCTAATACCCACCGCCTCACGCGACATGGTTGGCGTCGTGGCCATCGCCACCTTATTCGCTTTCGCAAAGTTTTCGCTCGATAGGTTGATTGAGGTACCCGTTTATTTTAAACTTTTATTAAAGGGTAGCCATTTGTAAAACGGAGGCTGATAGTTCCCCTACCGAAACCACCCACCTCCGAAAAGTCGGCTGTCAACCCACCCCCCAGGTGAGCCCAACCTATCAATCACCCCCTTACTTTAAAAAGTGCCAACGAGAAGGTCGCTTTCAAGTTTCGCAACACCAGCTTTCGCTTATTTCTTAACGGTAATCGCAGGCCAACCCCTAACCTACGCTAGCCACCATCTGTAGCGCCGGGCTTCTATCCGCTTACAACAGCCCATGGTTTTTTGACCCGGAGGCCTGGTTTGAGGGTTGGCCCAACGCCCCTTTGAGGTAAGCAAGCACCTTGTTACTTACCTCCCAGCGCGTTCAACCGGGCGCACTATCTGGTCGACGCGGGGGCGTACCTCTTTCAGCTCGGCTACGTCCACTTTGAACCTCGCCAATCCGACTACCGCATGATGGTGGTGCACCACCTGGTGACGCTGCTCCTCATCGTAGCCTCCTTCGCCATCAACCAGTGCCGGGTCGGCGAGGTGGTGATGCTGCTCCACGACATCTGCGACCCGGTGCTCGAGCTGGCCAAGCTCTGCCTGTACCTCAACCACAAGATTGTACGCGACATGGCAACGACTTACCCTTAGGTGGCCGACGCGCTGTTTCGGGGGTTCGCCTTAATCTTCGTCGTCACCCGCGACGTCGTCTTCCCCGGCCTCGTCATCCGCGGCATAGTGTAAGGTATTGGGGTTCGGCTGACTTTCAGGCTCCACTGCTACAAACCTGACGGCACCCGGCCCGCGCTGACCTACGAGTGCCTGGCCTGCCTATCGATCCTCCTCGCCCTGAACTATATCTGGACGTATATGGTAAGCTTACCGGTTTTAATTAACCCTGCAGATCTATAAGTCGGCCACGCGGCCCGACCTCGCCGACATCAGAGAGGAGTGACCTATATCCCCGATCGCCCACCGGCCCCCAAAGTCGCTACCGCGAGGCTAAGTCGAGCCACGCCCTTTATGGGGCCGCCGTTGCCAAAAGATATTTATCGATCCGTCCTATTGCGCGGGATCACTAATCACCTTCTAACTCTCCGCCCTTGGCTCTATAAAATCCCCCTTCCAGCCCTAAATAAATGCCCTAAATGGTGCCCTTTACCAGTAGCTTAGAAGCCCTTTAAAGCGGCCAGCCCTTAAACTTGGTTTTAGGGGACGTCCGCCTCTTGCAAAGGTGGGAACGTGGCCCACAGTTCATGAACTTCTAGTGGTGAAAGTTGGCCCCCTCGAACGGTTGCATCCAACTCGATTCGCCTTTGGAGCTTGGCCCTCTCGAACGGTTGCATCCAACTCGATTCGCCTTTGGAGCTTGGCCCTCTCGAACGGTTGCATCCAACTCGATTCGCCTTTGGAGCCGTGATTAATTGGGGCTTGACTTAACTTTCAAACCGAGAATCGAGTTCGATTAACCAAGTTTACAGGCCACCTTAACCCTTTCACTGATCCGACGTATCTATGCGTCCAACAATAGGGGGTCGTATAAATCTAAAAACGCATAGATGCGTCCAAAAGTTGAGGGGGTCTATATCAAGTTCAAACTTTATCGGATATCTATGTTACGGCTAAGGGCCAAAATATTTACAAAAGGTGTAACCGTCAGCTGAGAAACCTTTGCCAGATTTAAGGGCCAAAAAGCTGTGGGCTTCTTTGAACCCCATTAAAGGGTTAAGATGTGGGGTTTGATCGGCTAAACGGATGGCTATAGGTTGGGTTAATGGGCATGAGAACGGCTCAAACGCGGTACGATTGAGGTTGGAGCTGGTAACCTCCTTACCAAAGGTTTAATGGGTGGGACCCAGTTTGGTATTTTTATCTAGGTCGGCCGTTTAAAAGTTAAGGGGTGGGCGGGGGTGCTTATAGGGTGAACCTCTGCCTTGGTTGATTGGTTTGTCCGCTTATAGATCCCTTAAGGGTACGTTTAGCGTCCACTCAACACTACCCCCTATGAAACTTGGTGCTGTCAACTTGGGATGAACTATAGGACTTATGGGATAGTGAGGTTAGATCGTGTTGTTAGAACCTTTTATTGAGGTTTAGGGGGTCAGTTGAGATTTTAACCAGATTATACTTTCATCGATACATTCAAACCCCATTATTTAGTTAATTGATTGGTCATCCACAAATAAATACTAACTAGCTAGTTTGGATGGCTTTAGACACCATTTGGTATGAATCCCATTGCCTGATAAACTTTTGGGGGTTGAAAAGTGTTAGCCACCTTAGCTGCAACCTTTGATCCTTGTTGCGGAAGTTTGCATTTGGTGGTTAATTTGGTTGAAGTATAGCTATGCGGATGTTTGGAAGTAATCTCATCCCTTTCCACCAACCGATGCCTTGATATCCGTACATCAACGGTTAGGGTAAACTTGCCTTACAAATTGAATTACAGTTTTTTAAGTTGACTTCTGGATCCAAGGTTGACCCCCGAGTAAGGTCGAGAAGCAAGCGGGTTGCTCTTTGGTAGAAGCTACCGATACGAAACTACGATGGGTGGGTTTTCGATAGCCATCTGTCATCTATGAAGACCTAAGCTTTTAACCTTAATAAAGTACCTTGGATTAATCCTTTGTGGTCAGAGCTGTTCGACGAGCAAGCGTCGCTGTGGACGAGATGTATTGGAGCATGCAGTAAAGGAAATATACCCGTTAAACATTTGCGTTATATAAACTAAAGCTTTATTTAATATGAAAATTTTTTCCATAAAATCCACCAAGGTTATAAACAAACAAATTAAAAACAGACAACTAAAATAAATTTGGTTGTTTATACTGATTTGGGCAGCTATACGCTGACACGCGTCCACACCGGTAAAAAGGCTTGGAAGCTATTTGTGACACTTGACCGCAAAGGGTTAAGATATCTTCTACTGGAAAGTTATTTATACCTTTTATGAGATGTATCCTTATATTCAGATTGTGAGTTGACGTTTTCCAATCAGATTCAAAACCTTGGTGTCAAGTTTATCATTGAACCTCTTTTGGGCTCAGGTTAGTTTCCTTTCTCAAAACAGTGATGCACCTGGTATCCCAATCCCTCTACAAACCTGTGCCGCATCTACTTGCCTTGGAGCTCAGTGATATAATTGAGACTGGGCTGCCGCTCAGGATGCGTTACCACCCAGAGTGACAGCCAGAATACCGTTGGTACAGCTATCCACAAAGTAGGGTGTAACGTGAGTAGGACGCTACCTATACCCATCAGGTAGTTTTAAATTGGAGCACTTGGCTGGAGATTGGTATCACCAAACCTTAACATGATAAATATTTTGGATAGCAAGCGAGTTATTGTTGTAGAAACTAGGGGAAAGTTAGAAGATAAAATGGATAACAGCATAACCTCTAGTTGATAGTTGCCTTATAAGCTCAACAGGTGAGTTTAAGGAAAAAGGTATCAATGCCTGAGACTACCTTTGTAATTGAATAACGGCGGAATGACACTCTAGATGGCTACCAAGGTTGATTGAAATCTGGCTAACCAGCCAGTTTAGTATCAAATTTTTTACCAAGATTTGTTGTGGCACTATTCCACCTAGTGAGCCAACATGTATATGCGCAGACTGACAGGGCACACCCAAGGTTAGGGCAAGTAAGGGGTTTCCTATCTCAAATTAGATAGGTTTGGCTTGCCCAAACCTGTTGGGGTGGGCTTGACTTCACTGGCATCAAGGAGGGAAGTCAGAGGGGCAATTCAAGTCTGAGGTGATTTGAATGATTTGAACTTAATTATTGACTTGTTTGCAGCATTGAGACCCAAACTAGGAGGGAAACCTTCTAGCAAGGTAGGGAATTACTGTAAGTCCCAGGAAGTACCCTCTGACCTCAATAATGAGGGGTTCCCATTACAGACAAAGGAGGGGGCCAGGAAAGTGGTAATCCTTCTTGTTTCCCAGGGTGACTTAGCACATATGGTAAGTGAGAGGTGGGTGATGGCCTACCCGCTGAAGATTGCTCCCATGCCTCACCTTCTCACCACCCAGGAGTTGGTGTGGAAAATTGGGGAGGTGTGTCTGGATGTGTGGTGGCAGAAGCCATTTCCAGCATAAAATTGGTGGCTGATACTCTCCCTCAGTAATCATGGGCCCAAATGTGAGGTCATTAAAACTGATAAGTCATTACTTGGAACAATTGAATTGTCTATTGTATGCTCAGGTTTAAAACCCCATCAATCCATTTCTGCTCCACCAGAAAAGGTGAGCCCATCCCCAACAGGTTCAGGCACAATAAATTCCTTAACATGCAATGGGACCTCCCATATTTACCCTAGCATGGGCATACCCAGTCATCCACCAGATGAAGCGTCAATGATCTGCCAAGCAAAATTGCACCAGGAGGGAAAATTCAGTGATGGAATTCAAGACTAAGTCAGATGGAAGATTGAGACTATCTGACATCATAAAAGATCTTGAAATGTCGATCTTTCAGAATCAAATGTAATTGGGTTACCCACAGTTGATGCAGATTTTAATTTCTCAAGCCCTAGACTTAAGAATACCATCCCCCAAAGGTACAATTGTCAGTCAATATTTACCCTTTGTTTTTAATAAAAAAATCTGTGTGCAAAAGTTACATTTTCAACGTTTGTGATATTTATTAGCTGCACTCTTGCCTGGTGCCATGTTTCCTGTTCTGCATAAAAACTGGTCCATAGTGGCCGTAAATACTACCTTGTTGCCCTCCCTCCTTGAATTTAGATATCTATATGGTAGTCACCTATGATTGATCCCCATTTTGGAAGCCTTGTGGCGCTGTGATGTACCCTTGCTCCTAGATGCAATCCCCACTCAGCGGGCTAAAGTTTATAATGCTTCTGCATTCTCAAGCCCTTAATTACTGTATCAAATTCTGGACCACCTGGGGTCCAAGGAAACCACTACAGTGGAATACGCAGCTTTCTTTTCTGCAATGGCCGTTTGCTGCAGGTATGTTAGTGATGGTGATCATCAATCATCACCTCAAAGTTGTTCCCCTCTTGATTAAATACCAAGTCATTTAATGGCTATGCCTCCAGCATTCTTGTTTGTGTTATAGTTGTCTACTCACCCAGATGGGAAGGCTAGTCACCCTTATTAGCAAGTTCCATGACAACTACAACCTTCTCGCTGGCAATGTCTTCTGGCTACCCCCACACCCTAACATACCCCCTTGATCTTCTCCATCAACTCCTTGGTGGTGAGAAGAGGGGGCAACAGGACAAAACCTTTAGGGTTTAGGCTGTTAACCACCTCTAATCAACAACATGGGCTAAATCACCCTGTTTGGTGAGGGGGTAAGCAGCCTTTTTAGCCCCCTTCTTGGTTCTGATGGGATATTCCTGTTGTTTGCAAGAGGTGCTCCCCAAGACTTACATTATCCTTCCCTTTTTGGAAAGGTGGAGCGCCACCACCAGGAACCTGCGCTAGAGAAAAGTTATTATGAGTTTAGGTAATTTTATAGCCAAGAAAAGAGAACTTTTGAGTAGGAGTTGGAGCTTTAAGATGGGTGACCTGGAAAGGGTACATTAACTCAAGGCAATGGGCACAATCGCTGTAACTTACCCAGTGATCTCATAGCAAGGAAATCCCTTCCAGATAACCAAGTACTTCACCAAGCTGCGCAATTTCCAAGAATCTAAAATGTCATACACCTCTGACTCTTCTGATTCCTCTAACCTAACCGGTTCAGGAACAGCAGGTTCCTTCCTTTTATATGGGGACAACTGAGAGGTATTAAAGATTAGATGTTGCTTCTTATGGGTGAAGAGGGTCAACTAGAAAGTCCCATTACCCAAACCTTTCTTCCTTACATGGGTTCCAGAGCGCCTGCTAACAAACTTCCAGGAGGGCACCCTCATATGCAGGTGGCATGTATCCAACATGGCTAAGGAACCCACCCTGATCTCATGGGCAGGAAGGCGTTTATAATCAATAAACCAATTGTAACCACTCCTCTCCTCAATCAGATAATCCAAACCTGGGACTGATTGCTCCAATTCTGCTTCAGATGCTCCCTATTGGCAGTTACTTCTGGGCATTGGCAGGGGCCAATAAGTAACGAGGGGTTATATCCAGGGTTTGATTCATAGGTAGAAAAGCTTGTTGAGGAATAATTGGCGTTATTTGCACAAAATGCACCAGGGGGAGGTCTTCAGCCCAAGTATTCTGAGTGGTTAAGTATAAAAGCAAAGATATTGCTTGATGATCCGGTTGACCCACTTTGTCCAGCTGTCAGATTGGGGTGGTATGTGGTGGAGCAGCTCAGCCTGATCTTCATGTTGGCTGGCAGCGTGGTCCAAAACGGTGGGGTAAACTGGGGTCCCCAGCCGCTCACCACTTCCTGAGGAAGGCCAAACATGCAAAAATACATGGTAGACGAAAAGCCTGGCCAGTTTCTCTGAGTTGATGGCTGACATATGAGGGATAAACCGGGAAATTTTGGTAAACGGTCCACAACCATTAAAATTGTTTTGATACCATTAAATCTGGGAAGCTCAGCATAAAGTTGACTGGTACTGAGGCCCATGCGCCCTCTGCCTTCTGAAGAGGGTGGGGAAGCCCACGCTTAACTGATCTATCTACTTTGCCTTCATGGACATCATGCAATTTGTGATCCAACTGGGATATCCTTAGCGATATCTGGCAAGTTAAACATCCGCTTCACCAGGTCAAAGCGATTCTTAAGCCCTGGGTGCCCCACTATTCATGGTATCATGGTGAAAAAGATTACCTCATCATGAACTTGTGGGAGGAACCTAAACCATACTCCTGAACAGGATCCTCTCCTCCTTCAGTGAATAATGAGTCCATTTGTGAGCCAGCAGTTTAGCTGATCAAGCAGCTTTAGCCCCTGCAAGGAGGATGTATGGCCACCCAGTGTAATGGATATGGCTAAGAAGAACTAGACTGGGCTCCCAGCCGGGGTGCACAAGCACCCAGTGCAGGCCCCAGAATGCCAAAGGCATAGCGGTCCGGGTGACTAATAAAAATGGGGATCTACAGGAAACGTGAGGGAAGCAAACGTTCAGTAATGTACTGAAGGCCCCCAAGGCAAAACAGATGGTTGCGTTGGGGCAACCGCAAGTCTTGTGGGGGCAACCCCCAAGGGTGGGAGAGGCATGGAGGATGACGACTACTCTAGGGTTTGCAGTTGCTGGCCTTCAGATTCCAATAGGGGGGCTTGCGAGCCAGCGGGAGATGGCACAGAGGCCACCACATTATTGAAGATATGGTTAGAAGTATAATAAACCCCATGAGAGGGGCTGAGGCCGAGTTTTCCCTGGAGGGGACGGTCTAGGTCCTGCTGGTGAGCTGGTCCTGCAGCAGCAGGGGCAGCTATGGGAGCCAAACCCACGCGCGGTGGGCCAGGAACGCCTTGGGCTGCTCCAACTGGGGAGCAGTTTCAGTGGACTTGGCGCCCAAACAAATGGAAGGGCCTCCATTTAATGGACGTGTGGAAATGAACGTAGTAGTGGGTTCACCATAGGGGGAAGGATGGATTATCATGTTTGTGATCCACCGCTGTGTGGCGGGATTGAGCGACCAGATAATCCAGTCAGCAAACATCGGAAAGAGGATTTGGGTGATGGCACGCTTTGTTGGATTGATTGATGGAATTGTTTATAATTGTTTAAAAAGCAGACAGAGTCCGCAGCAAACTAGGCAGATTTCTTGGATTTATTTCAATGGAGGCGAAAAAGAATGAACTGACAACTGCCCTCGGTGGGGCCAGTTGCCTTTTAAACTGGGTGATAGGAATGGGGAAGTATTGAGGGATTGGTCATTCAGGGAATGAGGAAGGGATTTGGTTGGCTGGCTTGGAGGGGGTAGAAGGTGGCTCCCAATTCAGGCAAAAGCTTATAAAATTTTTGCAAATTTTCCCAAATTCTTGGGGCCAAGCCAAATCAATACTGCTGATCCAGGTCCTGATGACTTGAATCAGCTTGTTCACATGACTGGTGCAGTCCAAATTTGTCTCAGAAGGCAGGGGTCCATGGATTGGGTTTGTTGCAATTTTTGGCTGATCCCACAATTGGGTGGCTCATACGATCCAAACTTCCTGGATCCATTTCAGAGCATTGGGCCCAATGCTTTGAGCTGTTCAGAACTGGGTTTGCAATCTGAGCTGTGTTCCGATCTGGCTTCTGAAGCAGGCCAGCCCAGACTGGCTCCCCCAGTCCAGAAATTACCAGCTGGGCTCTGATGTTGGGAACTGCCATTTTCCCAATTTTTGGCCATGGCTTGCCTGGGGAGTGGGTGGCCTCAGGGCCCTCTCCATGCCCCCTGAAGTGAGCCATCTCCCTGCAGACCCCTTCTATCAATCTTACCATGATTGAAGAGGGGGAAGGGGTGGGAGTGGGATGGCTTTGGGTAGGAAAGCTGTCACCAAGTGCTCATCTATCACATGGGCGAGGTCGCCCAGCTGTGACAGAGGGTCCACAGGAGCCTTGGGGCCTCTCTTCATCTGGAAGGGGTACTGAACCCTATCCAGTTTTAAAGGCTGGTCCCCAAGACTTACACTACCCTTCCCTTTTTTGACAGGGAGGATCCCACCCCTGGGGGCATGGACCAAGGCATAGTTCTTGTGGCGCTCTGGTGACTTTATGGCCAGAATGAACGCGATCTTCTGGGGAGGGCGGGGTTCAGTCAGGTGGGATGCGTGAAATTTCTCTATCAGGTCCTTGCAGTTCATACAATCGTGAGTGTTCACTCAGCTGTTCTCATATGAGGGGTAACTTTTCAGGTGACCAAATACTTAATGGATCAGTGGGACCTTCGGGAAGCTACAATGGCCTCCACCTCCGCTTCCTTGGATTCTCTGATGGCAATTGGCTTGGGGGATGTTGGCCTTTCCCCCTTAAAGGGGTTAGAAGGGAGGTATGGAAGACATTGTGCTGCTTCCAGTGCGCGGGCAGCCTCAGGCGGTAGGCTCCATTGCCTAAATCCTTCTCAACCTCAAAGGCACTGAGCACTTGGCTGAGAGCTTGCGAGTTGGGGCCTTTATAGAAAGGTTGCAGATATCCAAAAAATAAGGGAACCAACCATGATCTCATGTCCTAGAAGATGCTTCTGATCAGCAAACTTCTTGTAGTCCTTGATGGACTTTGTCAAGTGTTTGTGGACCAGGTTGTGCATCTTGCAAAGAGAGCTTACATGGTCCTTAGCAGCTGGAACTTCCGAGGAGAGGCAGGGACCAATCTGGAAAGAGGGGTTATACCCCAGAGTGGCCTCAAAGGGAGAGAAGTTGGTTGAGGAATGGAAGGAGTTGTTATATGAAAACTGTGCTAGGGGTAGGTCCTTGGCCCAGGTGTCTTGCGAGGCTATTGCATAGCAGCGCAAGTACTGCTCCAGTACCTGGTTCACCCGCTCAGTCTGCCCATCGGACTGGGGGTGGTAGGCAGTGGATTGAAAGGGCTTGATGTGAAGGAGGGTCAACAACTCTTCCCTTGAACTGGGCCGTGATCTGGGGTCCCCTGTCACTCACTATCTCCTTGGGGAGACCAAACATGGCAAAGACATGGTTGACAAATAAGTTTGCGGTCTCCACTGCAGTAATAGAAGAGAGGCAGGGGATGAAGAGTGCCAATTTGGTAAATTGGTCCACGACTACCATTATTGCATCAGAACCACAGGAGGGTGGGAGCTCCATAATGAAATCCACTGATATTGAGGTCCATGGCCCCTCAGCCTGTTGCTACGGTGTAACAGTCCCTTCTTTTCAGAGCAATCTGATTTTTCCCAGGCACAGGTGACACAATGAGAGATCCAATCAGGAATGTCCTTTGAGGACCCAGGCCAATTATTGGTTCTCTTTATGAGATCTGCAAACTTTTTGATATCGGGGTGACCAACGGTCTGGGGGATGCGGTGTTCCTCAATGACTCAGCCGCGTAGGGAATGGAGGAACCCAAACCTGATCATGGAACCATATTGTTCCATCCTGCAAGGTATATGGGGTTCTCTTGCGGCGCATGGACTCCAAGTCAGCCAGAAGCTCGATTCCTTCAGGGCAGCAGGTTTGGGAAGCGAGGACACTTGGGAGGAGCGGAGTGGCAGGGTCTACATCAGCAAAAGATACATCAGGTGGAGCCAATATGAGGATTTGGGAGGGGGGCACTACCATCATAAGGTCCAATGGGTCCTCCTCTTCATTGGGGAACAGGGAGGGGTTGCGGCTGAGCATGTCCGCCAAGACGTTCAGTGGGCCTTTGATGAATTTGTACTTAAAATGGAACTCACAGAGGTCTTAATACTTGCAGGTCTGCGGGTGGCCTAGCTTCTGAGGTTTGTGGTAATAGAGCAGGGCCTTATGGTCTGCCCAAATGGTAATCTCATGCATGGCACCCTGCAGGAAATATTGCCAGTAAGTGACCATGCCACCACCGTGAGCTCCTTATAATATATTGGCCACTCTTGCTCAGTTGTGGTAAACTTCCGGGAGTAATAGGCCACCAGGTGCTCAACTCCCTTATGGTCCTGCAACAACACAGCGCCCACTGCCACTGACGAGCATCGCAGGCTACTATGAAGGGATGGGATGGTTCATCATGCCGCAGGACAGGGGCTGTGACAAACACCTCTTTAATAGCCTCAAAGGCCTGCTGGCACTTGGGGGACCATTTGAAGGGGGCGTTCTTTCTGGTGAGAGGGTGCAAGGGTGCTGCCATTGGGCAAGAGCGGGGGAAATTTCCTCTAAAAAAGGTGAGGGTGCTGAGAAAGCTGCTAAGCTGTTTATGAGTGGTTGGGGTAGGCCAAAACTGAATGGCCTCCAGCTTGCAGGGGGGACGGAATACCCATCCTTCAGGACAAGATTCCCTAGGAAGGTAACCTCATCCATGAAAAACTCGCACTTGGAGGGCTTAACGAATAGCCCTGCCTTGTGGAGGGCTGCCACTACTGCTTCGAGGTCCCTGACATGTTGTTCATGGGTGGGGGAATGGACCAGGATGTCGTCAATATAGGCCACCACACAAGAGAAGCGCAAGTCCCCCAAAACATTGTTGATGAGGTGCTGGAAGGTGGCTGGCGCATTCTTCAAGCCAAACGGCATCACCCTGAACTGGAAAAGCCCCCAGCAAGTGCAGATAGCTGTGAGCCACACCTGTCCCCTCGCCATCCTCACTTGATTGAAGGCGTTCACTAGGTCCAACTTCTAGAAGACGCAAGACTTGGCGATGGCCTGTGTTATGCTCTGCTCTAAGGGAAAGGGGTATGGGTCCAGGATGGTGATGTTGTTGAGGTGTCCATAGTCGACGCAGGGGTGCAGGGACCCATCTGCTTTCCTGGCAAAAACTATGGGGGAGGTGATCGGAGAAGAATTCTTGATTAGCCACCACTTCTCAAGCATGTAGTCCAACCAACTGCTGAGAGCCCTATCTTCTTCCTCAGTATAGGGGTAGAGGGGGCAGTTGATCTTGACTAGGTCAACTGTCAGCTGGAACGTCAAGTCATACTCAGAGTGTGATGGGACCTTGGATGCCAGGGACATGTCGAAAATGGCCTTATATGGGGCTAGGCAGGAGGGAAAGTCTTAAGGAGGTCAGCTGGGGTGGGATCTGGTGGGGAGATGGAACCAAGGGATGTGCCCTGGGGAAGGGTCTTTAGCAAGGGAATCTCACCACTCAACTTGAGGTTTCTGAATGACATGGAGTTGGTCGCAAGATTGATATGAACTTGTTGGCGGCGCCACCAGCCCACCCACAAAATTACATGGTAGAGCAAGTCCTGTACCGCGGAGAAATGGTCGGAGAATCCAAAATCATGAATTAAGAAGTGTAATGGACTTTGGATGCAGTGGGACATCATAGAATCGAATGAGGCGCCCAGGATGGATGAAGCTTCCTCCATTATCAGGTCCAAGAACTGTGCCACGCCAAGGTCAATGAAGCTACCCGTTGCTCCAGTGTCAAGCAGGTCTTGCACTGTGATTACCCCTGACTCCAAGGGAAAGGAAATGGGAAACAAGAAGTATGCTTGATCTTCTTTATTGGGGTAAGCTAGCGAAAGGCACCTGAGGAGGGGACATAACCCAACATCAGGATAGACTGGCCTGGGACCACAGAGGTGGGGTGCGGCTGATCCAGGGTCTCTACCAATTCCTTGTCCCACATGGAAAGATGAGGGTTAATATGTACACCCAATCCAATTCCTTCAGGAGGTGAGGTGGGTTCACCCTGAGGGATGATCACATCACTCTGAGCAGACTCTGAACACTGTGGGCCTAAAGATCCAGACTCCTGATCTGGGCTGGAGGTTGGCAGTACCATAAGCAAGGATTTCCCTGGGGGGAGTTGACCGAGGCGGCCACCAAGGGGAGCAAAGGACAGCTAAACCAGGGGGACGCTTCCCTTGGCCGCGCCCATTGGCGGGGGGAGGTGCAGTATGGAGTGCCTTGGGTGTGGCGATGGGACACATGGGGTTATGCCAGGGCCTAGCCTCAATTGCATGGGCCACAGAAAATGTGACCTCTAAAGATACAGGAGAGGATACCAAGTGGTATGGGCCGCCGCAGTGGGGTCCAAGGCTGCAAGGAATGCGGAGACCACAGTTTTGACAGGGATGGGAACCATTGGAGCTAGGACTGTGAAAGCCTTGATCAGGGAGGCCAGGTCCATGGCTGCCTGTCCCAAAGTAAAAAAGTGGAAGAGACGCGCTGGTCTTGACTCAGGGGCCTGGACTGCTGAGGTGACCAACGCCAACAAAGGGGTGGGGTTGCTCAGTTTGGCAGCAGAGTGGAGAACCCCTCTGACCCAACGGCGGGCATCCCCATCTGGGGCATTGAGGAGGGCAACGCTCTGCTGTGCATCAGAGGGAAGCGGAGACTTTCCCCCATCAGCAGTGAGGCGCGCCTGGATCTCTTCTAGGACGCCCAGGATTTGATTGGCCACCTCATTAGAGGGGAACCGGGGGAACCACCAACCCTGTTGCATTCACTAAAGGGGTTGTGCTCTCCATTGATGCTTGGTGGGGTGGGGACCAGTTCAGCTGAGCCTAGCGGCAGGCCCAGATGAATGAGGCCAACGCCCAGAAGGAGAAGCCCAGGTTACAAAGGGAAAGCACACTCAGAGTGAGGGCATAGGCCAGCGCATCGCCCATCCCATCGAAGAGGGTGGAGAAGGCCAAGATTAGTGGTCAGTTCATTATGTCATGGATATGACTAATAAGAACTAGATTGGGCTCACAGTCTGGGTGCGCGAGCACCCAGTGGAGGCCCCAGAATGCCATAGGCATAGCGGTCTGGGAGACTTTTAAAAGTGGGGAACTACAGGAAATATGAGGGAAGCAAATGTTCAGTGATGTACTGAAGGGCCCAAAAAAGCCAGATGGTTGCATTGGGGGCAATCGCGAGTCTTGCAGGGGTAACCCCCAAGGGCGGAGAGGCAGGGATGATTATGGCTCCTCCAGGGTTTGCGGTTGCTGGCCTTCATATTCCAATAGGGGGGCTTGCGCGCCAGTGATAAATGGCATAGATTACACCACGTTATTTGAAATATGGGTAGAAGTATGATAAACCCCATAAGAGGTGCTGAGGCTGAGTTTCCCCTGAAGGGATGCTCTAGGTCCTGCTGGTGAGCTGGACCTGCAGCAGCAGCAGGAGCGGCTATGGGAGCCAAACCCATGCGTAGCGGTCCAGGAACGCCTTAGGGCTGCTCCAACTAAAGAGCAGTTTTGGTGGACTTGGCGCTCAAACAAACAGAAGGGCCTCCATTTAATGGACATGTGGAAACAAACGGAGCAGCAGGTTCGCCATCAGGGACAGGATGGATTATCACATTTGTAATCTGCTGCCATGTGGTGGGATTGAGTGATCAGATAATCTAGTCAGCAAACTTTGGAAAGAGGATTTGGGTGATGTTGCGCTTCATCAGATCAATTGACAGAATTGTTTATAATTGTTTAAAAAGCAGATGGAGTCTGTAACTAGGCGGATTTATTGGATTTATTTCGATGGAGGCAAAAAGAATGAACTGACAACTGCCCTCGGTGGGGCCAGTTGCCTTTTAAACTGGGTGATAGGCATGGGGAAGTATTGAGGGATTGGATTAGCTGGGGAATGGGGAAGGGATTTGGTTGGCTGGCTCAGAGGGGGGTAGAAGGTGGCTCCCAATTCAGGCAAAAGCTTACAAAAAATGTTGCAAATTTTTCCAAATTCTTGGGGCCAAGACAAATCAATACTGCTGATCCAGGTCCTGATGACTCAAATCAGCTTGTTCGCATGGCTGGGGTGGTCCAGATTTTTCTCAGAAGGCAAGGGTCCATGGATCAGGTTTGTTGTGATTCAGGATGATCCCATGTTTGGGTGGCTTGTATGATCCGAACTTCCTGGATCTGTTTTAGAGTATTGGGCCCAATGATCCAAGCTGTTCAGAACTGGGTTTTCAATACAAGCTGTGTTCCAATTTGGCTTCTGAAGCAGGTCAGCCCAGACTGGCTCCCTCAGTATGGAAATTACTTGCTGGGCTCTGATGTTGGGAATTGCCATTTTCCCAATTTTTGGCCATGGCTTTCCTGAGGAGTGGGTGGCCTCAGGGCCCTCTCCATGCCCTATGAAGTGAGCCATCTCCCTGCAGACCCCTTCTATCAATCTTACCAGAATTGAAGAGGGGGAAGGGATGGGAGTGGGATGGCTTTGGGCAGGAAAGCCATCTCTGAGCGCTCATCTTATACATGGGCGAGGTCGCCCAGCTATGGCAGAGGGTCTACTAGAGCCTTAAGGCCCCTCTTCATCTGGAAGGGGTGCTGAACCCTATCCAGCTGCAAGATCTGGTTCACAAGAATTACACCCAGTACCTGGAAAACCAAATTTCACAGCCTGAGCCCAGTCATCTTTAGAAAATGCAGGAGAAGTAATGGCTAGAATATGGGCAAGAGGGATCACCGGGATCAACCCCTGCGCTTCTTCCTCCATTGGATTCAGTAAACGGTTATGACTTAACAGGGTGGGAACAAGGTTTAGGGCACCCTTTCACAAGCTCATACATGAAGTTGAAGCTATACAGGTCGTGAAAGGTCTAGGCCTGACAATAAGCCAGCTTATGTGGTTTCCTGAAGTACATCTGGGCCTGATAGCCTGTCCTGAAAACCACTTTATGTCATGCACTTTGAAAGAGGTACCGCCAGTATGCGGGTGACTACAACACCCCAGCAAGCTCCTTGTCATATATGGCCAAGGTTTGATCTGTGGAGGGGAAATTGCGTGAGAAGTAGGCGACAGGGTGCTCAACCCCATCATATTCCTAATTAAAGTCAGCCACAACCGCAGCTGCAGAGGCATCTCATGCCACTATAATATGCTGGGATGAATTGGCATGTTTTTGAGCATTAGTTTCTGTTAAAACTTCCTCAATTGCCTCAAATGCCATTGTCAAACTCCCATACCTTTAAAGAGACGTTATTCCCTGTCAGGGGATGAAGAGGCGCCAACAGCTGAGAAAGCACAAGAGATAATCTAAATACTAAAATAATTGTGCCAAAGAAACTTTGCTTCTGTTTCTGTATGGTGGTCATGAGCCAGGAAAGAATGGCCTCAAGTTTACTAAAGGAATGGCACACCCGTCTTTCAGGACCAGGTTACTCAAGATTGTAAATTCTTCCCTAAAAAGTTGAACTTAGAAGGTTTTACGTAAAGATCTGCCTTCTGCAAAGCAGCCAACACCACCTCCAGGTCTGCCCATGCTGATCAGGCTTTAATAGTGTACCATGATATTGTCAACTTACACCACCGTGCAGGTGAATCAAAGATTGCCTAGAACTTCATCAATCATATGGTGTAATGTGGTGGGTGCGTTTTTGTGACAAATGGAATTACACGGAACTAGTAAATAACTTTCTAGTATGAATGGCCATAAGCCAATCCTGGACCTCTGGTATTGAGATTTGATTGAAGGCGTTCACAAGATCAAGCTTAGAGAACACCCATGATTTGATAATAGCTTGGCTGATAGTTTTCTCAAGGGGAAGCGGATAGGAGTTGTGAACTTTGATATATTTCAAATAGCCATATTCATGCAAGGGCGCAAAGTAGCATCAGCCTTTTATGTGAAAACCATGGGGGAAGTGATGGGAGGTGATTTCCAAAATACCCACTCTTTCTGAAGCATTTCATCTAACCATCTCTTCAGTAATTATCTTCTTGTTCTGTATAGTGTTACAAAGGAAAGTTGATATTAATTGTATTCTTGGTCAAACGGAAAGCCAGATCATACTCAGAGTGAGAAGGAAGGTAATTGGTTTTATCATATTTAAAATGCCTTTATACAGCAACAACCCTTAAGGGAAATCAGGTAGTAACTCAGAGGGGGAGGGAGTAACAAGATAGAACCCATAGTACTTTTAGGGGAGAATGTACTAATGAAAAATAACTCATACATGAGTGGGGGTTCTCAAAGGACAAAAGATTGGGCTCCAGGTTAATACTTACCTTTTGACGATGCCAATGATTTACCCCAAGAATGATGGGAAACAACAAATCTGGAACCGCTGTAAACTGGTCAGTGAAGCCAAACTCATGCACAGAGAACGGAACAGGACGTCTCACCACATAATAAGCTGTAGAGTATAAAAAAGCACCCAATACCAAGGACCCTGCATCAAGATCAAGTTCCATATCCTAATTGACCTGCAAGCTCATAAGGTTCCTGGCTTCCCCTGTATCTAAGAGATCCTTGACATATACCTTCTGGGATCCCAACTGAACTTTAATAGGCAACAAAAAGTAGCATGATCCTATTTATTTGTAACTTATTTGAACATAATTGAGGAGTGGGTAAAAACTTGAATAACCAAAGAATAGCTTTAGGGGGAGAAACCATTGTTCCAACTATATGATCAACCTCAAATTCTGCCTGTTGTGCAGCAGAAGACACATAGACCAACAGAGCAAAATGCATTTTTTCCATAGTGGCTTCAGATTTCAAAGAAGGGGTTACATCACCAGAACATATAAATGCGGGGCTATAGGGAGAAAAGTGGAACCAGGAACAAACAACACACCAATACTTATGACTCATCCAAGCTAGACATGTGGGGAAAAAGATGAACTAAACACCTTTACGCATTAAACAGGGTTATAAACCAAAGTTATCTGGGTCAGGAGATAATCCTTAACCACGGAATAGAAGCTTTGATCAAAAAAATGGGGTATCCTTTTAACTACTATCACGTGAACCAAGGGTTAAACATTTTGCACATATAATAAACCAACGCTTCACCTTATTTATAAAGGAGGTTGGAGAAGGATAAGATTTGGGGTCGCTCAATTATGTCATGGAGATTGCTGATATAATTAAGACTTCACAACCACTCAGGATATTTTACTTACCAGAGCAACAGCCAGAATACCCTGGTACAGGTATCTATAAAGTAGGTTGTAACGTTGATAGGGATAATACCAATACTCGCCAGTTAATTCCTATTGGATTATTATTATTATTAAGTGTTGCAAACTTGTTCATCTAATATTATTGGAAATAAAAAGATTTATTGTTTTAAAAACTAAGGGAAAGTAAGAAAATAAAATGGAGCAACATCAGAACCTTTTGGTGACTGAAGTCTTATATGCTTAATATATGGTAAGTAAGGAAAAGGTTCATTAATGCCTGTGAATATCTTTGCAATTGAATAATAGTGAAATGTCGTACTAAACAGCCACTGATGATGATTTGGATCTGATCTGACCAGTCATATTGGCCCCAAATTTTTTACCAAGGTTTTTTGTGTCTTGATTACGCCTAGTGAGCTGGTGATGATTCATGCAATGGCTGACAGGGCGCGCCAAGGCCATGGCAGGTAAGAGTGGTCTCATTTAAATTAAATAGGTTCAGTTTTCCCAAAGCTGTTGAAAGTGAGCTCAATTTCACTGGAGGCAAGGAGGGAAGTCAGAGGAGGATTTTAAGTCTGAGGCTGATTTTAATGATTTGATAAAGTTCATTAACAATTTACTTGCATTATTGAGACTTGAACTAGAAAAGAAGCCTTTATGGCAAGGCGGGTGTTAGCTTCACCCTAGGTTATGTGAAGCCTTGACTATGGTTTCCACCCTGTTTAATCGTTTTATCCTTTATTAACTTATATTTAATATTGATCTGATTACCAAATAATAATTAATCAGGATTAAGATCCATAACCATTATTATTTTTTTTTTAGTACTAGATGGTCCCATATAACCATTATTATTCAATTGTCAATTAATGCTTTTGGTCCTAAGGACAAAAACATGATTATTTAGTTACTGATAGATGCTTTTTGTGTCTAATGCCTGAAAACATTATAATTAATTTCTTGAACAAATTTTATTGGGCCTAAGGATCGAAAATAAACAATATTAACTTATTAAGAACTGAGCAATTTTCACAATAACACCAAGTTCATGACCTAATATTTTATGTATAAATTCCCCCATTAGCACTACACTGGCCATAAAATAGGGAAGAATCTTCAAAACAACTTAATATCATTTTGTTATTAAGCCCCAAAGTTGTAATCATCTTTCAAATCTTTTATTTACCCCATTTACAACCTTATGTCAACTATTGTACCTTGCTACCTACTGGTTTTTAATAGCAGGTACTGGTTGTAATGATTAAAAACATCACAGTTTTTGATCACCATCTTGCCTTGGCGATGGGTGCTAAATGTTTGTCTAATATGAGGTTCCCTCGGGGTAAGTGCTTTGATTTGTCATATTTGCCAATTCAACATTGGATTTTTGGAAAATTCAAAAAGCGAGAAAGGATGACCCAGTTAAGTGAGGATTCGACCCCAAAATTAGCCTTGTTTTATTTTTTATTGAAAATAAACTTGCGGGCGAATTCAATCCCGATGACTTAGAGCACCACAAACAAGACATAAAAAACCAGGGTATTTGGCGGAATCTAGGTTCTCGACGCCAAATCCCATTATTTTGTTTAGGATACAAATATTTATCTCTTTGCGGGATACCAGGTAAGACAAGGCAAGGGCGGCCCCGAGGCCACCAGAGAATCCCACGCGAGAGCGGGAAATGAGGAAAAATTCTGAACTGAGTTCAGAATCGTGTGGGCTCAACCTTTTAAGGTCGCCCTTCTGGGGAGCCCCTCCTGCACTGTTCTTTAGGCCCCTAAGAGCTTAAGAATAGTGCGGGAGGGACACAGCCCAGTGCTGGACCCCGCATAAACCTCAAAAAGTGTTTTGACTCGAGATTCAGATTTCTGAATCTCAAGTCAAAATGTAATGATCGGTTTAACCTGACCGTTACACTGGTAACCATTTAAATGTGTTACCATAGTTGCTCTCAGTAGAGCTTTCCATGATAAATTCTGATCTACTCCAACCCTAACCCTGGACTGTGCTATCACTTTTCAATTCCTGAATTTCCTTCCACATTCACACATGGTACATCATGTGAAATACACTATCCCTAATCATCTGGTATATTCCTTCAATTATTTTATTCTTGATTTTTTCTGTTTTTACTTATAGTACCACTTATTTCTTAAATAAACTACTTTCCTTACTATTATTTATCTTTATTAGAAAACTCTCTCAAGATTTCTGATCCTTTAATAAGTAGGTTAAGTCTCGCTATATCAAGATTTTAGCCAACATTCACTATGTCTTTATAAGCTTTTGGGGACCGCCTTTAGGTATGGTTCATGCAACTAAAGAAAAGCCTAGTGGAATGACAGCGATGATCTACAAACTTTTTGTTGGTGATGACTTCTAGCCACTTCGGCCTCCTGACATAACCCCTTCATTTTCACTTTCAACTCCTTGTTGTTAAGAAGAGGGGGCACTGGGATAACCTTAAGGGGTGGCTGTCACCCACCTCTCATCAACAACATGGGCTATATCGCCATGGTTGGTAATGGATGACCAGCCTTTATGGACCCCTTTTTGGTTCTGAAGGGATGCACCTCCCTGTTGAGATGCAGGGGGTGCTCCACAAGCTTTAAAGGGGTGCTCTGGAGTACCAGGGGGATAGTAGCTGTCATTGCAGCTTATTATACTCAAGAAACCTAGCTTATAATAACCCTCAAAGAATCAGAAGTAGATGAACCTGGAAGATTGCATAGCAGCCTGGGCCAAATTGGTTTTTTGATCAGAATAAGGAAATACCTTCCATATACAACTCAAAAGCAGAACCATATGTTGCACTGGGTGAGAAAAATGGGCAAAAAGGCACCACCTGTGTTCTGGGCAAGGTGCAAAGCTAAGTCCTTAGGCAGGACAAAGGAACTTGGAGTTGGGAGAGCTATAATAACCCAGACTTTACGTTACAATGATGGCCAAAAAAACTCTAGGAGGTGGCGCACCACTACCCCGTGGGGGGACAGTGGGCGGTGAGCTCATTGACATAAGTGAGATGGAGAGGATTTATGACGAGTGGAGTTGATTTTATAAACCAAAGCAACGATTTAACTAAAAGTTGGTGAGTCAAGAGAAAAAATGCCTAAACAAAGAACCTTTTGCTCTCTTAATTTTATGATAGTAAAGTCATTTAGTTGTCTCTGGCATAACCATTTATAACAGAGATTGATTGTTGAATTGCGTAGCTTTTCCATAAGGTGTTTAGAGGAACTAAATTTGTTAAGTGAGTGAAGAACAAATGGTCATGGAAGACCTGAGAGTTTCCTGAAAATAACGTAATCTGTGCATTAGTGTGCATATGCCGCGCATTACACCTAGATAGGCTTACATAACCAATACCACTGTTATAGAATGTAGAGGGTTGGATAAAAACTGGGCTAGGGGAAGATCAACAGTCCATGTTTACTGGTTTGCTGTGGCATAGCATTGAAAGTTCTCCAGAGACTGATTTATCTTTCTAATTTTCCTGTCTAATTGAAGTATTAGGCTGATGACATACAAGGCTTGGTACTAAGATATCAAAAAGGGACTCCCAGTTTAATTATGTGAATTGAGGGCCTTGGTCACTAAATTTCTCTTTGGAATCCATAACTGGGAGAATACATGGGTAACAAAGAGATGTGTCATATCTCTGTGGACGTTAATGTTAGGTACGAGCACTAAGGGCATTTTTAGTGAGCCTATCAACCTATATACGGTCAAACCCTTAAACATGAGTAAATTCACAATGAAGTCCACTAAGAGTGAGGTACATTATCCTAAAGCTTGTTGAAGGGGTTGAGGAGACCATTTCATTGGTCCTACACATCTGGAATGGGCACAGCTTAAACATTGTTCTACCCAGGCAGGGACGTCCTTTATGAACCCATTCCAGTTATACTCTCATTTAATTGAGTTGATGTAAGCTCCCTTCATTGTGTCCCATTTTGGGGAAGAAATAATTTTCTCTTATGTTATGGTAACGCAGGAAGAGAGAACCCATACTTTGTTATAAAAAATTAACCTATCATTTTTTAAATCCCAACTGGATGGGGCCTTACCATCATCACTCTTGGTCAGTAGGTTTAGACCTTCAAAATCAACGTACTGTAATGCTAACACAGCGGCAAGGATGGAGCCTTTGTCTACAAATGATTTTAAGACAGATTTACTTAAACCAACTTGACTATCAGGCTCATAAAAGATGTCGTAAACATTGTGTAGTTTGGTAGCTTGGGTTTGGTCCTGGAACAGGGGGTGGATAAAGTACTGCATTGATGACAGTAGTTGGCAGTAGTACTATCTGTTCAAGGGAGATATCAGTAACTAATTAAAGTTTTCATTGAGGTTAGGACCCATAAAAAGGTTTGTGGCTGAGTTCAATGCAAGATGTGAGAAGACCCCTTAACAAACTCACATTGAATTTAAATTTTGACAGATAAAGTAATCCATGGTATGACTATATTCTAGCACGTGTGGTTTACAAAATTAGGTGAGAGATTTATGGTCTGTGCGCACAACTATGGTTTTATCGCCTCCCTATAACAGATGGCACCAGTGTATCAAAGACCAAGAGAAGACAAATAACTCTTTAGACTAGTTGTCCCAAGTGCGCTCCCTTGCGTAAACTTTCTCTAAAAATAAGCTCCTGAGTGTTCTGATCATCATTTTCTTGGATTAGTACATCTTTCAAAGCCATTCTAGATAAGTCTTAAGCCATATCAATGGGATTGTCTTCATAAGCATGACGTAAAACAAAAGTGGTGGTAAATATTATTTACTGCATCTAACTCTTATTGACACTCAGAGGTCCAGATTAATTGCGCTTTATTGTCAATTAGAGGGTATAAGGGTGTTGCTAGCTCAGAGATGATAGCCAAAAATTATTTATAGCAATTGAATAACCCAAGGAAATTGTAGAGCTTTATCTTCTTCAAAGAAGTGGACCAAGAGCAGATGGCTTCCAGCTAGAAGGCTTAATGGCATAACCATATTTCAATATTAAATCTTTCAGGAACTTAACTTTGTCCTTGTAAACTCACATTTGAAAGGCTTCAAAAATAACCCAGCTTTTGAAGCGCTGTTGTCACAGCCACCAAATATTTTAGTGCTTCTAATAGTGGGAATACAATTTAGGATATTTCCACGTAGGCAACCGTGCAGATAAACCTGAGATCCCCAAGAGCGTTATAAATGAGGAGCTGGAAACTTTTGGCGCGTTTTTAGTCCAGAAGGCATAATTTTACTCTGGTATATTTTACATTGCATAAAAATTTACTGTCAGCCATTCCTGACCAGACTTAACCTGCATTTAGTGAAAAGCGTTTACCATGACAAGTTCCAAAAAGCTTTTTAAAATTGCTTGGGCATTTGTAATGATCAGGAGCTCTTTACATTCCCCTTGTGCTGAGAAAGACTTGGCAAAGCCACAAAATTAAAGCCCAAATTTAGGACAACAAAGTTTTATTAAAGAAATTATAAGAAAAAAATGCAACTTAAAAAGATAGAATAAACTCTAAGATAGGGTTGTTGTAAGAACAAAGGGGTTTGTACCACTTGTCCTTTTTTAAATTATAAGGCCAAGAAACCTGAAGTTCCTGGGTGCTGGATTATAAGTATTTTGCTTTCTCTTGGCTGGAAAGTCTTTCCTCAGGTTAATGACACTGAAATAGATAAATCTTTGCTGGACATTCTCCTCTTCAATCTGAGAAAAAGAATGTAGATATTAGTGTTCTCAAATCTGCTCTTATGATTGGCCCATCACCTGCCAAAATTTTAAATAATAATGGGATATCAATGATATGAGTTCCCACAACGAAAAAACCCTAGTGGATTCTCGGTGGAATCCCAACAACTGGAGGAATACGATTTATCATAAAAATTGGCTTAAAAAGGTAAATACTAATAATAGAAATACTCTAACTCCTTGGTCAAATACGAGGAGTATAATATTGCGCAGATTGGAACCTCCACAAGGCAAGAGGATGGTACCCGTTGATGATTGGGTGTGAGTTAACCAATCATTATCATCTGAGTCTAACCACCGTCAAGGTGCAAAGATTTTACTTGAGGATGATAGGGTAAGCATTAGCCAATCATTACCCTCCAAGTCTGAAAAATGCCAAAATACCCAATCATTACCATCTGAGTCAGATCACCACCAAGGTGAAAAGATTTTACTTGATGGTGATTGGATATGATTCATCAAATCATTAACGCATGAGTCAGTTTTACCTCTGAAAATTTTTATCTTCATTCTGATAGGCTAAAAGCCTATATTCCCTAATTTGGAAGACTAATCTTTGCATTTTTTTGCCTCGAATATTGATGGTCTCAAAATTTGAACTAGTTTAAATAGGAAAAGCTAGTATTGACAAAAGGACATTTTCTGGTTTTTCCCTGCCTGTTTAATAAAAAACATAAAAAACCAAAACAAGTATTTTTTATACTTTTAATAGAAAGTAAAATATTCCATTTTAAAATATTATTTGTGGCCTCCTTTCGCGGATCCCAAAATCCTTACTATTATTACTTCATAAACAAAATAAAGGAAGCCAAACTAACTTAAAAGTGGCAAAAGAGAGAGTCCAGTTTATTTCTCAGAAACATGGTTATAAGGGAGATTTCTCAGTCAATCTCCATGCATACTAAGCTAAGATCTAATCTTTTTACTAATCAGAGTTTCTACAGCAGGTTGTTCATATTTGTCAAATGGAATTCATTCGCTGAATAGATTGTGTTTAGCACAATATTAGGTGGGTTTTGGTAATAAATTTTTACTGCATCAGTTGTGGATTGTCCCTGATATCAAGAGAGCTTGAAATTCGTCAGAATTTCCCTAATAATGGTTTCAGCTATTTTGACAGTTCAGGTTCAATTCCTGTCATCTTCTTCAAGTAAATCTCCAATTCAGGTAGAAATTTCAATAAAGCCTCCCTCTAGATCTTGGTGTAAGGGGAAAACGGATGGTTAAAATGGCTATGTATGCAATTTACCACAGTACCCTGAACAACCTCTACAAATGAGTGCTTGTTGCAACACTTATAAATGACTTTGTAGAGCCCTGACAGTTGATTCCCAACTAGGTATCATGACCTCTTGGCCAATGTTGGTAGAAAAGGACTAGATCACCAGGCTAAAAAAGGTGTGCAGAGGTTCAGTTTGTCATTAAAATGACTTGTTTTTCTTATATTTGTAGCAGATAAGTTCTTGGAATCTAGATCCTAAAGTTGATATATTTCATTGGCAATAATTAACTTAATAACTTCAGGGGCATCAGGTAAAGATTGACCCAACATGGCCTGCACTTTAAAAGGCAATTGGGTTCCTTCTATACAAAGCCTGGAAGGGCGACATCTTAATTATTCATTAATAACTTATTCTGTAGGCCAGAAACGCACTAGGAAAATATTGGGGGCTGTGAAGAGGGCTGGTTGTGGCCATTTCTGGAGGGTGTCATTTAGGGTATTATTCACCCATTCTACCATTCCATTGGTTGCAGGATGGTATGTAGTGAAAAACCTAGGTGAAACCCATCAGTTTAATTAAATCATTCATCAGCAGTGATCAGAAGTATTGACCATTATTAAAGAGAATTATGTTATGGCACCCATGCTGGGTGATAATCTGATTATATAAGAATGTGGAGGTAGCTTTTACCAAAGTGGATAGTAGCAATACAGCTTCGCTCCACTTAGTTAAATGATCCATGGCTAGAAGGAGGAACCAAAGATCATTAGAGGATCATGGGAGAGTTCCCACAACATCAATGCTAATGTTATAGAAGAATTCACAGGGTGGAACCACCGGATGTCAAGATTGGGGATTAGGCCCAGCTTATCTTTTGCATACCTGACAGGATTCTAATACATCCTGGATTGAAACAAACATTCCTTCCCAATAAAATTGAGTCTTTAGCCACTAATAGGTTTTCCAAACTCCCATCTGGCTGACTTGCCAAAGTTCCTCCGCTATGAAATCAGTTTGAGCTGAAGGTTGTACATAGGGCACCCACTTTTTGGACAAATGTTTGCACAAAGGGCCGTTCTTGACTTGAAGATTTGTCATTTTTTTTCTAACTCCTTTTGAAGGGTCGGAGATTCGCCCTTCCATAAATGTGATTGTGTTAGGATGTCATAGAGTTGATTCTCTTCAGGGTCAGTTAAAGTTAATATGGAAAGCGAATATAGGCAATCCGCATCTTGGTGTATGGGCCATGGTTGATTGATAATTTAAAAATAATAGTTTTGAAGTTTTACCGCCCATTGGGCTGTCTCCTGTTGGGATCATTTATTTGTTTTAGCCATGAAAGGAAGCATGATTAGTTATGATGGTGTTTCCCATACATAAATAATTCAGAAATTCTTTACAGCCATTAGGACTGCCAATTATTTGCATTCTGTAACGCTATAGTTGCAATTGGCTTTGAATAAGGTCTTAATATAGTAGGCAATAGGATGGTCCACTAAGTTTTTTTCATGTTGAGATAGTATAGCTCCAATGGCTATATTGCTAGCATTGGTAAAGGGAGAAAAGGTTTGCCCAAGTTAGTATGTTTAAGTACTGGATAGTGGGAGAGATTGACGCATAGAAGTTCAAAGGCCTGCTGTTATTCTTCTTTCAATGTAAGGGTACCTCTTTCTTCATTAAATATAATAAAGACTCAGAGTTGTTGCCAAAGTGGGGAATAAACTGGCGTCTTATCCCACCATCCCCCCAAAAAACTTATGCGTCTTGTAGGGATTTAGGGGGATATTTTGGAAATGAGCAGGACCTTGTTGTCCATTGGGGACATTCCGGCTTTCCCTACCTTGTGGCCTAAAAAATCCATTTTATTTTATTAAGAAGAAGGATTTTGACAGCTTTAAATTTTGCAAAGCTTGCTGTAACCACTGGAAAAATTGCCTGAGATTTGTAAGGAGAGTGTCTGTATCTCTTCAATTCCCAGTGAGGCGGTGCGAGGTGCACAGCCATACCACCAGGGAGCTAGCCAAAAGTAAGAAGGTGAGCATGGCACCGCAGATGGTGCTAGAGAACCAGGGACCTAGAGAAAGGGTGCACAGTGCGGTATATAGTAAAAGATATAATATAAATGACCAAACTTGATTGGATCCCAACAGGGAGTCCACAACCAGGCGAATATTGGTGCAGGAGTGCTTGAGTGCTTTGGTCTGGAGGAGACCATGGCATCCCAGAGATGCACCAGATTCAACAAATAACTTAGAAAAAAATTTGATGACCAACACTGTTAAAGACCTCCTTGAGGAGGTCCACGCACAGGTTCACCCAAGAAAGCCTATTAAAAATGTAAATAACGGGGGATTTATTAATTGGAAGTCAATCAATAAAAATGTTGGTCTCAAGGAAAAAATACTTAAAACAATTGGGAGGATCATCAATTAGTGGAAGTAGTGCTAAGCTCAGGTGCACCAATAGTGCACGCTTCCATAAGCCAGGGTACTATATCTTGATCTTGACCAAACTCAAGTTTTTGATTGTAGAAAAGGCCTTCCCAATTTAATAAGTTTAAAAATCAAATGGGTTTTGAAGCCTAATTTGCCAAGCAGCCAAACTGATCTGTCACCGTTAACAATATAGCTAGTGCATTTTAACGCCCTTGTTATAACACAGGGCTGAGTGTCACGCACATCCCCTAGACTGACCTTGACATATCTGGCTTGAACCCAGCACTGGTCCAGGGTATGTTTAATGTCAGGAAGGCCTTCTAACTTCACCTCTTTGGCCTCCTGACGACTAGCTTTATCTTTAAAGTTGGTACCCTCAATAATTTCATCAGGCCATGACAAGATGATCTATGTGTTTGATAAAGGTTTTCAAAAAATGGTATTACTATTGAGTTAAATTAACTCACAAGGACATTTTAAATCACCTAAAAGTCCGTCTATGGCACGTTGGAAGGTAGCAAGGGCGTAACATAACCCCTGCGGCATTCAAGTGGGCTCAAAAGTTCTTCACTTTAGATGAGGGCACATTTTTCCTGATCGTCTGGTGATAAATTGACTTTCCAGTAACCACTGGCAAGATTCATAGATGAAAATTGTAGAAACCTGGCATCAAGCATAAGGAGTCATCTATACGCGGCAATGGATAGCTATCTTTTCTTGTAATTGAATTTTGGCGGGATAATCTATGGCAACATGGTGGCCACCATCCTTTTTCTGAATTAATAAGAGTGTGGAAGCCCACTGGCTTTAAAAGGCAAAAGTAACCCAGCTTCCAACTTTTACTGTAGCTCTAGGGTAACACGAGCTTCCTTGACTCTAGATTTTCTGTATAGACGAGATTTAAATGGATAGTGAGCCTTAATCTCATTTGGTGAATTAACCCAGAAATTTTTTTGTAATTATTTGATCCCAAGGAAAAATATCACAATACACCTTAAGGAGGTTTTTGATATTTGGCGTTCATTAAGGTGAGATATCACCAATTCTACTTTCAACCAAAGCTATGTTGGGTATGGGATCAAACCCTAAAGCTTGTAAAGATCCAAAACAACTCAAGTTGGTGATATTTTTAATGGGGCATAGCTTTAAGTAAACAATAGGGGCATACAGAGGGACTTAGAGGGTTTGACCCATTAGATTATTTAATAATATAGACATAGATTCCTGTAAGCAGGATCCAAAATCCCACACAGGTCAACGCTTCTTTGATAAATGGATTTGGGGCTTTCTTAGCTCTAAAACTTGATTAAGAGGGGTGAAGATCTTGGTCCCCATATCCACAATGACTTGGGAGCATGAAGTTATTATAATCAGATGGGGGGAATACAGAGATATCCCATCTTTGGAATCTACCGCCTCAGGGGGTAACTTAGGTTTTTCTAAGACCTGATAATCAATTTTACAAATGGAGTACGAATATTTGAGGAGGCATGTTCATTTTTTGGGACCCCTTTAAATTTGTCTGGGAGGTCAAATATTAATGGGATCCAATACCCCAATAGCAAAAGGTATTTTACCTTATGGTTGATAATACAGTTAAACTCCCACATAAGTTGGACCCCAATAAGCAACTTGAAGTTATTGTTTTCTAATGCAATAGCGGGGGCAGTAATTAGAAGTTTCCCAAATCAGAGGGCAAGTCAGAATACGCCCCAATCACCTTAGTAGACTAACTACCTGCCGTTCCATACTCAGCTTTGTAACTCTAGTTTGGGGCCATTTTATCTTCTGGATAAGTCAGGAAGATATAACGTTAAATGGTGAACTAGTATCAATTATTGAAAAGACTTTGACCTTGTGAATGACTACCTCTACCCAAACCACCAAAGGTCTGAATTGGGAAGTATAGGCTAGCAGACTGTTGTTATGGATTTGCAGCAAATAAAGTTCAGGATTTTGCCTCGGCCACTCCCTGGGCTGTTTAGTACTTAAATAAGGTTTTATCTGCCAGCGCTTAGCTTTCCATAGAGAAACTGGCCTCCAAAATTTGTTTTGTTAACTGGCTTGTATAAAAATATAGAGAGCTGAAGATATTTATTTTTTTGAATAGAAAGGGGTATGTCAGTCTCCACAAGCGCAGCTAACATAAAACATCACAAGGTGGTGGAGATAGAACTAGTGCTAGAACAAGGGTCTTGATGCACTGGGTGTCTTCACATAGAGTTCCTCCTGCCCTATACTGACTGATCTTTTTCTTATCTAAATAGGATGATGTGACAAGTGTCTACAGTATGGTTATTCTTGCAAAAAGTGCAGCATAATTTGGGGAGGGGGTGTATACTGCTAGCACTCCGGGGCTGAGGTTTATTATTATCATTTTTAAAACGAGTGGGCTCAATAGGTTTGAGTAGGCCAGACGTAAAATCTCCAAGTTGGCTTCTTTGAGATGGAGGAGAGATGTACAGTTAGACTTCACCGCTTTAAAATAATGAGGAATGCTAGGCATACATTTAATATCAAAAACAAAGCATTGATAGCGTCATCTATAGTAAGACGTTTTTCTGCAACCAAAGTTTAAGTCTTAAGATAAAAATGGTGATCAAACTCAGTGATGGATTCTCACTAATTGAGTCTTATACCCATAAAAGTTTGTTTTTGGTTGGATAAAGTTAGGTTGTTCCAGAATTTATGAAGCAAGGCAGTCTTGACGTCAGCTCAAGTCTTACAAAGCATTAGATGTGGTACCATAAAGTCTTGAGCTACGCAACTAAGACAATTATTTAAGTGTTTGAGCCATTGGGTGGCAGTGGCTTCCTCCATAGAATTTTATAACAAAACAAGAAAGAGAAGACGATCCCTTCACCTGGGACGTACTTCTCTTTGAACAATGGTTTGAAAGTGCCACTGGGGGGTTAACGCTAAAATGATGTGGACTGACACTAGAGGGCCATTTTCACCAATAGAGGAACTGATATCACTGGAAGATTTGTAATTGTGGAGTGCGTCCATTATATTTTGTAAGGCGTTGATATCTTCAACTATTGAATCCGCCCAATCATGGGCGGCACAAAGGGTTTTGATTTTGAGGTGATGAGAGGGGTTAACTGCCAAATTTCACTTTAAAGCTTAGTAGTTGCATCTCAAAGATTGGGTTGATGTTGCTTAAGGGCAAGGATTATTAGCTCCATACAAGCATCATAGAGGGTATTTTGGGCAAGAGTTTAAGGCGTTACTGATCTGAAGAGGGATCTGACGCCGAATTATTCAAAGTAATAATAGTTGCACCACGAACATAGGGTAAATCTGGCAGGCAGCACCAGTCTTGTTGGGACCAAGGGGTTTAGACCACTTTTCCCTTTTTAAATCATATGGTCAGGCAGCCCGAAGTTCATGGGTGCTGAATTATAAGTATGTTGCTATTCTTGGCTGAAAAGTCTTTCATCAGGTTAACGTCCCTAAATCCACAAATTCTAACTATCATTACTTCCTAAATAAAATAGAGGAAATCAATTTAATTTATAAGTGATGAAAAGAGAGAGTCCATTTTATTGCTTAGAAACATCGTTATATGGGAGTTTTTCTCAGTCAATCTCATGCATACTAAGCTTAGACTAATTTCATTACCAATCAAGTATTTTGCAGAGCATTGTAGATATCCATCAAATGGGATTTTTTCGCCGCATAGATTGGGTTTGAACCCTGGTATAAGAGGGGTTTGGGCGAGTAATATTGACCACATTAGTCAGGGATTGTCCTCAATATCAAGAGGGCTTGAAGTTATTTTGGGTTTATATCAATAATGATTCTAGCTATTTTATCAGTTTTAAGTTTGATTTTTATCATCTACCTC